>CP136057.1:167218766-167761266 GCA_032464435.1 Aegilops umbellulata
TTGCGCAAGGTGGACTAACGCAAACAGTTTTCAAGAGGATGCCGTGTGTGCAGTGGAGATTGATCACACACATAGTGGATCCTAGAAACGTTTCGGATCTCCACGTCTATTGCAGACATTTCGCTTTCGCAAACCGTGTGCAGTGTAATCCCTAATTAATCCCTAATTTGAAAAATCAAATGTTTCAAATTTGAAAGTAGGCAATCACTTATTTCATATCCAACCATGTTTATTACAAATATAGGTTCAACCACCAATGCACATGTACAGATACTGAAGAACTACAAAAGGACCAAGTAAAGAATGATGAACCACAGTTGTATTAAAGACTGTAAAGAGAGAGGCGAAAGACATTCTGGTTGCTGGAGAAGGTGAAGTGGAATGCCCATATTGTGCCCTCCTACATGCATGATGCGCGCATGACTCTAGGCCAACCCCTTGTGATGGCTGCCTGACCATCCTTAACTGTCTTCATTACGACTTCTCGATGCTCATTGTAGTCTGAATGAAATACTTTATTGCGTGTCCACCAATCATGTCCTTTGTGAGGTAATCTTGAGTGAACTACTTCGGGAACCACTGCGAACGAAAAAGATTCAGACATTATTGTCTAACAACTCATTATGGGCAGTAAAAAGAGAAGGCTGCAGAGTTTGTAGTTAACATCCTACAACTCACTGTTGTGTTGGATAGAGCATAAACAAATTATTTTCTTGCCACCATTCATATCTTTTTGCTAATAATCCTTATCAGTTTCCTCACTTGATGCTTGTTCATGAATATCTCATTGCCCCATACGAAAAAAGGGTCGATATTAGAAGCTAACAAGTGTCCAGGCCTGGATCTATATGCACTACATTATGGAATGACTAGGGGAGTACAAGCCGAGGGATGAAGCTAACCTCGACGGAAAATGGTGGCCACTCCCATTGTTGTCCTACATAAGTAGCGGAAAGGCATGATAAGTACATCAAACTTAACATCAAACAAATATAGCAAAGGTAAACAACATCATCTCCAAATGATAGCTTGAATGTGTTGGTTTCAGCATGCTGTTAAAGCAGATATAAAATGGAAGGCAATGTTACCGATAGCAGGCTTAACGGCCATCAAATATTGCAATTCAAACTCGTATTGTTGAAAATGAATAGAACGTAGGTAATGCTTAAACATCACACTGGATAAATGTGTAAAACTGAAATAAAGGGCATGTGTTAATGCTACCTCTTGAGCACTGCGTTGGATTTCCTTGAAGAGGAAAGGATGCTGCTGCAAAGTAACGTAAGTATTTCCCTCAGTTTTTGAGAACCAAGGTATCAATCCAGTAGGAGGCTACGCGCGAGTCCCTCGTACCTACACAAAGAAAATAACTCCTCGCAACCAACGCGAATAGGGGTTGTCAATCCCTTCACGGTCACTTACGAGAGTGAGATCTGATAGAGATGATAGATAATATTTTTGGTATTTTTGTGATAAAGATGCAAAGTAAAATAAAAGCAAAGTAAAAAAGCAAAGCAATATTAAAGTGATGGAAGATTAATATGATGAAGATAGACCCGGGGGCCATAGATTTCACTAGTGGCTTCTCTCAAGAGCATAAGTATTTTACGGTGGGTGAACGAATTACTGTTGAGCAATTGACAGAATTGAGCATAGTTATGAGAATATCTAGCTATGATCATGTATATAGGCATCACGTCCGAGACAAGTAGACCGACTCCTGCCTGCATCTACTACTATTACTCCACTCATCGACTGCTATCCAGCATGCATCTAGAGTATTAAGTTCAAGAAAAAAAGAGTTAACACCTTAAGCAAGATGACATGATGTAGAGGGATAAATTCATGCAATATGATAAAAATCCCGTCTTGTTATCCTCGATGGAAACAATGCAATACGTGCCTTGCTGCCCCTACTATCACTGGGAAAGGACACCGCAAGATTGAACCCAAACCTAAGCACTTCTCCCATTGCAAGAAAAACCAATCTAGTAGGCCAAACCAAACTGATAATTCGAAGAGACTTGCAAAGATAACCAATCATACATAAAAGAATTCAGAGAAGATTCAAATATTGTTCATAGATAATCTTGATCATAAACCCACAATTCATCGGTCTCAGCAAACACACCGCAAAAAGAAGATTACATCGAATAGATCTCCACGAGAGAGGGGGAGAACATTGTATTGAGATCAAAAAGAGAGAAGAAGCCATCTAGCTACTAACTATGGACCCGAAGGTCTGAGGTAAACTACTCACACTTCATCAGAGGGGCTACGATGATGTAGAAGCCCTCCGTGGTGGATTCCCCCTCCGGCGGTGCTCCGGAACAGGCCCCAAGATGGGATCTCGTGGGTACAGAAGGTTGCGGTGGTGGAATTAGGTTTTTGGCTCCGTATCTGATCGTTTTGGGGTGCGTAGGTATATATAGGAGGAAGGAGTACATCGATGGAGCTTCGTGGGCCCCACGAGGGTGGGGGGCGTGCCTGGGGGGAGGGCGTGCCCCCTACCTTGTGCCCACCTCGAAGCTTCCTTGGCGTAGGGTCCAAGTCTCCTGGGTCATATTCGGTGAGAAAATCACGTTCCCGAAGGTTTCATTCCGTTTGGACTCTGTTTGATATTCCGTTTCTTCGAAACTCTGAAATAGGAAAAAAAACAACAATTCTGGGCTGGGCCTCCGGTTAATAGGTTAGTCCAAAAATAATATAAAAGTGGAAAATAAAGCCCAATATGGTCCAAAACAGTAGATAATATAGCATGGAGCAATAAAAAATTATAGATATGTTGGAGACGTATCAGGCATCCCCAAGCTTAATTCCTGCTCGTCCTCGAGTAGGTAAATGATAAAAAAGAATTTTTGATGCGGAGTGCTACCTGGCATAATTTCAATGTAATTCTTCTTAATTGTGGTATGAATATTCAGATCCGAAAGATTCAAGACAAAAGTTCATATTGACATAAAAATAATAATACTTCAAGCATACTAACTAAGCAATTATGTCTTCTCAAAATAACATGGCCAAAGAAAGTTTATCCCTTCAAAATCATATAGTTTAGTCATGCTCCATTTTCATCACACAAGAATGCTCTCATCATGCACAACCCCGATGACAAGCCAAGCAATTTTTTCATACTTTAGTAATCTCAAACTCTATAAACCTTCACGCAATACATGAGCGTGAGCCATGGATATAGCACTATGGGTGGAATAGAATATGATGATGGGGGTTATGTGGAGAAGACAAAAAAGGAGAAGGTCTCACATCAACAAGGCTAATCAATGGGCTATGGAGATGCCCATCGATTGATGTTAATGCAAGGAGTAGGGATTGCCATCCAACGGATGCACTAGAGCTATAAATGTATGGAAGCTCAACAAAAGAAACTAAGTGGGTGTGCATCCAACTTGCTTGCTCACGAAGACCTAGGGCACTTGAGGAGGCCCATTGTTGGAATATACAAGCCAAGTTCTATAATGAAAAATTCCCACTAGTATATGAAAGTGACAAAACAAGAGACTCTCTATCATGAAGATTATGGTGCTACTCTGAAGCACAAGTGTGGTAAAAAAAGGATAGTAGCATTGCCCCTTTTTATTTCTTTTTTTTGGGCCTTCTTTTTTTGGCCTTTCTCTTTTTTTTGGGACAATGCTCTATTGAATGATGATCATCACACTTCTATTTATTTACAACTCAATGATTACAACTCGACACTAGAACATAGTATGACTCTATATGAATGCCTCCAGCGGTATACCGGGATATGCAATGAATCAAGAGTGACATGTATGAAAGAATTATGAACGATGGCTTTGCCACAAATACTATGACAACTACATGATCATGCTAAGCAATATGACAATGATGAATGTGTCATAATGAACGGTATGGTGGAAAGTTGCATGGCAATATATCTCGGAATGGCTATGGAAATGCCATAATAGGTAGGTATGGTGGCTGTTTTGAGGAAGATATAAGGAGGTTTATGTGTGAAAGAGCGTATCATATCACGGGGTTTGGATGCACCGGCGAAGTTTGCACCAACTCTCAATGTGAGAAAGGGCAATGCACGGTACCGAAGAGGCTAGCAATGATGGAAGGGTGAGAGTGCGTATAATCCATGGACTCAAAATTAGTCATAAAGAACTCACATACTTATTGCAAAGTCCTACAAGCCATCAAAAACCAAGCACTACGCGCATGCTCCTAGGGGGATAGATTGGTAGGAAAAGACCATCGCTCGCCCCCGACCGCCACTCATAAGGAGTACAATCAAAGAACACCTCATGTTTCAAATTTGTTACATAACGTTTACCATCCGTGCATGCTACGGGACTTGCAAACTTCAACACAAGCATTTCTCAAATTCACAACAACTCAACTAGCATGACTTTGATATTATCACCTCCATATCTCAAAACAATTATCAAGCATCAAACTTCTCTTAGTATTCAACGCACTCAAAAGAAAGTTTTACAAATCTTGGATACCAAGTATATTAAAATTATTAAGCAAATTACCATGCTATTTAAGACTCTCAAAATAATCTAAGTGAAGCATGAGAGATCAATAGTTTCTATAAAACAAATCCACCACCGTGCTCTAAAAGATATAAGTGAAGCACTAGAGCAAAACTATATAGCTCAAAAGATATAAGTGAAGCACAAAGAGTATTCTAGCAAATTCCAATTCATGTATGGCTCTCTCAAAAGGTGTGTACAGCAAGGATGATTGTGGTAAAACAAAAATCAAAGACTCAAATAATACAAGACGCTCCAAGCAAAACACATATCATGTGGTGAATAAAAATATAGCTCCAAGTAAAGTTACCGATGGAAGTAGAAGAAAGAGGGGATGCCTTCCGGGGCATCCCCAAGCTTTAACTTTTTGGTATCCTTATATTATCTTGGGGGTGCCATGGGCATCCCAAGCTTAGTCTCTTGCCATTCCTTGTTCCATAATCCATCAAAATATTTCACCCAAAACTTGAAAACTTCACAACACAAAACTCAACAGAAATCTCGTGAGCTCCGTTAGCGAAAGAAAACAAAAGACCACTTCAAGGTACTGTAATGAACTCATTCTTTATTTATATTGGTGTTAAACCTACTGTATTATAACTTCTCTATGGTTTATATACTATTTTACTAGCCATAGATTCATCAAAATAAGCAAACAACACACGAAAAATAGAATCTGTCAAAAACAGAACAGTCTGTAGTAATCTGTAACTAGCGCACACTTCTGGAACTCCAAAAAATCTACCAAAATAGGAAAACCTAGAAAATTTGTTTATTGATCATAAGAAATTGGAATCACTATTTTATCACGTTCTAATGATTTTTAACAATTGTTTTCGTGAACAGAAAGTTTCTGGAAATTACAGCAAGATCAAATAACTATTATCCAAGAAGATCCTATAGGTTTAACTTGGCACAAACACTAATTAAAACATAAAAACACATCTAACCAGAGGCTAGATCAAAGATTTATTCCTAAACAGAAGCAAAAGCAAAAAAACTAAAAATAAAATTGGGTTGCCTCCCAACAAGCGCTATCGTTTAACGCCCCTAGCTAGGCGTAAAAGCAAGGATAGATCTAGGTATTGCCATCTTTGGTAGGCAATCCATAAGTGGCTCTCATGATAGATTCATATGGTAATTTTATTTTCTTCCTAGGGAAGTGTTCCATGCCTTTTTTTAATGGAAATTGAAATCTAATATTCCCTTCCTTCATATCAATAATTGCACCAACCGTTCTAAGGAAAGGTCTACCAAGAATAATAGGGCATGAAGGATTGCAATCTATATCAAGAACGATAAAATCTACGGGCACATAATTACTATTTGCAACAATAAGAACATCATTAATTCTTCCCATAGGTTTCTTAATAGTGGAGTCCACAAGGTGCAAGTTTAGAGAGCAATCATCGAAATCATGGAAATCTAGCAAATCACATAAAGTTTTGGGAATAGTGGAAACACTAGCACCCAAATCACATAAAGCATAAAATTCATGATCCTTAATCTTAATTTTAATAGTTGGTTCCCACTCATCATAAAGTTTTCTAGTGATAGAAACTTCCAACTCAAGGTTTTCTTCATAAGATTTCATCAAGGCATCAACGATATGTTTGGTAAAGGCTTTATTTTGACTATAAGCACGAGGAGAATTTATCACAGATTGTAACAAGGAAATACAATGAATTAAAGAGCAACTTTCATAATTAAATTCCTTGAAATCCAAAATTGTGGGTTTAGCAATATCTAGGGTTTTACTTTCTTCAATCCCACTTTTATCAATTTTAGCATCAAGATCTAAGAACTCCAAATTTTTGGAACGCATTCTAGGTAAAGGTGGATCATATTCAATCCCATCATTATCAAGATTCATATTGCAAAACAAAGATTTAATAGGGGACACATCAATAAATTTTAGATCTTCATCTTTATTTTCATAGAAATTGGAAGAACACACTTTAATAAAGGCATCTTTCGTAGCACGCATCCTAGCGGTTCTTTCTTTGCACTCATCAATGTAAATTCTCATGGCTTTGAGAGACTCATTGATATCATGCTTAGGAGGAATAGATCTAAGTTTTAAAGAATCAATATCAAGAGAAATTCTATCAATGTTCCTAGCCAATTCATCAACTTTAAGCAATTTCTCTTCAAGCAAAGCATTGAAATTCTTTCGTGAATTCATAAACTCTTTAACACTAGTCTCAAATTCAAAGGGCATCTTATTAAAATTTCCATAAGATTAATTGTAGGAATTTCCATAATTATTAGAAGGATTACTAGGATAAGGCCTAGGATTAAAGTTCCCTCTATACGCGTTGTTACCAAAATTATTCCTACCAACAAAATTCACATCCATAGATTCATTATTATTCTCAATCAAAATATAAAAAGGCATATCATTAGGATCAGAAGAAACACTCTTAGTAGCAAACAATTTCATAAGTTCATCCATCTTTCCACTCAAAACATTAATTTCTTCTATCGCATGCACTTTTTTATTAGTAGATCTTTCAGTGTGCCATTGAGAATAATTAACCATAATATTATCTAGGAGTTTAGTAGCATCTCCTAAAGTGATTTCCATAAAAGTGCCTCCTGCGGCCGAATCCAAAAGATTTCTAGAAGCAAAATTCAATCCGACATAATTTTTTTGTATAATCATCCACAAATTTAAACCATGAGTGGGGCAATTACGTATAATTAATTTCATTCTCTCCCAAGCTTGTGCAACATGTTCATGATCAAGTTGCTTAAAATTCATAATATCGTTTCTAAGAGAGATGATCTTAGCGGGAGGAAAATACTTAGAGATAAAAGCGTCTTTGCACTTGTTCCAAGAATCAATACTATTTTTAGGCAAAGACTAAAACCAAGTTTTAGCACGATCTCTAAGCGAAAAAGGAAATAGTTTCAATTTAACAATATCATTATCAACATCTTTCTTCTTCTGCATATCACACAAATCAACGAAGCTATTTAGATGAGTAGCGGCATCTTCACTAGGAAGGTCGGCGAATTGATCTTTCATAACAAGATTCAACAAAACAGTATTGATTTCACAAGATTCAGTGTTGGTAAGAGGAGCAATCGGAGTGCTAAGGAAATCATTATTGTTGGTATTGGTAACGTCACACAATTTGGTATTATCTTGAGCCATCGTGACAAGCAAGCAATCCAACACACGAGCAAACAAAGAGCAAGCGAGAAAGAGGCAAACAGAAAAGAGAGGGCGAATAAAACGACAAGGGTGAAGTGGGGGAGAGGAAAACGAGAGGCAAATGGCAAATAATGTAATGCGGGAGATAAGGGATTGTGATGGGTACTTGGTATGTTGAATTTTGCGTAGACTCCCCGGCAACGGCGCCAGAAATTCTTCTTGCTACCTCTTGAGCACTGCGTTGGATTTCCTTGAAGAGGAAAGGATGATGCAGCAAAGTAGCGTAAGTATTTCCCTCAGTTTTTGAGAACCAAGGTATCAATCCAGTAGGAGGCTACGCGCGAGTCCCTCGTACCTACACAAAGCAAATAACTCCTTGCAACCAACGCGAATAGGGGTTGTCAATCCCTACACGGTCACTTGCGAGAGTGAGATCTGATAGAGATGATGGATAATATTTTTGGTATTTTTGTGATAAAGATGCAAAGTAAAATAAAAGCAAAGCAATATTAAAGTGATGGAAGATTAATATGATGAAGATAGACCGGGGGCATAGATTTCACTAGTGGCTTCTCTCAAGAGCATAAGTATTTTACGGTGGCTGAACGAATTACTGTTGAGCAATTGACAGAATTGAGCATAGTTATGAGAATATCTAAGGTATGATCATGTATATAGGCATCACGTCCGAGACAAGTAGACCGACTCCTGCCTGCATCTACTACTATTACTCCACTCATCGACCGCTATCCAGCATGCATCTAGAGTATTAAGTTCAAGAAAACAGAGTAACGCCTTAAGCAAGATGACATGATGTAGAGGGATAAATTCATGCAATATGATAAAAAACCCATCTTGTTATACTCGATGGCAACAATACAATACGTGTCTTGCTGCCCCTACTGTCACTGGGAAAGGACACCTCAAGATTGAACCCAAAGCTAAGCACTTCTCCCATTGCAAGAAAAAACCATCTAGTAGGCCAAACCAAACTGATAATTCGAAGAGACTTGCAAAGATAACCAATCATACAGAAAAGAATTCAGAGAAGATTCAAATATTGTTCATAGATAATCTTGATCATAAACCCACAATTCATCGGTCTCAACAAACACACTGCAAAAAGAAGATTACATCGAATAGATCTCCACGAGAGAGGGGGAGAACATTGTATTGAGATCCAAAAAGAGAGAAGAAGTCATCTAGCTACTAACTATGGACCCGAAGGTCTGAGGTAAACTACTCACACTTCATCGGAGGGGCTATGATGATGTAGAAGCCCTCCGTGGTGGATGCCCCCTCCGGCGGAGCTCCGGAACATGCCCCAAGATGGGATCTCGTGGGTACAGAAGGTTGCGGTGGTGGAATTAGGTTTTTGGCTCCGTATCTGATCGTTTGGGGGTACGTAGGTATATATAGGAGGAAGGAGTACGTCGGTGGAGCTTCGTGGGCCCCACGAGGGTGGGAGGCGTGCCTGGGGGGAATGCGCGCCCCCCTACCTCGTGCCCACCTCGAAGCTTCCTTGGCGTAGGGTCCAAGTCTCCTGGGTCATATTCGGTGAGAAAATCACGTTCCCGAAGGTTTCATTCCGATTGGACTCCGTTTGATATTCCGTTTATTCGAAACTCTAAAATAGGCACAAAAAAACAACAATTCTGGGCTGGGCCTCCAGTTAATAGGTTAGTTCCAAAAATAATATAAAAGTGGAAAATAAAGCCCAATATGGTCCAAAACAGTAGATAATATAGCATGGAGCAATAAAAAATTATAGATACGTTGGAGACGTATCAGTTAACTACACCAGGAATAGCTAGAACCAAATATAGCCGTTCAAAATGGTATTAATGTAGTCGAGCGGCACAATTCCGACTTGCAAATAATGAACAACACATTGTGAATGACCAAAATAAACAAGGCATAAATGACCAGTATAACAACCAAATATAGCCATTGAAAAATGGACAGAGTCTCACTGCAACCAACCTAACAAGCAAATACAGATAAACAGGGCATATGCTTGAAAACTGGACAAATGCTCACTGAACCAACCTAACAAGCAGATACAGATAAACAAGGCATCTGCTTGATAACTAGATAAATGCTAAAAAAAGTAACCTAACAACCAAATACAGATAAACAAGGCATCTGCTTGATAACTGGACAAATGCTAGTGCAACCAAACTAAGAACCAAATACATATAAACAAGGCATGTGCTCGATAACTGAAAAAATGCTCACTCCAACCAACCTAACAACCAAATACAGATAAACAAGGAATCTACTCACTATAAACAACCGTGGGCGGCGAGGGCGTCGGTGCGGCAGGGACATCGGGGTGGCGCGGGTGCCGAGGGTGTCGGGGTAGCGCGGGCGGCGAGGGCGTCAGGGTGGCGTGAGCGGCGAGGGCGTCGGGGCGGCGGGGGATCAACGGTGTCGGGGGCGTCGGGGTGGCGCGGGTGACGTGAGGGAGAGAGAGAGAGAGATGAGAGAGGGGTGGGGCGCAGGGTTGACCGTTTTTTAGTTAGGTTTAATTTCTTTGTCGTCTGCTAGCAGACGGCAAAGAGCGTAACTAGTGGGGTGGGGCCGGGAGGAAACAACTGTTAGGTTGGCTATTCTCTTTGCCGTCTGCTCGCGGACGGCAAAGAAAGTGGTCGTTAGGTGGTTCTCACTAGTAGGCCACCCTCCCTCTTTGTCGTCAGCTAGCAGACGGCAAAGCTTCTATGCCATCAGCTAGCAGACAACAAAGAGCTGGCTGACGGCAAACACGCTCTTTGGTGTCAGCTTTCTGTATGCTGATGGCAAAGACCTCCTTTGCCGTCAGCTAGCGGACGGCAAAGAACTGGCTGATGGCAAAGATCCTGATTCTTGTAGTGTTATGGAAAAGAACTTGCATGACATCTTTTGTCCTACCCTCCCGTGGCAGCGGGGTCCTAATGGAAACTAAGGGATATTAAGGTCTCCTTTTAATAGAGAACTGAACCAAAGCATTAGCACTTAGTGAATACATGAACTCCTCAAACTATGGTAATCACTGGAAAGAATCCCAATTATTGTCACCTTGGGGTATGCGGATCATAACTCGTAATAGGTGCCTACAACTTGCAAGATAGGATCAAGAACACAAATATATTCATGAAAACATAATAGGTTCAGATCTGAAATCATGGCACTCGGGCCCTAGTGACAAGCATTAAGCATAGCAAAGTCATAGCAACATAAATCTCAGAACATAGTGTATACTAGGGATCAAACCGTAACAAAATTAACTCGATTACATGATAAATCTCATCCAACCCATCACCGTCCAGCAAGCCTACGATGGAATTACTCACGCACGGCGGTGAGCATCATGAAATTGGTGATGGAGGATGGTTCATGATGACAATGGCGATGATTTCCCCTCTCCGGAGCCCCGAAGGACTCCAGATCTGCCCTCCTGATGAAGAACAAGAGGTGGCGGTGGCTCCGTATCGTAAACCATGATGAATCCTTCTCTCTGAATTTTTCTCCTTGAGCGTGAATATATGGAGTTGGAGTTGAGGTCGGTGGAGGTACAGGGGACCAAGGCAGGGGCGCGCCCTCCGCCCTTGTGGACAGCAGGTGGGTCCCCCTCGGTTGATTCCTTCGCCAATATTTTTTATATATTCCAAAATATTCTCCGCGGACTTTCAGGTCATTCCGAGAACTTTTATTTTTGCACAAAAATAACACCAAGGCAATTCTGCTGAAAACGGTGCCAGTCTGGGTTAGTTCCATTCAAATCATGCAAATTAGAGTCCAAAACCAGGACAAAAGAGCTTGGAAAAGTAGATATGATGGAGACGTATCAGGCACTTATGCAGGGTTTGATAAACAACGGAGTGTTTTTTTTTTCTAGAACTGGGCTGAAACAAACGCAAGTACATGTTGTTTAAGTGGAAGCTTATGTGCAAACCAGAAAACCTTGGGGGGCTAGGCATCATTAAAACCTCAGTGACGAACTAGTGTTTGATTATGAAGTGGTAATGGCGGATCTTGCACACCAACCAGGGTACCCTCTGGTTTGATATACTTAAGGCTAAATACTTCCCTTCTTCCAATCCCATGTTCGCTTCGACTTCTGGTGGCCCCGAGTTCTGGCGTGACTTGACTAAGTGAGAGACGAGTTTTGTAGTCATGTCAACTTTATTGTGGGCAATGGGGAGTCTATTAGGTTCTTGCTCACCTGGTGGTCTGGTGGCACTCCTCTCTGTTCTACCTTCTCGGTGATCTTTTCTTTTTTCGCAGATATGCAAAGCTTGCGTATCATTTCATTGATAGAAGGAAATAGAATGAGTACATGGAGGGTACAACACAACACACGAATGCATGAAGGCGTGGACATGGTGCCCTGAACAGAGAGCAAGGGGATGCTGGCCCGAACAGAGTGTAAAACACGGCTAAATCCAAGATGCCCCAAAGTAAAGGGGCAGCTCGAAACCACCACGACAACCAACATCACCAGAGCCAACCACGCGGAAACCGCGAGTGAACATGATGGCGCCTTCTCAGTGATCTTTTCGTACTGTTCCTCTACAGAGATTTCCATCTCGGATCTCTCGCGTAATAACCGGGGTTTGGGGCTGCGTTGTTCCCTTTTTCTCCTATAGAGATGGACGAGTGGCAAAATCTTGCTGAGCTCTTCCCCTCTCTCTCAGAGGAGGCGGGTTTAGTTTCGTGGCCTCATACGCTCTCGGGTCATTTTCTGTCAAGTCTTGTATGGAAGATTGATGGTGGGTGATAACCCACAAGTATAGGGGATCAGTTGTAGCCTCTTTCAGTAAGTAAGAGTGTCGAACCCAGTGAGGAGCTAAAGGTAGAACAAATATTCCCTCAAGTTCTATCGACCACCCATACAAGTCTACGCATGCTTAACGTTCGCTTTACCTAGAACAAGTATGAAACTAGAAGTACTTTGTAGGTGTTGTAGGATAGGTTTGCAAGATAATAAAGAGCACGTAAATACAATCTAGGGGCTGTTTATATAAATAAACAACTAAGTTAGGTTTAGTAGAGAGCTTTTTTCACAAGAAAGTTATTTGTCCCTGGGCAATCGATAACTAGACCGGTACTCATTATTGCAATTTTATATGAGGGAGAGGCATAAGCTAACATACTTTCTCTACTTGGATCATATGCACTTATGATTGGAACTCTAGCAAACATCCGTAACTACTAAAGATCATTAAGGTAAAACCCAACCATAACATTAAAGTATCAAGTCCTCTTTATTCCCATACGCCATAACCCACTTATCCGTGTTTAGGCTGCTATCACCCGTGCAACACAGACACTAAGCAAACCATGAACATATTGCAAACCCTACAGCGGGGATCCCTCACTCTTGCGCGACACGGAGAGCACCATAGGACAACATCAATAATAAAACATGCAACTCAAACCAACCACGGTCATCAATAAACCCATAGGACAAAACGGATCTACTCAAACATCATAGGATAGCCATACATCATGGGGAAATAATATATAGCGTTGAGCACCATGTTTAAGTAGAGATTACAGCGGGGAGAAGGGGTGTTACACCGCTGCATAGAGGGGGAGAGAGTTGGTGAAGACAGCGGCGAAGTTGTTGGTGTAGATCATCGTCACGATGACGGCCCCGACGGCGTTCCGGCACCACCGGGAGAGAGAGCCCCCTCCTTCTTCTTCTTCCTTGACCTCCCCCTAGATGGGAGGAGGGTTTCCTCTCTGGTCCATGGCCTCCACGGTGGCGGAGGGGCGAGAGCCCCTCCAAGATTGGATCTCTCTCTCTCTCTCTCCCTCTCTCTCTCTCCCTCTCTCTCCCCCCCCCCCCTCTCTCTCCCTCTCTCTCTCTCTCTCTCTCTCTCCCTCTCTCTCTCTCTCTCTCTCTCTCTCTCTCTCTCTCTCTCTGTTTCCTTTTGTTTCTGCGCTCCAGATTCTGGCATTTCACCGTTTCTTAAATTCCCGTAGATCCATAACTCCGATTGGGCTGAAATGTTAACATGATTTTTATCTGAATATTAGCTTTATTGTGGTCGAAGAAGGGCACCAACCGCCTTGCGGGGTGGCCACAAGGGCCCAGGGCGCGCCCCCTGCCTTGTCACCGCCTCGGGCATCGTCTTACGTTGATTCCAATTCCCAAAATTCACATATATTCCAAAAAAATCTACGTAAATTTTTATCGCATTTGTACTCCGTTTGATATGGATTTTCCGTGAAACAAAAAACATGCAGCAAACAGGAACTGGCACTGGGCACTGGATTAATATGTTAGCCCCAAAAATAGTATAAAAAGTTGCCAAAAATATATGAAAGTTGTATAATATGGCATGGAACAATAAAAAATTATAGATATGACGGAGATGTATCAGCATCCCCAAGCTTAATTCCTGCTTGTCCTTGAGTAGGTAAATGATAAAAAAGATAATTTTTGATATGGAATGCTACCTAGCATATCTTGCTCATATAATCCAATCATGGCATGAATATTAAGACACGAGTGATTCAAAGCAATAGTCTACCATTTGACATTAAGACAATAATATTTCAAGCATACTAATAAAGCAATCATGTCTTCTCAAAATATCATGGCTAAAAGAAAGTTATCCCTACAAAATCATGTAGTCTGGCTATGCTCCATCTTCACCACACAAAGTATTTCATCATGCACAACCCCGATGACAAGCCAAGCAATTGTTTCATACTTTTAATGTTCTCAAGCTTTTTCAACTTTCACGCAATACATGAGCGCAAGCCATGGATATAGCACTATAGGTGGAATAGAATATGATGGTGGAGGTTGTGTGGAGAAGACAAAAAAGGAGAAAGTCTCACATCGACGCGGCTAATCAACGGGCTATGGAGATGCCCATCAGTTGATGTCAGTGCGAGGAGTAGGGATTGCCATGCAACGGATGCACTAGAGCATAAGTGTACGAAAGCTCAAACTGAAACTAAGTGGGTGTGCATCCAACTTGCTTGCTCATGAAGACCTCGTACATTTGATGAAGCCCATCATCAGAATATACAAGCCAAGTTCTATAATGAAAATTCCCACTAGTATATGAAAGTGATAACTCAAGAGACTCTCTATATGAAGAACATGATGCTACTTTGAAGCACAAGTGTGGTAAAAGGATAGTAGCATTGCCCCTTCTCTCATTTTTTTCCTCTTTTTTTCTCTCTTTTTTTGGCTCTCTGATTTTTTTGGCTTCTTTTTTTTCGTCCGGAGTCTCATCCTAACTTGTGGGGGAATCATAGTCTCCATCATCCATTCCTCACTGGGGCAATGCTCTAATAATGATGATCATCACACTTTTATTTCCTTACAACTCGATATCTAGAACAATATGACTCCATATGAATGCCTCCGGTAGTGTACCATGATGTGCAATGATCTAGCATAGCAAAGATATCAAAAAATAAACAAGCCATGAAAATATCATGCTAACTATCTTACGATCATGCAAAGCAATATGATAATGAATGCTCAAGTCATATATATGATGATGATGGAAGTTGCATGGCAATATATCTCGGAATGGCTATGGAAATGCCATGATAGGTAGGTATGGTGGCTGTTTTGAAGAAGATATAAGGAGGCTTATGTGTGACAGAGCGTATCATATCACGGGGTTTGGATGCACCAGCGAAGTTTGCACCGACTCTCGAGGTGAGAAAGGGCAATGCACGGTACCGAAGAGGCTAGCAATGGTGGAAGGGTGAGAGTGCGTATAATCCGTGGACTCAACATTAGTCATATAGAACTCACATACGTATTGCAAAAATCTATTAGCTATCGAAACAAAGTAATACACGTATGCTCCTAGGGGGTAGATTGGTAGGAAAAGACCATTGCTCGTCCCCGACCGCCATTCATAAGGAAGACAATCAATAAGTACCTCATGCACCAACTTCGTTACATAACGGTTCACCATACGTGCATGCTACGGGAATCACAAACTTTAACACAAGTATTCTTACCAATCCACAATTACTCACTAGCATGACTCTAATATCACCATCTTTATATTTCAAAACTATTGCAAGGAACCAAACATATCATATTCAGTGATCTACAAGTTTTATGTAGGATTTTATGACTAACCATGTGAATGACCAATTCCTGATGACTCTCTAAATAGATATAAGTGAAGCAAGAGAGTTCAATTATTTCTACAAAATATATGCCCACACTCTAACAAATATAAGTGAAGCAAAAGAGCATTCTACAAATGGCGGTTTTCTAGGTGTAGAGAAACAGGCAATCCAAACTTCAAATGATATAAGTGAAGCACATGAAACATTCTATAAAGCCATACTCAAAAGATATAAGTGAAGTGCAAAGAGCATTCTATAAATCAACCAAGGACTATCTCATACCAGCATGGTGCACAAAAGAAAAAGGAAAAATAAACACAAAAGACGCTCCAAGAATTTACGCATATCATGTGACGAATAAAAATATAGCTCCAAGTAAAATCACCGATGATCGTTAGAACAAAGAGAGGATGCCTTCCGGGGCATCCCCAAGCTTAGTTGCTTGGGAGTCCTTGAATATTACCTTGGGGTGCCTCAGGCATCCCCAAGATTAGTTGCTTGGGAGTCCTTGAATATTACCTTAGGGTGCCTCGGGCATCCCAAGCTTAGGCTCTCGCCACTCCTTATTCCTTCATCCATCATGATCTCACCCACAACTTGAAAACTTCAATCACACAAAACTTAACAAAACCCTCGTGAGATCCGTTAGTATAATAAAACAAATCACCACTTTAAGTACCGTTGCAAACTCATTCATATTTTGTTTTTGCATTGTAGCTAATGTATTATAACTTTTCCATGGCTTATACCACCGATACAATCGATAGTTTCATCAAAACGAGCAAAACAATGCATCAACAACAGAATCTATTTTAAACAGGATAGTCTGTAGTAATCTGAACATCTACCATATTTCTGTAACTCCAAAAATTCTAAAAAAATAGGACAAAATAAACAATTTGTATAGGAGTACTGTGCAAAATGTTTCAGAAGCTTTTGATATTCCGGTAAAAAAATGTAAATTCACGCGCAGAGCGAAAGTTTCTGTTATTCCACTACACATACCAAACAAGCAATCTAATCATCCTAAAGGCAAATCTTGGCACATTCTTTTTACAATACAATGGATTTATACAAGGGGATAATTAATTTTGTTGAAATTTTTCTGTAATTCAAGATTTGCAAAGTTTTCATGGGCATGAACAAAGTTTAAGGAGCTCCCCCGCTTCAACGGTGCTTGTCCTTCTTACTTTCACTTTTCTTTTTGAAAAGTTTTAGGTTCCCCACTTAATTTTTTTTGTTTTTAAACTTTATAAAAGCACACAACAGAAATAAATGACTCTCTAAAACTTCTAGGTTGTCTCCCTGGAAATGCTTTCTTTAAAGCCATTAAGCTAGGCATATACTGCTCAAGTGATGGATCCACCCGGATCCCAAGGTATATCAAAGTTAATTTTCATTAGCAACGATTTGTAATTTAGTAGTGAGCACAAAGTAGCATATATCATGCAATGACAGAGTCTAAATCTCTTCCTATGCATCGGCATGTCATAAAAGAACAATTCATGCACATTAAGTAAAGGCCAATACATAGCATAAGCAATTTCTTGCAATTTTATTGTGTTTGAAACATAGAGAGGCGGAGACGTGGTTCCTCTCTCATAATAATTGCAAATAGGAGCAGCAAGCACATTTATATTATATTCATCAAAATCATCATGCATAGTAGTAAAACACAACCCATCAATATAATCCTTAATAAGCGCAAACTTCTCCGATATAGTGTAGTTGGGAGAATTCAAAAAGATAATAGGACTATCATGCGTGGGTGCAATAGCAACAATTTATTTCATAACATAAGGAACTATAGCAAGTTCATCTCCATAAGAATAATTCATATGTAACAGCCTGGTTTTTGCCCCTTTCTTTTTCTTTTGATTTTCTAAGGTTTTTGCCTGAGTTTTCTTTCTTCATGGCTGTATGGTCTGGAAACTGAAGAAGATGAACTCTTCTTTGCTTCCAGAGTGGCTTGTCATACCCAAATCCTTCCCTAGACCTTTCCATTTTCATCCTAGCCCAAATCCCAATATTCTTTTCATTGGGAATGTTCCTTTTTTTGTTAAAGGAATTATCTTTTTGCCCTAGGTTGTGAAGCAAGCTATATTACCCTTCCTCCTAAAATTCCCAAATAATTCTCATAAATTTTTTGGGTCATATCTTCCTCAAATATGACAAAATATTTCATTTTCCATGTTTATCACCATGCTCAAATAATTCATTTCCTATTCTGCCCAAATTTTTAGTTTGTGAAGTAAGTATATTTTATCTTGCTCCATTATGGCTGTAAATTTTTCTATGCCTTCTATTATCCATATAACATATCTCCACCCAATTTGGGCATATTTCATCCAGCCAATTTTCCTCTAGAAATTTTGCAAGTTTTTGTTCAGTGGAAATGTTTGTGAAGGAAGCACCATTTTGGTTTATCCAGATGGTATGAAACCTATTTCAACATCTTAACATGACCAAATAACTCTGCCCTGCCCAAGTTGAGCTTAAGTTGATACTCCATGTGAGAGCATCATCATGATCTTTATTCTGGACCATTTTAGTCGGTTGCAAAGCAACTATATAAATCTTTGACCCTTTTGCCTCCAAACCCCCCAGGATTCTTGTCTTTCAGTATTCAATCATCCCAGACAACACCATTTGACCCAATCAATTTCCTGTTGATCAGCAGTGCTCTGCCAGGTTTGATGCAACAAATTTCAGAGGAAGAATCCCATCTATCCAGTGCACCTATTCTTGATCTATTGCTTCTACCAGCCTCAGCAAAGCAGGGACTTGTCACCAGACATCTCACGGGAGCCGCTCGTGTCCTCATCGTGCCAGTACTGGTGGTGACCACCGTTTTGGCATGCTATGGCCGCGTCCAGAGCGTCGTTTTGCCTCGGCCCTGCTCGTGCTCGTCGTCTTCGCGCGCGTGAACCTGTCCAGCGTGTTCCCGCGTCGTCGCCGTCCCTCTGGACCTCTCTCCCCCTCCCGAAGCCCCCTCGCTGGAGCTCGTCGTCGTGCGTCCACGGGCAAACTGTAGCCGACCGGCTCTGTTCGCGCCACGGCGGCTTCCCTCTCTTGTCCCCGAGCTCTCCTCGACTCCGTGATCTCTGCGGCTCGTCCGTTCCCTCCCTCGTCGCCTTCCCGTGACCCTGTCCGTGCCAGAGCGCCGGTGACACGTCGTCGTGGCGGTACCCGAGCCCAACCGCCTCGCCCCGCCTATATAAGCTCACCCCAAGCCCCTCCCGAGCGCCCAGCAGCCTCCCCTCACCTCTATACCTCCCCGACCACCTAACTGAGCTCCGGAGCCCCTCCTCGCCTCTCCCTGTCGCCATGGCCGCCGGCCTGCTCCTCCTAAATTGGAGCGAGCCGAGCCCCCCCCCCTCCCTTCTACCACCACCAGTAGACCCCCACCACTCCGGCGCTCCTCCCCATCCCCTCAGCAAGTCGCCGGAGCTCCACTTGCCGCGATCCGCATCTCCGGCCGAAGGCCACCTCTGCCGGAGCCCAAGCCGTCGTCGCCTCGATCCTCCCCGGCGTGCGCTAAGCTCCTGGACGGAAGCGCCTCTCCGCGCAGCGCATTTTGGTTGGTCGGGCGCCGCCAGAGATGGCCGGAGCCGGCCGGATGAGCCTCGCGCCGGCGACCTCCCTCTGCCTCCGTCGGGCGGCGTCGGGAAGAAGACGAAGCCGCCGACCCCTCCCTGCCAGCTGGACGTGAGCCCCGCCTGTCAGCTAGACGACGTTGACCCCGCCTGGCCACAGTGGATAAGTGACGGGCCCCGCCCCGAGGGACCCGCACGTCAGCGAGACAAGCCCCGGCCCCATCACTGCCTAGCTGGATAAGTGGAAGCGTAGTTCCGATTATACGCTTTCGTTTCAGTGAAAGCTTAAACTGCTGTGGCTTCGGCGAAAAGTACGCTTTCACTATCCCGAATGTGTAGTTCCTGGAATACGCTTTCAGTTTTTCTGTTCAAGCCCAGGCTGAAAAATATTTCTTTACAGATGGGTCCCTGGCAGAAAACCCCTCGTAACTTTTTGCTCGAGACTCCGATTGAGGTGAAACCAGCGCCCACTTCTTTGTCTCATCAAGCCCGTTCCGTTCCCGTCATTTTTATTATGGTTTGACATACTGGAAATGATCATTTTGCCCTTGCCCCTAATCAGCCCCCTCCGAGAGAGAACCCTTTCCGACGATTCTTTCCGCGCCTTCACCGCACATCTTCCCGGAGCCTTGTTCATCCTCAGGGAAGCCACAACACCCACTTTCATGATGGCCATGTAGAAGCCATGGTTTTCAACTTGAACCTTTAATAACTGTCTTTTGTTTACCTGCTACTGTTATTGTTGTTTCGGTACTGCCTATGGTTTCATGTTCACCTTCTTGTTATGTTTCGATGCATCTGGTTATCATTTGTCTTGCTAGTATTACTTTCATGCTTGGTAGTAGTATGTGTTTATGTTGGTGATGGTCTTCCGTGCATGACTATCGTCTGTTCCGGGTGTCGTTGCTATAAAGTTCCTTTGCATCCAGTTGGTTAAATGCTTGCATGTAGTGTTGTCATTCTGTTCTTGCATGATAGATGTTGTTGATGCTGGTAGTTATGCCATGAGTAGTGTTATGCTCGTGATGCTCGTCAGTATGCCATCCTCATCTGGATAAATGATTCACTGTTATTATGGTTATGCTCAATGATTATGTTGCACTTCCCTGCTTATGTTGATATCATACTCATGCATAGTTGCATCATGTTATTTTAATATGACTCAACATCATTTGCATTCAAGTTTAACCGGACTTAAATGAACTTGAACAACTGTTGGCTGAGTCATGGTGCCACCATATCGAGCTGACCTGTGCAACCACATTTGCCTTTTATAGAAAGTTCCTAATTGGGTTTATTGTCATGCCTCTCATCGGTGCCTCCAACGAGGGAAGGTTATGCGCGGGCGCTACCCTGATCAGGTAGGACGGCATAAGCCTTGTGTGCCCGTTGTTGTGATTGGTATACCATGTCCCCGTTTGGGACCGTTTTTGTTTTGCCACGACAGTGGCCGTTGATGCCTTTGGTAGGCACGTGGCCACCCATGACTTAGCCCAAAGGGGAGCGGAGTGGCCGGGAGAGTGTCATGGCAGTAGATCAGTTTTGTCGGAACGTCGTTGGTCCACCCGAATGGGAGTGCGAGGCCATGGGTTCCGTGGTGTGGGTACAGTGTGCTAACCTCTGCAGACTGTATGTTTAAATCTATCGATAGCCGCGCCCGCGGATAAGGGCTCAGTTTGTAGTCGGTCACACCGTGAGTCAACATGAATAATAATAATGTGCTAAATAACAACCCCGGTTCGATGATGAAAGAAGTTGGTTGATATTTATTGTGATCGTGAGAGGATCATCGTGGTATCGTGGATGCCGAGTTGATGGATATTTGTGATGTTCTATAAGAATCGCGGGTAAATGTCAAGCTCCTTGTGGTCATGTATGATTACGACGGTATTGTAATACCAAGCTTGATTGGATCCTAAGATTATCGTGTGATGTCCGCGATGGTAAGTTCATGCATGTATTGGTTGCAAGGTAACCCGATCAGAGTAAGTTGGTGCATGATAGTGTCATCATGTTATATGCTAGTGTTATCATGTTTACATGTTCATGCCATGCTCGTACTGTTCTAGTTGCATCATGTTGTACATGCCATGTTGATCTGATGGTATCATGTTCATCCATGTTTAACCTGTAATTGCCATGCTGTTGTTTGTCTTGAATGCTTTTGGTTGTTGTGAGCTTGCAAGTACATTCAATGTACTGACCTGGTGTGTCATGCCAGTATGCAGGTCATGCCGGAGTTGATTGCTTGTTTGTCGTGGATTCCTTGTTTGCGAGCTAGGATAAGCGTTCCAGCCAGAGTCCCTGCGGAGTGGAGTTCATCACCGTCGTTGATGTTCTGCTGCTAGAAGTTATTCCGCTGCTTTGAGTTGTTCTGCTGCTTGCATAGAGCAACAGTGGCAGGCGTAGTGTCGCCGTGCCGATGTAATCCCCCGTGTCGGTGTCAAAACCGGCGGATCTCGGGTAGGGGGTCCCGAACTGTGCGTCTAGGCGGATGGTAACAGGAGACGAGGGACACGATGTTTTACCCAGGTTCGGGCCCTCTTGATGGAGGTAAAACCCTACGTCCTGCTTGATTAATATTGATGATATGAGTAGTACAAGAGTAGATCTACCACGAGATCAAGGAGGCTAAACCCTAGAAGCTAGCCTATGGTATGATTGTTCTTCTGTCCTACGGACTAAAACCCTCCGGTTTATATAGACACCGGAGAGGGTTAGGGTTACATAGAGTCGGTTACAATGGTAGGAGATCTACATATCCGTATCGCCAAGCTTGCCTTCCACGCCAAGGAAAGTCCCTTCCGGACATGGGACGAAGTCTTCAATCTTGTATCTTCATAGTCCAGGAGTCCGGCTGAAGGTATAGTCCGGCTATCCAGACACCCCCTAATCCAGGACTCCCTCAGTAGCCCCTGAACCAGGCTTCAATGACGACGAGTCCGGCGCGCAGATTGTCTTCGGCATTGCAAGGCGGGTTCCTCCTCCAAGTACTTCATAGAAGATTTTGAACACAAAGGATAGTGTCCGGCTCTGCAAAATAAGTTTCCACATATTGCCATAGAGAGAATAATATTTACACAAATCTAATCTACTGACGTATTCCGTAGCGTGACATCACACAACGGCCAAGCCTTTATTCGAATCGTTTTTACTCCCCCACCTCAGCGCGTTTCGCGAGGCGATTTCCTTGGCACGTCTTGTCAAAGCAGAGATCGTGTCCCCTTTATTTACGGGATTCTCATCAATACGGACGTGGGTAACCCAACCGCGCCATTGATTACGGCGCTTGGGACATAAGCGAGTTTTATCAGGCCGGTGGGGACGCATAGCCGCATCCGCCCATATAAGGGGATAAGGATCCACCTTTTTACCTATGCCTTCTTCCTCCTTTGCCTATCGATCCTCCGCGCACTCGAGCTCTAGCGCCCAAGCCCGCATTCCCCACCTCGACCTTCTCCAGTCATGTCCGGAGCGGGAGGCAAGTGATGGTCTCCTCCGTCACGGAGGGGCACATCAAAAAACTGAGGAAGGCCGGATACTTGTCTAACGACATCGCGCACCGGCTTCCCGAAGAGGGGCAGCTCCTCCCCACCCCAAGGCCCCATGAGAGGGTAGTGTTCCTTCCCCACTTCCTCCGCGGACTGGGCTTTCCTCTCCACCCATTCGTCTGGGGACTCATGTTCTACTACAGCCTGGATTTCCACGATCTGGCCCCGAACTTCATCCTCAACATCTTGGCGTTTATCGTCGTGTGCGAGGCTTTCCTCTGCATCCGCCCCCATTTCGGCCTATGGCTCAAGACTTTCAATGTCAAGCCGAAGGTGGTGCGCGGCAACCAGGCGGAGTGCGGAGGCGCCATGGCGGGCAAGATGCCCAACGTTTTATGGCTCGAGGGCTCCTTTGTGGAGACCCTGAAGGGGTGGCAATCGGGGTGGTTTTACATCACCGAGCCGCACGACCTTGAGTGGGTCGCAGCCCCCGAGTTCCGGTCCGGACCCCCTACGCGGCTCACGTCCTGGAAAGAGACGGGCCTGTCGTGGGGCAGCAAAGAAGAGGTGACTGGACTGCAAAAATGCATCCAAACCCTGGTGAACAAGCAGCTCAAGCTTGTCAACGTAGTCCAGGTTATGCTCATCCGCCGGATCCTCCCGTGTCAACAACGAGCCTTCAATCTGTGGGAGTTCGACTCGGTGCAGCACCGAACTCTGAACAGGCTCTTAGACACGACGTACGAAGATGCCTGGAAGGTGCTTTTCAAGGGCGCCGAGGCTCTCGCATCCGCTTCCGAGGATCGCGGATTCAGCATGCAGCGTCATGCTAGTGCGGTAAGCCATTTGTACCTTTTACAGGGTATTAGTTTTCCATAGTTTGACTCTATGCGGGATGTAAGCTCCCTTACCTTTGACAGGATTGGCAGGCGAAGTCTGGACAGATCGACTGTCCGGCTCCTTTGCCCAAAGACCCAGTCGATGCTCGCTTGGCGAAGCTGCTGGTTCCGGCACCCTATGTGGTGCCGGAGAAGAAGGCCAAGAAGAAGTCCACAGGGACTCGAAAGAGTGCCCGGCGCCTGGAGGTGTCGGATTCATCATCCGACGAATCCGAGACGCGCTCCTCCTGTGAAGACGAGGAGGAGGAAGAAGAAAACTCTCCCCCTCCAGCGGGGGGGGGGGGAGAAAAGAAAGGCCGCCCCGACCGGGGAGGCCGAAGGGTCCAAGAAGGGGAAGACCCTTCCTCCGGACTACTCCACCGACGTCGACGACGACGATGAGGAGTGGCCGCACAGGGCCAAGCGCCCGGCGAAATTGTAAGCATCCGGATACCAGAGTAATTCATAGTATTCATTTATTGCACAACCTTTCCTTATGTCGAATATGATTTATGCAGACCGCCCAAGGCCGGGCTCGACGGGTCGTCGAGCGGCTCCCTGGATTCGTCGGATGTGAATTCACTTCCGGCGGCTACCTTCCCCTGCCCTGCAGACGACCCCGAGGTGGCGTCCCAACAGGTTCCAAGCCAAGAGAGGGTGGTCCAGGAGGAGCCGCAAGGCGACCTCCCGAACTCCAGGAGTAAAGGGGATAGACCCCCCCCAGGGCTCCAAGTCCGGCCCTAGGCCGGACACCGCTCCGGAACCTTCAAAGGTTCCAGAGTCCGGCGGGCGACCTCCTTCCAAGAGGAGCAAGCCCACCGAGCCGGTGACCACCGTCCAACCGGAGGCACCGGACAATCTGTTGGAGGTGCTTAAGGGCGCCTCCATTGACGAGGGGCACCGCACTATTATGAGTGTGGTGGTCCAGAAGGTTCAGTTCGCCAAGAGCGGACTGACTGAAGCTTGTGCCAGCCTTTTAACAGGCTTTGAGGTAAGTAAAGAATGTGTAGAAATATTATCGCATAGACAGTAGCCCCTAATGCTCTGTTTGGCGTTCGGGAAGAAAAGCCGAATAGAGGATCAAATAAAATTCACAGGAGTCTAACAGAAAGGAGTCAATATGCGTATGCAGGCTTCTCTGCTGGCGTCCGCCGCACTGACTGCGGAGGTGGACGCGCTAAAGCAGAACCTCGAGCATTCCGAGAAAGAGCTCGGGCTTGCCAAGAAGCATCTCGAGGACAAGGAAGGTAAGAAATACCTTGTTTAAATATATAAAAAAGTGCAATTGCAAAAAATGACAGGATTAACGTGGCTATTGCAGGGGCCACGTCTGAGGTGGCGACCCTTAAGCAAGTGCTGTCCGAGGCCGAGAAGAGGGCGGCCACGGAGCGCACCGAGCGGGAGAAGTATGAGGCCCAGATTGGCTAGGTGCGGCAAGAGCTCCAGGCTCTCATGAAAAAACATGAGAGTTTGGAGCTTGACTGAAAGACGCGAGCGTCCGAGCTCGCGGCGGCAATTGAAAATGCCAAGTCTGCCAAGGCCGAATCCCAGAAGGCCCTCCAGGAGTTGGATGCGGTGAAAAAGATAGCGGCGGGAAAGGCATTCTTTATGCAAAGCAAACATGTAAGAGTGAGTTACTTGTTACTTACCCGAATCCGGAGCTCTCCAGGAGCATTCGCAGATCTTCCCCGTAGCGTGTCCGATGCCGCCGCATTCTACCGAGCCAAGGAGGGCAGCTCGACAAAGAAGGTGTTCTGGTCTCAGTATGCTGAGGCCGGACACCCTGTGCCCCTGAGCGACCAGCTGAAGCAACTGGTCGAGCTCCACAAGGCGGCCGAACAGGCCATGAAGGGCTTCATAGTTCGGTTGTGGCCTGGAGAGGCTTTGCCTGGGAGCTACTTCGGGCTGGTGCGGCGGCTGGTGGAGGCCTGTCCAAGGCTCGAAGTTATCAAGCGCTCCATCTGCATCGAAGGTGCCCGTAGGGCCCTTGCCCGCGCTAAGGTGCACCGGGCAAGCTAGATGCTGAGAAGCTTGTGAAGGACAGGCCACCGCCGGGGAAAGAGCATCGCAAGCCCGAGAATTATTATAAGGACGTTCTGAAGGGTGCCCACCTTATGGCGGATGAATGTTACAGGGATGTAATTTTTGAGTAAAACTCGCTCGTTTTGTACTGTGCGCTGAAAACTTGTTCATATGCGCTAAGCAATGCTTTTAGAATTTAAAATATTACCTTCTGTGCGGCCGTTTATCAAATTTGAGAGATGGCGAGTCGTCGGCTTTTGCCCCCGTGCCACTAGTGCTGGGGTGTTCGGGATAAACCTGAGCGCTCTTTTTCCCATGTTTGGGTCCTTCGAGGGAGGCACTCAGCACAACGAACAAGGCAATCGGACTATAATGCTTGAACACTCTCACTTAGCCATAGAATTCTATAATTTTAAATTTAGGCGAAGCCCCTGGTATTCGGAAGACCGAGTTCGGGGCGCTATCCACGCCTTGGCCAGACAGAGCCGACTCCTCGCTCTAAGCGGCATAAGTCTTTAGGGACTCGAAAAACCTTTTGAACAGCGACCAGCTCTCGCTTCATCATGACAGTCAGTTTTAGCTTTCTCTACTGAGGTGCTTAGCCCAGCTCAACTGGGGCACAATCGCAGTAGTTCTCCTAGTGCTACCTTAGCCGATATAGCGGAACGTAAGGCACCAAAACATAGGAGCCGGGCAAACCCAACTATTGACCCAAGACATGATTCGGAGCCAATGCATATAATGCTATAAGTTCGGGGTGCCGCACTTGTTAAAGTGTTCGGGCTTCTCACACCATATTGAGGGGTACTAAAGCCCCTGGCGTATTTGGCCGTACCAAAGTGTACGGGTGCAGCATGTCGTTAATGAACATATATTTGTAAAAAAGAGTAATGCAAAAATAGACAAAAGCTATGCATTGTTTATTAAAAAGGGCTGCGATCAAGGTAGAACGATACAAATAACACGATAAGCAAAAGGTTAGACTATTTAACATGTCCGTTCCAGGGGCAGGCTGTGGAATGGTATGCGAAATAGGTATACTGCTCATGATAGAGACCACCTGAGGGTTTCGTTAATGCGGCGTGGCTTGTCTGCTTCCCTGGTGAGGGAGTCCTGGATTAGGGGGTGTCCGGATGCCCGGACTATACCTTCAGCCGGACTCCTGGACTATGAAGATACAAGTTTGAGGACTTCATCCCGTGTCCGGAAGGGACTTTCCTTGGCGTGGAAGGCAAGCTTGGCGATGCGGATATTTAGATCTCCTACCATTGTAACCGACTTTGTGTAACCCTAACCCTCTCCGGTGTCTATATAAACCGGAGGGCTTTAGTCCGTAGGACAACAGACAATCATACCGTAGGCTAGCTTCTAGGGTTTAGCCTCCTCGATCTCGTGGTAGATCTACTCTTGTACTACCCATATCATCAATATTAATCAAGCAGGACGTAGGGTTTTACCTCCATCAAGAGGGCCCGAACCTAGGTAAAACATTGTGTCCCTTGTCTCCTGTTACTATCCGCCTAGACGCACAGTTCGGGACCCCCTACCCGAGATCCGCCGGTTTTGACACCGACATTGGTGCTTTCATTGAGAGTTCTTCTGTGTCGTCGCTTTTAGGCCCGATGGCTCCTTCGATCATCAATAACGATGCAGTCCAGGGTGAGACTTTTCTCCCCGGACAGATCTTCATCTTCGGCGGCTTCGCACTGCGGGCCAATTCGCTTGGCCATCTGGAGCAGATCGAAAGCTACGCCCCTGGCCATCAGGTCAGATTTGGAAGTTTAAACTACACGGCTGACGTCCGCGGGGTCTTGATCTTCGACGGATTCGAGCCACAGCCGAGCGCGCCGCACTGTCGCGATCGGCATGATCTAGCTCTGCCACCGAACAATGCCCTGGAGGCCGCACACACATCGGTTCCGACCCTTGATTCGGAACCAACTGCACCGATCGAGGATGAGTGGTTGGACGCCGCCCCGGGGGCTGCGATCCCAACGGCGATCGAGCCGAACACCAGTCCCGCACTCCGAAGGGCCGGACTCCTGTCCGGACTCCGAGCCCACCACGCCCCTGCCAATCAAATCCGATTGGGCGCCGATCATGGAGTTTACCGCCGCGGACATCTTTCAGCACTCGCCCTTTGGCGATATTTGAAGTCATTAAAGTCTCTCTCTTTATCAGGAGAGCCCTGTCCGAACTGCGGTCAGCAAGGTTGGGATACGGACGATGAAGAAATTCAAAGCCCACCCACCACCCATTTGGTAGCCACCGTCGATAATTTAAACGACGTGCTCAATTTCGACTCCGAAGACATCGACGGTATGGACGACGATGCAGGAGACGCACATGAACCAACGCCTATAGGGCATTGGACAGCCACCTCATCCCATGATGTGTCCATAGTGGATACACCTAAAGGAAGCGACGACGAGGAACACGGGGATGCAACGAGGGATCGTTCTCTCAAACAGCAATCAAAGCGGCGGCGGAAACGCCGCTCCAAGCCCCGCCTCGATAAAGACAGCAGCCATATAGACCCAGCCATAGAGCAGGATGAGCCGGCAGACGACGAGCATGCCTCAGAGCAAGTGTCCGAACAGGGCAACTCGGATAAACAAACCGAACAACCCGTCCCCGGCATAAACGGCATTCCGGACGACCTTACACCGGATAAGCTCATGGAGCAGAAGAACCTCCACAAAAGGCTCGTCGCTACTGCACGTAGCCTGAAAAAGCAGAAGCGGAAGCTCAAAACTACGGAAGACGCACTCAGAATCAAATGGAGCAAAGAACTCAACACCGCAGCCAAATACGGCGATAGTCGCCGTACAAAAAGCTATCCGAAGCGAAAGCTACTACCGGAATTCGACGAGGAGGCCTTAGAGCCCCCGCATTCAAAAAGTAAGAAAGCCACCCGGTCGGATAGACGACCCCATGGCCAGCACAAAGCGGCAAGCGGCGCCGCACACAAGCCGACACACGATCCACTCAAGGATTCGCATCAAAAAGATGGCCCAGCCAGATCTATTTATGGGCCAAGAAAGCAAGCTCTCGTAAGCAATGCAACAGAACTAGTATCCGAACATCACGGCACATCCAAATACAGGGGTGCCGCACACCCCCTATGTTTTACCGACGAGGTCCTGGATTATAAATTTCCAGCGGGATTTAAGCCCGTAAGCATAGAGGCGTACGACGGAACAACAGACCCCGGAATCTGGATCGAGGATTATATCCTCCACATACATATGGCCAGAGGAGATGACCTCCACGCCATAAAATACTTACCCATCAAGCTTAAAGGGCCAGCCCGGCATTGGCTCAAAAGTCTTCCCGAAAACACAATTGGAAGTTGGGAAGAGCTCGAGGACGCTTTCCGAGCAAATTTTCAAGGGACCTATGTCCGCCCTCCGGATGCAGACGATCTCAGTCACATAACTCAACAGCCCGGAGAGTCAGCTCGGCAATTATGGAATAGATTTCTTACTAAAAAGAATCAGATAGTCGACTATCCGGACGCCGAAGCCTTAGAAGCTTTTAAGCATAGCGTCCGAGACGAATGGCTCGCCAGACACCTCGGTCAAGAAAAGCCAAGAACAATGGCCGCATTAACAAGCCTCATGACCCGCTTTTGCGTAGGAGAGGACAGCTGGTTGGCAAGATGTAGCACCAGCGACCCAAGTACATCCAAAATTAGGGATGGAAATGGAAAACCGCGATGCAACAAGGACCGGCACCGGACTAAGGAAAACTGCTCGAAGAGCACAACAGTCAATGCCGGATTCCAAAGCTCGCGGTAGAATCAGAAAAAGCCGCCCCTCAAAGATAATAGGGACGACCTGTCCAATTTAAACAAAATATTGGATAAGATATGTCAGATACACAATACTCCCGGGAAGCCTGCAAACCATACCCACAGAGATTGCTGGGTTTTTAAGCAATCCGGCAGACTCAACGCCGAACACAAGGGGCTCGACACACCAAGTGAAGACGATGACGAACCCCAAAAGCAGAGCACCAGGAAACAAAAGAATTTTCCACAAGAAGTAAAAACAGTAAACTTACTCCACATAACAAAACGAGCGGCACCCATAAAGGTACACGCCATACGGCCTATCCCAAAGGAGTCTCGCCACTGGTTGACAAAACCAATCATCTTCGATCATCTGGACTACTCTAGAAGTATCAGGAACGCAGGTTGGACTGCCTTGGTACTCGATCCAAAAATTGGCGGACTCCAGTTTACAAATGTCCTGATGGACGGCGGCAGCGGTCTAAACCTGATATATCAGGACACAATCCTCCACATCGGGATAGACCCAACAAAAATTCGCCATAGCAAAACCTCCTTTCAAGGGGTAACGCCAGGACCGGATACCCATTGCATGGGTTTCCTTCGGCTTGAAGTTATATTCGGCTTCCCCGATAACTTCCGCTGCGAAAAGCTAACTTTCCACATCGTCCCATTCTTAAGCCGCTATCAAGCACTGCTGGGACGCGAAGCTTTTGCCTGCTTTAACGCAATACTGCATTACGCATCTCTTACGCTCAAGATGCCCAGTCCACGAGGCATCATCTCACTAAAGGGAAACATGGAACGCGCCCCCCACGCAGAAGATCGTGCGGCTGCCTTAACAACCCCACAATAATACGGCTTCATCAGCCAAAAACATCCAAACAGGTCGTTAAGACCACGGACACGGCTAGACGAGTCCAGCATAAACATATAATTAATAAAGGCTTAATAGCCGTATACCCCTGCGCTAGGGGCTCCGCGCATATAAAATACGAGACAATCAAGCTCAATTTTACCCATTTCAATTTATACTTTGTTTATTTAGTATAACTTCTGTTCGGCACGACCTTTTTTCAACTAAGTTCCTCTCTTTTACAGATGAGCACCGTGTTGCGCCCGTCCAGGATACGGCACAACGGAGACACAGGCGCAGACGTGCAGCAGGGACCCGTTCCAAGGATTCTTTTTAGATTAAGACCCTGTGTAAACCTTTTTTACTGTCTCTTGTTGATACACATCCTCCGGTTTTTCGGTATAATCAGGGAGGAGGCTGACGTCTTGGCATGTGACCACGTCAGAATTTTGTGCGTACCTGGACACCAGGGGCTTATAACCAAGGGCGTTGTCCCGCCCGCACTCATAAAGACCGAATACCTTAGGGAGTGTTCGACGTCGCGAGTTTGGCCTTATATGCATCAGCTCCGAATCATGTCTTTGGTCAAATGTTGGGTTGCCCGGCTCCTATGTTTTGCCGCCTTACGTTCCGCACTATCGTCTAAGGCGGCACCAGGAGAACTACTGCGATTGTGCCCTGGTTCGGCCAGGCGAGCACCTCAGTAGAGAAAGCCGAAAACTGATTGTCATGATGTAGCGTGAGACTGGTCAACCACTCGATGACTCACCGGAATCTATAGGATTCCTCCACATTAACGAAGGGCCGTTTCCCGGTCAGGCACATATGCTCCCCGAGTTTGGGCGAGCGCAGGCGCCACCAGGGGCTATCTAAGTAGCCTCACTGTCAAGCTCCTATGGCTAAGTGAAAGTGATAAAGCATTATAGTCCGATTGCCTAGCTCGCTGCGCTATCACCTCCTTTGTAGGACCAAGACGTTGGGTCAAGTGTGAAAATGCGCCTTCTGCGAGCACCCCCGCATTATTTGCGTGGGGGCTGAAGCCGACGACTGCCATCTTTCAGATTATATATATATATATATATATATATATATATATATATATATATATATATATATATATATATATATATATATATATATATATATATATATATATATCTTAAAACGGCCGCACAGGAGGTGTTACAAATACTTGAAGGCACAAGTATAAAAGGCTTCTACAATTTATCAAAATATTTTTTTACAATAAAATATGCTATTAGAACATAGCATCCTTCGAGCACTGCGTCTCTATTACACGAGCGCCTTGAAGGACTTCCTAAAAATAGTGCTCGGCAGGTACTCGGCTTTTGTTTGAATCTCGGGATGCAACAACGATGGTCTCCATCTCCGCCCAGTATGTCTTGACACGGGCAAGAGCCATCTGTGCGCCCTCTATGCATGCTGACCTCTTCATGGCATTAATACGTGGCACCGCACCAAGGAACTGTTGCACCAAGCTGAAATAACTCTTCGGCCCCGATCTCTCTGGCCATAGATGACTCATGACGCACTTCATGGCGAGTCCGGACAACCTATTCAGCTCGGCCCATTCGGCCAGACGATCGGCCACCGAAAGTGGACGCTCTGGATTGTGGAACTGCGACCAGAAGAGTTTCTCCACTTCGCGATCTTCTTGATCTCGAAAGTGTTTGGTCGCATCAGCAACACTCGCCGCCAAATCCAGATAGGTGTCCGCCGTACTCCACAACCGGTCCAACAGAGCATGCTTAGGATCACAAAACTTTCTCCGCAGCATAAAGGGCCTTCCAGCCGCGATCTCTCCGGCTTCACGAAGCTCCTCCTTCGCAGCTCTCATCGCAGAGCGAGCATCCTTGGCATCAGCAACGGCCTTCTCCAAGTCCGTCTGTCCCGCCCGATCTTCTTTTTCCAGAAGCCTGCAACATTCAGCAGCGCCCTTCAGCTTCACGGCCATCTCGGCCATCTCTTTCTTGCTTCGGCAATGAGCAGCCTGTTCGGCTCTCAGCTCTTCAAGGGCCTTCTTGGCAGCCGCATCACTTTTTCTGGCTTGCTCCTTGGCTCGGGCAAGTTCCGCCCGAAGACTCTCCGTGGCAGCCGCACCATCTGCAGCAAGCACACACATAGTAAGATACTGGCATAAGCTCCTCTTACCAGGTGCCACCGGAGGGGTTACATACCTTGTGCCTCGTCAAGCCGCTTGTTAACAAGCACGATGTCGGCCTCTGCCACGTCCAGTTGCCGCTTTAGCTCGGCAAATTCATCAGTCCGGCTGGACGCCGGACACTTCGTCACCTAAATATGAAGACGGCATTTTAGACCTGGGGTTATGATCCTCTGCGCGCCGTCAATTTTGACAACGCACAAAGTCTCAGGGGGTACTATGTGCACAGGGCGCATCCTATTTATGCGCCACTGTTAAAAAAGGGTGCATTATTTTGCGTACCTCAAAGCCCGTCAGCAAACTTCTGATAGCCTCGTGCAATCCGCTTTCCGCGGACGAAACCCTTTCAATCACCGTGCCTATCAATGCACGATGCTCCTCTGAGATAGATGCTCGCCCTAGCAGATCCTTCAGCTCCTCCGACCGTGCACCGGACGGTGCCGGATTCGTCCTATGACCTTTCTCGAAGGACGGACGCGAAGAGCCTTGGGGGACCATATGGCTGCCTTCTGGCCCTGCCGGATTCGGAGAAACCCTCCGCGATGATACCTCAGGGTCGCCCACCTCTCTAGGCGGTTCGGCAGGGGGAGGCGTTCCGCTCTCCATCATCTCCAGAAGAAGAGCCCCCGAAGACGAGCTCTGCTGCGAAGGGCTGAGGTCCGAACTACAAGGTAAATTTTCGGTTACTCTTCTCAGATATAAAACAAGGATTCTTCTCAAAGAAAAAAAACCTCTCTCTACTTACGGCTCGGTGGAGGGCTGGCCCCCTTGAGGGCATAGTTCGGCCGAGGTATCCCTCGGCGCAGGACCCTCTGACGAAGATTTCCTCCCCCGTTTTGAGGCCACGGTCTCCGGGTCTCCAGAGGCGGTCCTCTTCTTTCCTTGAGGAGAGGAATTTTCGATTCCTTCCCTCTGAACAGCCTCCTTCGAGGAGGCCGTAGTTTCTTGGTCCCCTCCCTTGCTTTCCTTCAAAGGCACAATCTTCAACATCCTGACCAGCACGGGATCCGCCGTGGTCTCGGGGAGGGGAGCCGGACACCTGATAAGCTTTGCCTTCGCTATCCACTCTTGTTTAAAGAACAGTTCTTTAGAAGCAAGTTTTACGACAAATATACGGATAGCAAGTCCGGGCACAAGGCTACTTACTTTAGTATCCGGGCGATTGGAGCTCAGGCCTGCGTCCTCGGTCAAGTCCGGACACATCGCTTGTTATACGAAGAACAATTTATACATCTCCGCGGGCGTTGCGCCCATGAAATGCTGGAGAGCTCGCGGTCCCTCCGGATTAAACTCCCATAGGCGGAGGGAGCGACGTTTCCCGGGCAGGGTTCGGCGGATCAGCATGACCTGCGTCACTTTGACCAGGCTGAGGTCTCTTTCTAAGAGATCCCTGATGCGGACCTGCAACAAGGGCACGTCCTTGGATGACCCCCAGTCCAGTCCTTTATTGACCCATGACGCTAGCTGTGGTGGGGGACCCGAACGAAAGGCAGATGGCGCCACCCACTTGGTGCCCCTGGGAGCGGTGATATAGAACCACTCTCATTGCCATAAGCTGAACTCCTCTTGAAAAGAGCCCTCAAGCCATGGAGCATCAACATTCTTCCTTATAACAGCGCCTCCGCACTCTGCGTGCCGCCCCTCGATCGTCTTCGACACTACTTTAAAGGTCTTGAGCCATAGTCCGAAGTGGGGATTAATACGGAGGAAGGCTTCGCACACGACGATGAAAGAAGAAATGTGGAGGATGGACTCCGGAGCTAAGTCGTGAAATTCCAACCCGTAATAAAACATGAGCCCCCTCACGAAGGGGTCCATTGGGAAGCCTAGCCCCCGAAGGAAGTGAGACATAAACACCACGCTCTCACCAGGCTTGGGAGTGGGAATGACCTGCCCTTGAGCAGGTAACCTATGCGAGATTTCGCCGGTCAAGAACCTGGCCTCTCTCAGATTGAGCACGTCCTCCTCCGTAATGGAAGAGGGCGCCCATCGGCCTCGAAGGTCAGAACCGGACATTGTCGAAGATCCGAAGCGCCCGAAATTTGGAGCCTTGGGAGTTGGAACTCGAGGTGAAGGGAGAAATCGTTTGAGATTGAAAGAAAGGAGTAAAGCCTTGGTCTCTTTATAAGAGGTTGAATACCAAGGGCCCTGAAAGTGCAACTATCCCTAGGTGGTTTTGGTATTTCATAACAACATATAGCTCATTGAGCTAATGCTATTCCAAGACAATTATTTCAGGAAAGCTCAATGATTGGCATGGCATGGATGGTGAAAGTGAAACCCTCAAAATGCTAAGGACAAAGGATTGGCTCAAGCTCAAAAGCTCAAGACTCTTCATTTTACATTTTAGTGATCCAAGATCACATTGAGTCCATAGAAAAAGCCAATACTATCAAGGAGGGATGAGGTGTTGCTTAATGAGCCCTTTGCTTTATGTGCTTAATGATATGCACCAAAATCCTCAACTACTTTCCCATATCCACATATGACCCAAGCCCTAAGCCAAACTCAATTCTACCGATTCTTTCTATCCGGCGCCACCGAGTTTCATATGTCATAAGCCACTGCCAAACCCTAGCAAATCGGTTTCACCGACAGGGATCTCGGTCTCACCGAGATGGGATTGTAATCTCACGGTGTATGTCCATTGTCAAAATCGGTCTCACTGAGTCTAGACAATCGGTACCACCGAGATTGCAATGCAAACTCTTTGTTTCCCTTTTGTAACTTTTCGGTCTCACCAAAAGAGCAAATCGGTCCCACCGAGTTTGCCTGACCAACTCTCTGGTTAGCTAATTACCAAAATCGGTCTCAACAAGTTTGTGTAATCGGTCTCACCGAGATTACGTTATGACCAAACCCTAACCATATCGGTCCTACCGAGATGCATGTCAGTCCCACCGAAAATCTCTAACGGTCACTAGGTTTACCGTTTTGGTCCGACCGAGTTTGTTCATTCGGTCCCACTGAGATTGGTAAATTGTGTGTAACGGTTGGATTTTAAGTGGAGGCTATATATACCCCTCCACCTCCTCTTCATTCGTGGAGAGAGCCATCAGAACACATCTACACTTCCAACTCATATGTTCTGAGAGAGAACCACCTACCCTTGTGTTGAGGCCAAGATATTCCATTCCTACCATATGAATCTTGATCTCTAGCCTTCCTCAAGTTGCTTTCCACTCAAATCTTCTTTCTACCAAATCCAAATCCTATGAGAGAGAGTTGAGTGTTGGGGAGACTATCATTGGAAGCACAAGAGCAAGGAGTTCATCATCAACACACCATTTGTTACTTCTTGGAGAGTGGTGTCTCCTAGATTGGCTAGGTGTCACTTGGGAGCCTCCGACAAGATTGTGGAGTTGAACAAAGGAGTTTGTAAGGGCAAGGAGATCGCCTACTTCGTGAAGATCTACCGCTAGTGAGGCAAGTCCTTCGTGGGCGATGGCCATGGTGGGATAGACAAGGTTGCTTCTTCGTGGACCCTTCGTGGGTGGAGCCCTCCGTGGACTCGCGCAACCGTTACCCTTCGTGGGTTTAAGTCTCCATCAACGTGGATGTAGGACAGCACCACCTATCCAAACCACGGGAAAAACATCTGTGTCTCCAATCGCGTTTGAAATCTCCAAACCCTTCCCTTTACATTCTTGCAAGTTGTATGCTTTACTTTCCGCTGCCTATATACTCTTTGCATGCTTGCTTGAATTGTGTGATGATTGCTTGACTTGTCCTAAAGTTGCTAAAATCTGCCAAGAACTAAAATTGGGAAAGGCATAGCTTTTATTTGGTCAAGTAGTCTAATCACCCCCCCTCTAGACATACTTCCGATCCTACAAGTGGTATCAGAGCTTTGGTCTCCATTTGCTTTGATTTCCATAGCTTTTGGTGGTCATAGCCTTGGTTTCACAACCTAGGAGATTATGGCGTCTAGCGAGGGAAATTATCACCGTAGAGGTCCTTACTTTGATGGTACTAATTTTGCTAGTTGGAAGCATCAAATGAAAATGCATATTCTTGGACATAACCCCGCCGTTTGGGCTATTGTGTGTGTTGGTTTGCAAGGTGACTTCTTCGATGGGAAAGAACCAAACCGTGAAGCTACCGCGGATGAGTTGAAGATGCTACAATACAACGCTCAAGCTTGTGATATTCTCTTCAACGGACTGTGCCCCGAAGAATTCAAAAAAATCAGCCGTCTTGAGAATGCAAAGGAAATTTGGGATACTTTGATTGATATGCACGAGGGTACCGACTCCATCAAAGAATCCAAATTGGATGTGCTTCAAAGTCAACTTGACAAGTTCAAAATGAAGGATGGTGAAGGTGTCGCCGAAATGTACTCTAGGCTTGCTCTCATCACAAACGAGATTGCCGGCTTAGGGAGTGAAGAGATGACCGACAGATTCATCATCAAGAAGATCCTAAGAGCCTTGGATGGAAAATATTATACCGTGTGCACGTTGATCCAAATGATGCCCAATTACAAAGATCTCAAGCCAACGGAAGTTATTGGAAGAATTTTTGCTCATGAGATGTCGCTCAAGGATAAAGAGGAACTTCACAACAAATCAAGTGGTGCTTACAAAGCCTCATGTGAAGCTCCCACATCATCAAGTGAGAAACAAAACTTCAATGAAGAATTGAGCCTAATGGTGAAGAACTTCAACAAGTTCTACAAGAGTAGAAGCAAAGATAGAAGCTCCAAGTCAAGGTCCTACAATGACAAAAGATCTTCTAGTCGAGAGCGAAACTGCTACAATTGTGGAAGACCCGGACACTATTCCAATGAGTGTATGGCTCCCTACAAAAGAAGAGAAGATTCTCCAAAAAGAAGAGGCAAAAGAGAAGAATCACCATCAAGAGAGAGAAGGAGTAGAGATGATCGTTATGAACGAAGATACTCACGGAGGAGCAAGGATTCGGAAAGAAAGGAAAAATCATCAAGGAGCTACACAAAAACGAAGACATCAAGCTCATGTTGGTGAATGGGTATCCGGCTCCGACTCCGACAACCACTCCGAGAGAAGTTATCACTCCGATTCCGAATATACTCAAGATGAAGGTGTTGCCGGTCTAGCACTTGTGTCAACCAACTCCTTCGACATATTTGTCTCACCAAATGAAGGAATTGGAAGATGCTTCATGGTCAAAGGTCCTAAGGTAACTCACCCTGAGTATGTTGATTTCAATAGTGATGAAGATGACTTGTTAGGTGATGATGATTTACTTGTTGACAACTCTAGTGATGAATACTATGATGAAACGTCAATTAATCATGCTAAAACAAATGACAATGATAAGGAGAAAATTGAGGCTCTAACTAAAGAACTAAACACTCTTAAGTTAGCTCATGAAACTATCTTCGAAGATCATCGAGAACTTTTAAGAGCTCATGAGAGGTTACGCTTTGAAAAGCTCAATCTTGAGCAAGAGCATGAACTCTTAAAGGCAATCAATGATGATCTCCGCAAGAAAAGTTCTTCTTACATTGCCAAACGTTTACTCTTATCCACTTACATGCCTCAAGTCAAGTCTAATAACAAGAATACGAAAGATTCTTCCTCTAGTAGTAACAATGATCATGTTAAATCCAATGTTGTTGCTTCTAGTAGTTCTCTTGATTCCACTAATGATTCTCTTAGCCAATTTACACTTGAGCAAGAAAATAGCATATTGAAGGAAATCATAGAGAAAGGTGTGTACAAAAGCCTTGCCGGAAGTAAGCAATTCGAGGAGATTGCACGCAAGCAAGGAAGGCACCGGAAGAGACAAGGTGTTGGTTTTGAACGAAAGTTCAATGCCAATGGAGTTGAGTGGGAAGAAGATCAATACCCCAAGACAAAGTTTGTTCCTCAACAAGAGAAGTATGATCCTACTTCTTTCAAGGGGACACAAACTCAAGATGATCTTCCACCAAAAGACTACAAGCAAAAAGGCAAGGACAAGCTTCAAAAGGAAATTGATGCATTTGAAGAAGCTCCTAAGACCTTAGTCAAGTGGATTCCCAAGACTACTTCAAGTTCCACTTCATCAAGTACGACTACAACTCCAAGGATTCCCATCAAGATGGTGTGGATCCAAAAGAAGAAGAACTAGAGAGTTCTTGAGGGTGACTCCGCCAACATACTTCACTCTTATCATTTTGGCAAGAACAAGTGCAATCAACTTTCACATCTTGCACTAGTTCAAGGAGTCACAAACCCTCTTGTTGGTAAGTCAAGGGACAAGGTAACCTAAAAGCTTTCATAGACATCATCTTGTGTGTGCATCACTCTATGTCTATGGATATACTTGTTTGTTCCTTGTGGGACTAACCCATGTAGGTATTGAAAGTGCAATTCACTCAAAAGGATAGCTCCAAGTGATCTACATCAACATTGAGCATCCACATCTTCAACATCTACATGAAGTCATCATCGACAAAACCCAAGGTTAGTTCATCCCTCTTAGGGGGAATATCACATCTAGGGGGAGCTTTACTCTTAAGACTTGAGCTAAAGCAACTCTAATGATGTGAACACAACAATGCTTTATGTAAAAGTGGTAACCCCACTTGAGCTTAAACGATGAGTATGACCTATGATCAAATGTTCTCATTTGACTCCTAAGTCAATATACTCATATATAGATGACCTAGTCATCGCCAATTGCTTGATAGATGCTAGAATTGGTTGTGCATGCTTTGTCACATATTTCAATTGCTATTTTATTGTGTGAGCATGTTGGTTGCATATTTTACTCATTCGAGGACATCCACTTGTTGTTTTGATTGTTTGGTTTTATTGTTCTTTTGCCAAGTGGATGGACAAGAATGCCTTAGAACCCCCTCTAGCTGTCTATGCTTTTCTCGTCTCAAATTCTATTCATGCTGCATCACAAAGTTGATCAAGTCAGATTCGAACCACTCTGTGTGAGGAGCACTCGGAGTCCCCGATTCGTCATAGACTTAAACTTCCAAAACCTCTTTGTGATTCTCGGTCTGACCGATACCCCACTTTCGGTCTTACCGAGACCATTAAGTTGATCTATGTTTTCGATCTCGGTGCAACCGATTTGAACCATTCGGTCACACCGAGTTGCATTAACTGTACACAGTTTTGCATCTCGGTGCCACCGAGTTGTTCCACTCGGTCACACCGACAGGGTCGGGCTATATATAGACACGGGCAAAAATTTGGAAATTTCTCTGAACCCCTTCGCCCGCGCGATAGCTCGCTCTGCCTACGTGGTCTCCGGATCGTCTTCTCGCCGCCAGCAGCCTCCAGTCACTGGTCTCCGTCGCCGTCAACGGGAATCAACCCTGCCGTTGCCGCCGTAGCGAGTCTCTGCCGAACTAGGGTATGGACTCGATCTTTGTGCTATTCCCCAATCCGATTCCTAGCACATTGTGATCAGATGTATTCTTGCCACGTTTGATAAACTCCTATCCAGTCAATGAACTCAATAGATTAGGTTTGATTCGAAAATTTTAGGGTTAGGCTTTCGCCGAAACCATCTCGGACCCACCGAGTTGAAAAACTCGGTCCCACCGATTTGGCTAATGCCATTGCATAAGTGAGACTCGGTCTGACCGAGTATTGCTAATCGGTGTGACCGATTTTGGAACTTTGTGAAACCCTAGCAGTCTCGGTGCCACCGAACTATGACCCGGTCTGACCGAGTTCACTAGTTTAGGTTCCGAAAACTGCTTCGGTATCATCGAGTTTAGAAATCGGTAGATCCGAGATGCTTTCTGTGGGAAACTAAAACTAAGTTTTTGAATCATTCTTTTGCAAAAACCTCTGCATTTTGTGATGCTCATCCACTCTACCTCATCTATAAACTATTCACAGGGTCAGCAGTCAGCTTGTTCATCATGTCAGACCAAAGTGATAGCCAGAATTTGTCAGAGCAGCCAGTGCAAATGAGTGAGGGCACTAGTCCCTCCAGTTCTTCAGATGAAGGCAGCAGGAGCACCCCTAGCAACCTGCCAAAAGCTGCCACAAGACAAAGAAAGAAGAGAACCTCAGAATCAGAGGATGAAGATTATGTGGCAGAGGAGGAAGCAACTTCCAAGAAAGTTGAACTCAAGAAAGAGCATGGCTCAAGGCAGAGCACCAAGCCAGGCTTAAAGGTCGAAAGGCCAGCAGGCAAGCAGCCTATGCCAAAGGCCAGAGCCTCAACCAAGATTCCTGAGAAGCCCACTCCCAAAGAACCAGTTGTTGCTGAAGGGAAGAAGGAAAGGAAGAGAGGCAGATGGTGCAAGAAAATTGATCCCATGGCTGAATTTGAACAACATTCTTCTGATGAAGAAGAGGAAGAAGAAGAGGATGCTGCACCAGCACTTAAGGCACCCAAGCTGATGGGTGATGCCATAAGATCAGGGGCAACTGCATCTAAGCCCAAGGAAGCCCCCAAGGCTGCTTCCAAGGCCAAGCCAGCTCCAAAGCCAAAACCAAAGAGGAATACAAGAAGCATCCCAGCTGCTGAAAAGAACAAGGCCCCAGTGCCTGACATTGCTAAAGAAGAGGAAGGCCAAGTGCTGAGAAAGTTGAAGCCCAAGATCCCATACCACAATGATGCTCATCCTGTGGCTGAGGATATGAAGATCAGAAGAGACTCTGGGCTGAGAAAATGGAGAGCTGAGGATCCCTATGCTACCAGGAGAAGGACTGCTGTTGACTACAGGTTCCACACTAAGGAACAACAGGACTTCTATGAGACAGTCTTGTTAGACAAGAAGCCCATTGTTTGTGATATGAGATGGGTCGACTGGGAATATATCAAGGAAAATGAAGAGCACTACCCTGGAGTGCAGGACAGCTTCAAGGCATGTGGAGTAGCAGACTTTGTTGGGCAGAAGCTCACAAAGTGGAATGAGGAGCTTATCATGCAGTTCTACTCCACAGCACATTTTTATCCAGATGGGAGGATTGTTTGGATGTCCGAAGGTACGAGGTACCAATCAACAGTTGCTGAGTGGGCACAGCTTATCAATGCCCTAGAAGAAAATGAAGATGACTTGGATGTCTATGCCAAGAAGAAGATGGATCACAACTCTATGGCAAATATGTACAAGGAGATTCCTGCAGATGATCTTGATACTCACCAGTTTGGGTCTGTGAAACACTTGTTGTCAGGTCTGCCTACGATCAACTGAATCCTTAGGCACACACTTTTGCCCAAGTCTGGAGATCACAGGATGATCAGAGGTCATGCCATCAACCTGCTACATATCTTTGATGTGCCTCAGAAATTCAAGGTCATGAGCCTCATAGTAGAGACTATCAAGAGGACTGTAGCAGATCAGAAGAGGAGCTGTGGATATGCCCCTCAGATCCAGATGTTGATCAACTCAAGAGTGGGCACAGACACATACTTGTTGGCCAAGGAACATTTGCCTATCCATCCAGATTTCGAGGACAACCAAGTTGTGATGCATGAAAATGAACCATCATCAGTCCAGGCACAAGCCAAGAAGGAGAAGGCAAGGAAGGAGAAAGCTACCAAGATGCCAACTCAAGAGGAGGCATCTGAGTACTTCTTGAAGAACAAGCAAGAGCAGCTTAGTTACCTGATTGCATCCACCCTGAGGATTGAGAAAGGACTAGCTACCCTGACTCAGAACCAGGCAAGCTTAGAGAGAATCGTAGAACAAAAGTTCTATGATTTGGATATCAAAGTGACAGAGATTCAGACTGCAGTGGAGCAGCTCCAAGATGACATGCAGGAGAGGAGAGGGAAGACAACCACTGATGCATTTGCCAGAGTGCCACGAGCTCAGAGGTCCAGTGCAGTGCCAGTTCCCGACACAAGAGCCACCGCCTCAGCTCCAGCCACAACACCAACCCAACCAGCTCCAGCATCTACTTCAGCTCCAACTCCAACCACGTCTACGGAAGCCTTCGTCCTTGGAGTGATCAGGACTCCACCACCACCAGAAGATCAAGCCTGAGTGTCGATCTAGCACTATGCATTTTCTAGGAACTTTTTGGTAACTTGTTGCCAAAGGGGGAGAAAATGTATAGATCATAGGCTTCGAGAGAGAGAGTGTTGCTTTTCTCTCTTGCTTTATTTGGTGGTTTTTCAAACGTTATTTGCTTTTGGTCGAGATACTTTGATATGCTTGTGAGACATTGATGATCATGTGTTTGATCATAAGCTACACTTATGCATGCTTGATATATCTTATCTATCTTATGTGGTCATTCACTTTTTCCATGGTGATGAGTGCATGTATTTCATTATTATCATTTTGGGCGCTCCACCAAGATGTATGTGACATGGAAGAGTAACCCATAATTCTAACTCTTTGTGCATTTGCAGTCCAAAGCAAATGTTAAATATGCACAAATTTAGGGGGAGCTCTTATCACATACTTCTCAAAGCGACGATGTAATTCATTCTTATTATCATTTGTCGAAGCTTTGATCTATATGTTGTCATCAATTACCAAAAAGGGGGAGATTGAAAGTGAAACTATCCCTAGGTGGTTTTGGTAATTCATAACAGCATATAGCTCATTGAGCTAATGCTATTCCAAGACAATTATTTCAGGAAAGCTCAATGATTGGCATGGCATGGATGGTGAAGTGGAACCCTCAAAATGCTAAGGACAAAGGATTGGCTCAAGCTCAAAAGCTCAAGACTCTTCATTTTACATTTTAGTGATCCAAGATCACATTGAGTCCATAGGAAAAGCCAATACTATCAAGGAGGGGTGAGGTGTTGCTTAATGAGCCCTTTGCTTTATGTGCTTAATGATATGCTCCAAAATCCTCAGCTACTTTCCCATATCTACATATGACCCAAGCCCTAAGCCAAACTCGGTTCTATCGATTCTTTCTATCCGGCGCCACCGAGTTTCATATGTCATTAGCCACTGCCAAACCCTAGCAAATCGGTTTCACCGACAGGGATCTCGGTCTCACCGAGATGGGATTGTAATCTCACTGTGTATGTCCATTGTCAAAATCGGTCTCACCGAGTCTAGACAATCGGTACCACCGAGATTGCAATGCAAACTCTCTGTTTCCCGTTTGTAACTTTTCGGTCTCACCGAAAGAGCAAATCGGTCCCACCGAGTTTGCCTGACCAACTCTTTGGTTAGCTAATTACCAAAATCGGTCTCACCGAGTTTGTGTAATCGGTCTCACCGAGATTACGTTATGCCCAAACCCTAACCATATCGGTCCTACCTAGATGCATGTTAGTCCCACCGAAATCTCTAACGGTCACTAGGTTTACCGTTTCGGTCCGACCGAGTTTGTTGATTCGGTCCCACCGAGATTGGTAAATTGTGTGTAACGGTTGGATTTTAAGTGGAGGCTATATATACCCCTCCACCTCCTCTTCATTCGTGGAGAGAGCCATTAGAACACATCTACACTTCCAACTCATATGTTCTGAGAGAGAACCACCTACCCTTGTGTTGAGGCCAAGATATTCCATTCCTACCATATGAATCTTGATCTCTAGCCTTCCTCAAGTTGCTTTCCACTCAAATCTTCTTTCTACCAAATCCAAATCCTATGAGAGAGAGTTGAGTGTTGGGGAGACTATCATTTGAAGCACAAGAGCAAGGAGTTCATCATCAACACACCATTTGTTACTTCTTGGAGAGTGGTGTCTCCTAGATTGGCTAGGTGTCACTTGGGAGCCTCCGACAAGATTGTGGAGTTGAACCAAGGAGTTTGTAAGGGCAAGGAGATCGCCTGCTTCGTGAAGATCTACCGCTAGTGAGGCAAGTCCTTCATGGGCGATGACCATGGTGGGATAGACAAGGTTGCTTCTTCGTGGACCCTTCGTGGGTGGAGCCCTCCGTGGACTCGCGCAACCGTTACCCTTCGTCGGTTGAAGTCTCCATCAACGTGGATGTAGGATAGCACCACCTATCCGAACCACGGGAAAAACATCCGTGTCTCCAATCGCGTTTGAAATCTCGAAACCCTTCCCTTTACATTCTTGCAAGTTGCATGCTTTACTTTCCGCTGCCTATATACTCTTTGCATGCTTGCTTGAATTGTGTGATGATTGCTTGACTTGTCCTAAAGTTGCTAAAATCCGCCAAGAACTAAAATTGGGAAAAGGCATAGCTTTTATTTGGTCAAGTAGTCTAATCACCCCCCCTCTAGACATACTTCCGATCCTACAGGCCCTCCCCGTAACCGTTTGGGACTCGCCTTTAATCAAGAGGACAGGCCAACGGGCATGATTGGGTTACCCACGTTCGTATGGATGAGAATCCCGTAAATAAAGGGGCCACGATCTCTGCTTTGACAAGACGTGCCAAGGAAACCGCCTCGCAAAACGCGCTGAGGAGGGGGAGTAAAAACGATTCGAATAAAGGCTTGGCCGTAGTGTGATGTCACGCTACGGAATACGTCAGCAGATTAGATTTGTAAATATTATTCTCTCTACGGCAATATGTGGAAACTTATTTTGCAGAGTCGGACACTGTCTTTTGTGTTCAAAATCTTCTATGAAGTACTTGGAGGAGGAACCCGCCTTGCAATGCCGAAGACAATCTGCGCGCCAGACTCGTCGTCATTGAAGCCTAGTTCAGGGGCTACTGAGGGAGTCCTGGATTAGGGGGTGTCCGGATGGCCGGACTATACCTTCAGCCGGACTCCTGGACTATGAAGATACAAGATTGAAGATTTCGTCCCGTGTCCGGAAGGGACTTTCCTTGGCATGGAAGGCAAGCTTGGCGATGCGGATATTTAGATCTCCTACCATTGTAACAGACTTTGTGTAACCCTAACCCTCTCCGGTGTCTATATAAACCGGAGGGCTTTAGTCCGTAGGACAACAGACAATCATACTGTAGGCTAGCTTCTAGGGTTTAGCCTCCTCGATCTCGTGGTAGATCTACTCTTGTACTACACATATCATCAATATTAATCAAGCAGGACGTAGGGTTTTACCTCCATCAAGAGGGCCCGAACCTGGGTAAAACATTGTGTCCCTTGTCTCCTGTTACCATCCGCCTAGACGCATAGTTCGGTACCCCCTACCCGAGATCCGCCGGTTTTGACACCGACACCTGGTTCTTGCATCGTTTGTGCGGAAATTGTACTGCCGGACAGGCCTTCCGAAGAATGGAGTCCTGAAAGTAAGAGAAAATTAAAAAATCGGCAGCCCCTAGTGCGGTTTAAGCCGTGTTTCGTGCGTGCCGTGATGGTGCCCCTCCCCCTGTGCCCATGGTATTTCTAGAGCATAGTTATGTACGCGAAGCACTAGTGTCGCATTTTCGCGAGGGCTGGGGTTGGGGCCGCATTGCTACGCCTGCTCGGAACATGCCAGGCGGTCTTGTTGTAGGTTACTCCGGGCGCGCTTGATGGTGTCCGGACGTTTAATGGCCGGATTGGAGAACTGCCTGGAGAGGCTGCTTTGTACTTCCGCTGCAAGGGACGCCGTGTGCTCCTTCGTTCGGAGGGAGCGTTCGGTGTTTCCATTGACCGTAATTACTCCTCGAGGGCATGGCATCTTGAGCTTAAGGTATGCGTAGTGCGGTACCGCATTGAACTTGGCGAATGTGGTGCGCCCGAGCAGTGCGTGATAGCCACTGCGGAACGGGACTATGTCGAAGATTAACTCCTCGCTGCGGAAATTATCCGGAGATCCGAAGACCACTTCAAGTGTAACTGAGCCTGTACAGTTGGCCTCTACACCTGGTATGACGCCTTTAAAGGTCGTTTTGGTGGGCTTGATCCTCGAGGGATCTATGCCCATTTTCTGCACTGTATCCTGGTAAAGCAGGTTCAGGCTACTGCCGCCGTCCATAAGGACTCTAGTGAGATGAAATCCGTCAATGATTGGGCCTAGAACCAATGCGGCGGATCCGCCATGACGGATGCTAGTGGGGTGGTCCCTTCAGTCAAAGGTGATCGGGCAGGAGGACCATGGGTTGAACTTCGGGGCGACTGGCTCCATCGTGTATACGTCTCTTAACGCGCGCTTCCGCTCCCTCTTGGGGATGTGGGTTGCGTATATCATGTTCACCGACCGCACTTGTGGGGGAAAACCCTTCTGTCCACTTTTGTTCGGCGACCGGGGCTCTTCGTCGTCATCGCTATGCAACCCCTTGTCTTTATTTTCGGCATTTAACTTGCATGCCTACTTGAACACCCAACAATCCCTGTTGGTGCGATTGGCTGGCCTTTCGGGGGTGCCATGTATCTGGCACAAGCGGTCGAGTATTCGGTCCAGACTGTACGGGCCCTGAGTATTTCTTTTGAATGGCTTTTTCTGCTGACCGGATTTATAGCCTTTGAATCCGGCATTAACTGTCGTATCATCAGTATTGTCGCCGTTAATGCGGCGCTTCTGCTTGTTGCGACGCGACCTGCCACTATTGTCTCTGGTATCCGAATTACCAGGGTTCTTGGTCATATTGTTGCTACGAGCAAACCAGTTGTCTTCTCCCGCGCAAAAGCGGGTCATGAGTGTCGTGAGTGCTGCCATAGATTTCGGCTTTTCCTGTCCAAGGTGTCGGGCAAGCCACTCGTCATGGATATTACGCTTGAAGGCTGCTAGGGCCTCTACATCCGGACAGTCGACTATTTGATTTTTCTTTGTTAGGAACCGTGTCCAGAATTGCCTGGCCGATTCCTCTGGTTGTTGAATTATGTGGCTTAGGTCATCGGCGTCTGGTGTTCGCACATAAGTGCCCTGGAAATTGTCGAGGAATGCGGCTTCCAGGTCCTCCCAACAACTGATTGATTCTGCTGGCAAGCTGTTAAGCCAATGCCGAGCTGGTCCTTTAAGCTTGAGTGGGAGGTATTTGATGGCGTGTAGATCATCGCCATGGGCCATGTGGATATGAAGGAGATAATCCTCGATCCATACCGCAGGATCTGTTGTGCCCTCATATGATTCGGTGTTTACGGGTTTGAAACCCTCGGGGATTTGATGATCCATTACTTCATCTGTGAAGCATAGTGGGTGTGCGGCGCCTCTGTACTGGGCTATATCACGACGTAGCTCAAATGAGCTTTGTCTGCTGTGTTCGGCCCTACCAGATTTGCTGTATCCGGCGTGATGGTTATCGTCTCGAGTCGTGGGGCGCCCACGCGATCCGTAGATCGATCTTGTTTGCCTTGCCTTGTCCTCCAATATATCGCGCAGGTCTGGTGTATTTTCCCGTGCCTTGGTATGTTTTGAGCGGCGCCGGGGTGCTGCTTGAGTGGAGGGCCGAGAGGCCTCTCTATCGCGGCTACGAGGTGGCCGGTCGGCCGTATCATGTGCTGGTGATGCAGGTTTAGGTGCTTCCTCCTCTGATCGGGGTAGCAACCTGCGCTTTGGGTAGCTCTTGGAGGGGCGTTCGAGTTCATACTCTTTGGCTGCAAGGACTTCAGTCCATCCGTCGGCTAGCAAATCTTGATCAGCTCTAAGCTGTTGCTGTTTTTTCTTGAGGCTGCTTGCCGTGGCCATAAGCCTACGTTGAAAACGCTCTTGCTCGACGGGATCCTCTGGCACGACGAATTCGTCGTCGTCGAGGCTTGCCTCATCTTCGGAGGGAGGCATATAATTATCGTCCTCAACCTCTCTGTCTGCTGCTCTCTCATGAGGGCTGGCTTCTCCATCTTCCTGTGCTGAATCTTGCTGGAGGGGGTTTTCTTCGGCACTCTCCGGAGTATTATTATCTCCCGTGCCGGAATCACTATTTTTGCTTTGGCGGGATTTTGAGTGGCGCCGCTGACGCCGGCGCTTGGGCTGTTTCTTGGAGGGGTCATCCTCTGCTGTTCCATCGCCATCTCCTTCTTTTGGGGTGTCCACCATGTATATGTCGTATGACGAGGTGGCTTTCCAGTGCCCCATAGGCGCTGGTTCTTGATCATCTCCTGCATCGGCGTCCATACCATCGATGTCTTCGGAGTCGAAGTCGAGCATGTCGGTTAGATCGTCGACAGTGGCTACAAAGTGGGTGGTGGGTGGGCTTTGAATTTCTTCATCGTCCGTATCCCAACCTTGCTGACCGTAATCCGGCCAGGGCTCTCCTGATAAAGAGAGAGACTTTAGTGATCAGGATATCGCCGAAGGGCGAGTGCTGAAAGATGTCCGCGGCGGTAAACTCCATGGTCGGCGCCCAATCGGATTCGATTGGCAGGGGCGCGGAGGGCTCGGAGTCCGGGGAGAAGTCCGGCTCCTTGGAGTCACGAGCCTCGCGGAGGACAGGGCTGGTGTTCGGCTTGATCGCCGTAGAGATTGCAGCCCCCGAGGCGGTGTCTAACCACCCGCCCTCGATTGGTGTGGTCGGCTCCGAGTTAAGGGTCGAAGTCGATGCGGGTGCGGCCTCCAGGGCACTGTTCGGCGGCAGAGCTAGATCATGCCCATCGTGACAGTGCGGCGCGCTTGGCAGTGGCTCGAATCCATCGAAGATCAAGTCCCCGCGGATGTCAGCCATATAGTTTAAGCTTCCAAATCTGACCTGATGGACAGGGGCATAGCTTTCGATCTGCTCCGTATGGCCAAGCGAATTGGCCCGCAGTGCGAAGCCGCCGAAGACGAAGATCTGTTCGGGGAGAAAGGTCTCACCCTGGACTGCATCGCTGTTGATGATCGGAGGAGCCATCTAGCCTAAAAGCGATAACACAGAGGAACTCTCAATGAAAGCACCAATGTCGGTGTCAAAACCGGCGGATCTCGGGTAGGGGGTCCCGAACTGTGCGTCTAGGCGGATGGTAACATGAGATGAGGGACACAATGTTTTATCCAGGTTCAGGCCCTCTTGATGGAGGTAAAACCCTACGTCCTGCTTGATTAATATTGATGATATGGGTAGTACAAGAGTAGATCTACCACGAGATCAAGGAGGCTAAACCCTAGAAGCTAGCCTATGGCATGATTGTTCTTCTGTCCTACGGACAAAAACCCTCCGGTTTATATAGACACTGGAGAGGGCTAGGGTTACATAGAGTCGGTTACAATGGTAGGAGATCTACATATCCATATCGCCAAGCTTGCCTTCCACGCCAAGGAAAGTCCCTTCCGGACACGGGACGAAGTCTTCAATCTTGTATCTTCATGGTCCAGGAGTCCGGCTGAAGGTATAGTCCGGCTATCCGGACACCCCCTAATCCAGGACTCCCTCACCCCGTTATATTGGAACCCCTTGTACCCAATATAGATTGTAATAAAGAGCTGATTTGTTCTATGCTAAGCAGTGCCGTATTCCAGAAGACTTCTCCTCGATCTCTGGGCTGGAATATAGGGCGTTCCGGTTTCTTTGAGCCGGGGTGCCCCAGAGCTTGGTATCAGAGCAGGTCTGGCTATAGGACGCCCTAGCCCGCGCGAACGTTAGAAAGTGGTAGTATAGAGCCCAGTTGGTTTGTTGCACTTGATTGCTGCATTTGTTGGTTGCATAGCATGCTTATAGATTATTATTTAGTCACTAACGGTTAATTTGTGAGTGTAGGTGGCATCGGTTTCGATCCTGAAAGTGCAACTATTTCTGGGTGGTTTTGGTAATTCCTAACAACATATAGCTCATTAAGCTAACATTATTCCAAGATTAATATTTCAGGAAAATCTCAATGAATGGCACGGCATGGATGAGGAAAGTGGACCCCTCAAAATACTAAGGACACAAGATTGGCTCAAGCTCAAAGCTCAAGACTCTACATTTTTATATTTTAGTGATCCAAGATCACATTGAGTCTATAGGAAAAGCCAATACTATCAAGGAGGGATGAGGTGCTGCTTGATGAGGTTCTTGCTTCATAGTGCTCAGTGATATGCTCCAAAACCCTCAACTACCTTCCCACATCCACATATGACCTAAACCAAAATTCAAACTCGGCCCCACCGATTCTTTCTATCCGGCGCCACCGAGTTCAAAAGTCATAGCCACTGCCACAAACCCTAGGCAAATCGGTTTCACCGATAGGGATTTCGGTCTCACCGAGATGGGGTTGTAATCTCTCCGTTTCCCTTCGTAACGTTCCGGTCCTACCGAGATGAGCGATCGGTCCCACCGAGATTGCAATGTAAACTCTCTGTTTCCCCTTTGTAACATTTCGGTCTCACCGAAATGAGCAAATCGGTCCCACCGAGTTTACCTGACCAACTCTCTGGTTAGCTTATTACCAAAATCGGTCCCACCGAGTTTGTGTAATCGGTCACACCAAGATTACATTATGCCCTAACCCTAACCATATCGGTCCTACCGAGTTGCATCTCAGTCCCACCGAAAATCCTAACGGTCACTAGGTTTGCTAAATCGGTCCGACCGAGTTTCTCAATTCGGTCTCACCGAGATTGGTAAATTGTGTGTAACGGTTAGATTTTATGTGGAGGCTATATATACCCCTCCACCCACTCTTCATTCATGGAGAGAGCCATCAGAACATATCTACACTTCCAATACACATTTTCTGAGAGAGAACCACCTACTCATGTGTTGAGGCCAAGATATTCCATTCCCACCATATGAATCTTGATCTCTAGCCTTCCCCAAGTTTCTTTCCACTCAAATCTACTATCCACCAAATCCAATTCCTGTGAGAGAGAGTTGAGTGTTGGGGAGACTATCATTTGAAGCACAAGAGCAAGGAGTTCATCATCAACACACCATTTGTCACTTCTTGGAGAGTGGTGTCTCCTAGATTGGCTAGGTGTCACTTGGGAGCCTCCAACAAGATTGTGGAGTTGAACCAAGGAGTTTGTAAGGGCAAGGAGATCGCCTACTTCGTGAAGATCTACCGCTAGTGAGGCAAGTCCTTCGTGGGCGATGGCCATGATGGGATAGACAAGGTTGCTTCTTCGTGGACCCTTCATGGGTGGAGCCCTCCGTGGACTCGCGCAACTGTTACCCTTCATGGGTTGAAGTCTCCACCAACGTGGATGTACGATAGCACCACCTATCGGAACCACGACAAAAACATCCGTGTCTCCAATTGCGTTTGAATCCTCCAAACCCTTCCCTTTACATTCTTGCAAGTTGCATGCTTTACTTTCCACTGCTCATATACTCTTTGCATGCTTGCTTGAATTGTGTTAAGATTGCTTGACTTGTGCTAAGATAGCTAAAATCTGCCAAAGACTAAAATTGGGAAAAGGATAGATTTTTAATTGGTCAAGTAGTCTAATCACCCCCCTCTAGACATACTTTCGATCCTACGGATGCACTACCTGCACCCTCCTTCTCAGCATGCCTGCTTTTCGGTGTTCGGCGTCATCTCTGTCCCAGCAGAGTGATACCCTGGTATTGAGTGTTCCAGACACCATTTGTAGGAGTTATGCTCAGGTATCGCGTCATTGTCTTTCCGCCACCCACCCATATTGTTTTGGTGATAGACTAGTCTCTATCCTGAATCGTGCCATCCATCTCGTCCCTTTGGCAACCCTTACTGATCTTTGTTGTCAAAAAAGGGCAATGCCATCAAGCCTTGCTTTTCCTCCCCCATCTTGCCCTGTCATTCCATTCTTTGGACGTGTACGGTTTCCTTTCATACGCTTGATGATGATGTGGTCGTGATCGTTGCGTTTCACTACATGATCATCAAGTCCGTCCTCGCCTCCATATCCATCCAGATCCAGCAGGTGTTCAGCCAGCGCTTGGTGTAGCCTTGGTTACACCAACCCTTTCCACACATGGATTTCACTTTCGTGCACACCACCACAGCATATTAGACCGTAATACCGGAGTTTCCACGAGATTTATGTGCTTAGGTGTGCATGCATATTATTGTGTGAATAGTAGTAATATGTGATGATTGCTTGAGATTATTTATATTGTTTGTATGCTTGCGTGCTTTTGTTTTCATTGTTTCTCTCTTTGGGCCTTCGGTGTTACAAAAAATTTCCCGTTATTAAATGTCACAGCCCCAGTTCAGCCCTTGCTTGACTCTGCTTGCTCATCATGCCATCATGTTTAAGTTCCAAAGAAGTTTGAAATGGGGATTGCCTAACCCCTAGCATCAAAGGAATTCACTAGGTTCAAACTAAAATATTTTCAGTAAATCCAAATGGCTTTCAAAAATGTTCATCATTTATGGAAAATGCTGTAAACAGTAACCAGAGGTGATGCACATTTTTCCATGACATATTTGGGCTCTGAATTTAATCATACTCTATTTGCATTTGGGCATTTAAATGCTATAAAATATTTTAAATGCTCAAATAATCATAAACTAAAATGTTTACTGTTGGATATATTATAAACAGTAGCCATGATTAGTTTCATGATTTTTGGAAATGTCTTAGCATTTTAATTAAGTCAAAACAATTGCAGAAAAATAGAAAACAGGAAAAGAGAGATAGAGAGAGAAGTACCTGGCGCTCACCTCTCAGTCCACCGGCCCAGCTCCTGTTTCGGCCCAGCCCACCACCGCCTGGCTCCCTGTCGCCTTCCTCCTCGCGCTAGTAGGCAGGGGCGCGTGCCCGGCGCGCGTGGCCACACGCCGGCCACCTCCTCCCTGCCTAGCTGCCTCCTCCTCCCCCTGGACGACTCCCGCAACGTCACGCCACCCCTGGAACTCCCTCGCTCTCCCCCCTGCTCTCTCCCTCGCCGTTCCCCATCCTACCCGAATGGGTTCGTCGCCGCTGTTCGCCACCACCGCGGACACCGCCTCCCCCTCGCCTCTCCTGCATGCCCAGAAGCTCCGCCGCTGTCGCCTACGCCTCTCTGTCGACTCACGCGACGTCAAACGCCCCGAAGCGCCGGCCCTGATCTCCTCTTCCTCCTTGGGTCGCCGAGATCGCCACCGTCGCCCTGCTCGCTCCGGACCTCCCCCACGCCCACTGACCTTCCCCTCGTGCTCGCGGTGAGGTTCCCTTCCTCCTCCCCTGAACCCCGTTGCTCGCCGCCTCCTCTAGGCCGTAGTTGCGCGGACGCCGAAGCTCGCCGGCGTCGTACCTCATCGACGTCGCGGCCACAGCTGCTGCCAACCGCGTCTGAGCTCATCAACGTGTTCGTTGCAGCTCCAGGAGCCGAACACACCCGCCTGCAGCCCCTACCGTGCCCCGTAGCATCAACCCCACACTCACCCAAACTTCGGCGCCGCCGCGAGCCCATTTTCGGTGAGCTCCGGCCACCCCAGCTCCAGTCGCTGCCACCGCTGGATGCGCGCGAGCGCCAGCAAGCCGTAGGTGCAAACCGTTCGATGAGTCGTGCCCTGTGCGGCGTTTCCGAGTCGCGCCGCCCTGTCTGGCCTCGCCGGTGTCAAGTCTCCGGCGAGTTTGACCCGTTCGATCGGGGTTTGACCTCCTGGGTCAACACACGTGGGCCCCGCCCCTGACTAGATTAGTTTAGGACTAATTACCCCCCCCCCCCCCGCTGACACTAACAGCAGGGCCCCACCTGCTAATTAAACTTAGATTAGTTTCCGTTTAGTTTTAACTAATCTTAGTGGCCCCACGCGTCAGCGTTGACCATGCTGACGTGGCCATTGACTGGGTCCACATGTCAGTGACCCTAACTAGCACTGAGACACTGACCAGTGGGTCCCACTGGTCAGGTTTGACCTGGAGGCGCCCAGTTGACCTGCTGATGTTAGGGTGATGTCATGCTGACGCAGTTAATTATTTTCTGAATTTATTCTTACTCAGGAAATTCCAGAAAATAGAGCTAACTTCTAAAATTCATAGTAATTCAACCGTAACTCCAAATCAAACAAATTATATATGAAAAATTATCAGAAAAATGCAATGTATCCATATGTACCATTTTCATGCATGACAAACTAAGTTATACCTGCTGTATAACTGAAAACATGTTAATGGCATTTAAATAACCACATGTGGAGTTTGAATTTGAACCTTGGGTTCAAACCAACTTCATTTAATCTGGTTTCTAGTTGCATTAGCTCAAACACAAGCATATTGCCATGACATTATCATGCATCATAATTGTTGCATTTCGAGCATGTCGGTCAACAGCGTGTGAAACCGGGCTGTAGCACTGGGCTAACAGGACTCCGGTAACCTGGGCTGTAGCAGGCTAGGTAGGACCCCGGATGTCACCGCGTGACATTTCCCCGAAGGGACAGACACAGGAACGAAGTGAAACACATGCCGGCCAGTCAAGTGTCCAAAGCAGTAGTGCTGGGCTAGCAGGACTCCGGTGAACCGGGCTGTAGCGGACTACTATCGCTCAGGAAGCACTAGACTACATTTCCCCATATGAGAGGCTGCCAAGGATAAACAACTAGATAGTCGGATCCCACACATAGCAAGCATTTCAATCATACACACAATATGCTCGATATGTGTAAATACAACATGGCATCACAACAAGACTCTACGACTCAAGTATTTATTCATTAGGCTCCGAGGAGCGAGATATTACAAACATGGGTCTCATGACCCAACATTCATAGCATACAAGTCAAAGCACATGCGGAAGCTTAATATGTCTGAGTACAGACATCTACAAATGAAAAAGACTGAGAAGCCTGACTATCTACCAGATCCTGCCGAGGGCACAAGATCGTAGCTGAGGTATCAAGCTAAACGTCGGAGTCCACACGGAACTACTAGCGAGACTGACGTCTCTCTGCAAAAACATAAAATAGGCAAACGTGAGTACAAATGTACCCAGCAAGACTTACATCAGAACTAACTACATATGCATCGGTATCAACAAAGGGGGTAGTGGAGTTTAACTGCAGCAAGCCAGCTTTGACTCGGTGGCTAACCTAAACTATGACTGCAAGTAACTCTTTTGAGGTGGCGCACACGAGTCCACATATTCACCATATCAATACACCACTATGGATCCTCTCCCGTCTTCCTACGAGAACGCCATCCATAGCACTCACGCTTATCTTGCGCATTTTAGAGTATCCACTTTCACTTGTCTATGAACTGTTATAGGCAACCCAGAAGTCCATTACCGCGGACACGGCTATTCGAATAGATGATGTTAACCCTGCATGGGTGTACTTCTTCACACACGCTCTCACCACTTATCGCCGTTTACACGACATGTACTCGGCAACCTTCAAGCGGAAGCCCAGTGAGGGTGTCGGCCACGGACTACCTAAACACTCAAGTCTCTAGTCCAGGTTTATCGCCTATTCAGGTTCCATCCGCAGGGAGTCCGGCCGAGGTTTCCACATACGGCCCCGAACGATGTGTACAGGGTTCCGAGACACCAAACGGGCGCCCGGCTGGCCCGGCCACGTGCCTACCGCAACACAGCCCACCCCTACGGTCAGCGCTGCGTGCGGCCCCCGGCATACTACAAACACCAGAAACTACTTGCAACTCCTGGACAGAGGACAAGGGTGATCAAGAAGCCGAGAGGGTCCATTGGTTTCGGGCCCAATGCGTGGTAGTAAATGTTTCATGGATCACAAACACAGAACTCAGTTCCTGAGAACGGTTTCAATGAGACAACCCACCATGTACTCCTACATGGCCTCTCACCGCTACCTTTACCAAATCGTATTCATACACTTAGCTCTCAACAATAGGACACGTTCACCACTTTCCAACTCATCCACGATGAATCAGACCCGACTCAACTCTAAGCAGTAGCAGGCATGACAACAAACATGAATGAGTAGGCACATCAGGGCTCAAACAACTCCTACTCATACTAGTGGGTTTCATCTATTTACTGTGGCAATGACAAGTCATGCAGAGGATAAGGGGTTCAACTACCGCAGCATGTAACAGTTGATCGTTGTTGTCCTAATGCAGTAAAAGAGAGCAGGAGCGAGAGAGTGGGATTGTATCGGAATGAACAAGGGGGTTTTGCTTGCCTGGCACTTCTGAAGATATTATAGTTCTTCACCGGTGTCATCGAACTCATCGTCGAAACCACGTCTATCGAGAGGGGACAAATACCGGCAAACAAAGAGGAACACAATCAATGCAATGCAACAATTATTATGCATGATAATGTCATGGCAATATGCTTGTGTTTGAGCTAATGCAACTAGAAACCAGATTAAATGAAGTTGGTTTGAACCCAAGGTTCAAATTCAAACTCCACATGTGGTTTTTTAAATGCCATTAACATGTTTTCAGTTATACAGCAGGTATAACTTAGTTTGTCATGCCTGAAAATGGTACAGATGGATAGATTGCATTTTTCTGTTAATTTTTCATATATAATTTGTTTGATTTGGAGTTACGGTTGAATTACTATGAATTTTAGAAGTTAGCTCTATTTTCTGGAATTTCCCGAATAAGAATAAATTCAGAAAATAATTAACTGCATCAGCATGACATCACCCTGACATCAGCAGGTCAACTGGGCGCCTCCAGGTCAAACCTGACCAGTGGGACCCACTGGTCAGTGTCTCAGTGCTAGTTAGGGTCACTGACATGTGGACCCAGTCAATGGCCACGTCAGCATGATCAACGCTGACGCGTGGGGCCACTAAGATTAGTTAAACCTAAACGGAAACTAATCTAAGTTTAATTAGCAGGTGGGGCCCTGCTGTTAGGGTCAGCGGGGGGGGGGTGTGGGGGTAATTAGTCCTAAACTAATCTAGTCAGGGGCGGGGCCCACATGTGTTGACCCAGGAGGTCAAACCCCGGGTCGAACGGGTCAAACTCGCCGGCGACTTGACGCCGGCGAGGCCAGACAGGGCGGCGCGACTCGGAAACGCCGCACAGGGCACGACTCGTCGAACGGTTTGCACCTACGGCTTGCTAGCGCTCGCGCGCATCCAGCGGTGGCAGCGGCTGGAGCTGGGGTGGCCGGAGCTCACTGGAAATGGGCTCGCGGCGGCGCCGGAGTTCGGGTGAGTGTGGGGTTGATGCTACGGGGCACGGTAGGGGCTGCAGGCGGTTGTGTTCGGCTCCTGGAGCTGCAACGAACACGTTGATGAGCTCAGACGCGGTTGGCAGCAGCTGTGGCCGCGGCGGCGATGAGGTACGGCGCCGACGAGCTTCGGCGTCCGTGCAACTACGGCCTAGAGGAGGCGGCGAGCAACGGGGTTCGGGGGAGGAGGAAGGGAAGCTCACCGCAAGCACGAGGGGAAGGTCAGTGGGCGCGGGGGAGGTCCGGAGCGAGCAGGGCGACGGTGGCGATCTCGGCGACCCGAGGAGGAAGAGGAGATCAGGGCCGGCGCTTCGGGGCGTTTGACGTCGCGTGAGTCGACGGAGAGGCGTAGGCGACAATGGCGGAGCTTCTGGCCATGCAGGAGAGGCGAGGGGGAGGCGGTGGCCGCGGTGGTGGCGAACGGCGGCGACGAACCCGTTCGGGTAGGATGGGGAACGGTGAGGGAGAGAGCAGGAGGGAGAGCGAGGGAGTTCCAGGGGTGGCGTGGCATTGCGGGAGACGTCCAGGGGGGAGGAGGCAGCCAGGCAGGGAGGAGGTGGCCGGCGTGTGGCCACGCGCGCCGGGCATGCGCCCCTGCCTACTGGCGCGAGGAGGAAGGCGACAGGGAGCCAGGCAGTGGTGGGCTGGGCCGAAACAGGAGCTGGGCCGGTGGACTGAGAGGTGAGCGCCAGGTACTTCTCTCTCTATCTCTCTTTTCCTATTTTCTATTTTTCTGCAATTGTTTTGACTTAATTAAAATGCTAAGACATTTCCAAAAATCATGAAACTAATCATGGCTACTGTTTATAATATATCCAACAGTAAACATTTTAGTTTATGATTATTTGAGCATTTAAAATATTTTATAGCATTTAAATGCCCAAATGCAAATAGAGTATGATTAAATTCAGAGCCCAAATATGTCATGGAAAAATGTGCATCACCTCTGGTTACTGTTTACAGCATTTTCCATAAATGATGAACATTTTTGAAAGCCATTTGGATTTACTGAAAATATTTTAGTTTGAACCTAGTGAATTCCTTTGATGCTAGGGGTTAGGCAATCCCCATTTCAAACTTCTTTGGAACTTAAACATGATGGCATGATGAGCAAGCAAAGTCAAGCAAGGGCTGAACTAGGGCTGTGACATTAAAGTTGCTCGTCAACCGACACCGGACCCGAAGAATCAGCAAGGAATGCATATGTTTGGAAAATCAGCTAAACGGAACGGAATTCTCAGCCGACTGCAGTGAAATGGGGAATATCTTATTTTTTTGGACTGATAATCAAGTTTGCATTAGCGTGCACTTCTCACAACAATATGGATAATCAAGTCTCCCTCAGTGTGCACTCTTCATGGCAGCGGTGGTCAAATCAGAAATGAGATGAATTGTGTGCCAGATTGACAGCATAATATCAGCAAGATTGTGCCATGGATTCAACACTCAGAAAGGAGGATAGTTCAGCAAACCCCGTTGCATACAAGTAATCAACAGCAGAAGTATTAAGATGGTATGCATATGTGGCAATCAGTCTGTATATCACAAGGAGAAGCTTCTGGTGTAAGCAACCTAGTCTTCCCTCACAAGCTACCAGAGAAGCTTCCACTGCAAGATTCCACTATGTTCCTCAGTGCGATATATGGATGACTTCTCGTGCAAGGTTCTGTCTTCTGCAGTAAGCAACCACAAAAGCTTCCAGCATAAGGTGCCAAATCCTCCCCCAGCAAGCCTTTAAGGGGGAAGCTTTTGAAGCACGATAGCCAGCCTTCCTCGGCATGGTACTATCGATGGCTTCCAGCATAAGCCATCCATCCATCCTCAGTACAGCATTGGGGCAAGATATCGCACTGTGAATTGGCAGCATCTGGTAGTGTATCACAAGTAACAGATCCGCAACAATTTGGTTAGAAGCAAGAATCAGTCAGAAAGCAAGTCAACCTCGGGAATCAGATTCTCATATATATGCGGTCCACATACCACCAAGGTATTACAAGTCACTCGAACGAGGATCTGGCAGTCAAGTGAGGATTGTTAAAATAAGGAATCTAGCTATACACCGCAATGTGACAAAGGATTATGAAGATTGATGACAACGGTGAGCCCATTACAAGTACCTATGAACCTGGAAGATGATCCTGATGAGCCCTTGTCTCCTTTTCTTCAGTGCCAGCACCACGCCTGTGATCTGAGCTGTTTTTAGCTATCCGGGATGGATGCTGATTTTTCTTTCTCTATTCAACAACTGTCACGAGTTCTGAGCTGCTTTTCGGCCGTCTTGTACAGTTGTTGAGTTTCTCTTTGTGACAGTAGCCCTATAAGCTGCTTTTCGGCTATCTTAGGGAGCTGCCACCTTCTTCTTATCGACTCGGTCTCATGTTCTAAGATGCTTTCGACCGTCCTGAGCCGTGGTTGAGTTATTTCAGTAATGTACCAGATCTGAGTTGTAAAGACCGTTCTGGTGGCTACTGATTTATTTGCTAATTTCTTGCAAGGGTTCGGATGATCATTTTCCTACATTCAGAACATGAGAGGTGTTGAACCTGCCAGTTAAACAATATTACCATGTCAGAAGATGCGGATAAGAGTACGCCTGTCAGAATATTGCACCCGATAGAACCTATGGTCACACGAAAAAACAATATGACCCTGCTCCTTCAGCCAAGGATCCAGCCAAGCAAAACAGTAATGGAGTAGCAAGACCGGTGATGCAGGTATGTGATACGTCTCCAACGTATCTATAATTTTTGATTGCTCCATGCTATATTATCTACTGTTTTGGACTATATTGGGCTTTATTCTCCACTTTTATATTATTTTTGGGACTAACCTATTAACCGGAGGCCCAGCCCAGAATTGCTGTTTTTTTGCCTATTTCAGTGTTTCGAAGAAACGAAATATCAAACGGAGTCCAAACAGAATAATCCTTTCTGGAACGTGATTTTCTTCCCGAATATGACCCAGGAGACTTGGACCCTACGCCAAGGAAGCTTCGAGGTGGGCACGAGGTAGGGGGCGCGCCCTACACCCCCAGGCGCGCCCCCACCCTCGTGGGCCCACCGAGGCTCCACCGACGTACTTCTTCCTCCTATATATACCCACGTACCCCCAAACGATTAGAACAGGAGCCAAAAACCTAATTCCACCGCCGCAACTTTCTATATCCACGAGATCCCATCTTGGGGCCTGTTCCGGAGCTCCGCCGGAGAGGGCCGTCATCACGAAGGGCTTCTCCATCATCATAGCCTCTCCGATGAAGTGTGAGTAGTTTACCTCAGACCTTCGGTTTCATAGTCATTAGCTAGATGGCTTCTTCTCTCTTTTTGGATCTCAATACAATGTCCCCCCCTCTCTTGTGGAGATCTATTTGATGTAATCTTCTTCTTTTTGCGGTGTGTTTGTTGAGACCGATGAATTGTGGGTTTATGATCAAGTCTATCTATGAATAATATTTGAATCTTCTCTGAATTCTTTTATGTATGATTGGTTATCTTTGCAAGTCTCTTCGAATTATCCGTTTGGTTTGGCCAACTAGATTGGTAGTTCTTGCCATGGGAGAAGTGCTTAGCTTTGGGTTCGATCTTGCGGTGTCCTTTCCCAATGACAGAAGGGGCAGCAAGGCACGTATTGTATCGTTGCCATCGAGGATAACAAGATGGGGTTTATTTCATATTGCATGAATTTATCTCTCTACATCATGTCATCTTGCTTAAAGCGTTACTCTGTTTTTAACTTAATACTCTAGATGCATGCTGGATAGCGGTCGATGAGTGGAGTAATAGTAGTAGATGCAGAATCGTTTCGATCTACTTGTCACGGACGTGATGCCTATATACATGATCATGCCTAGATATTCTCATAACTATGCTCAATTCTGTCAATTGCTCAACACTAATTTGTTCACCCACCGTAGAAAACTTATGCTCCTGAGAGAAGCCACTAGTGAAACCTATGGCCCCCGGGGCTATTCTCATCATATCAATCTCCATCACTATAATCTTGTTTTGCTTTTTACTTTGCCTTTTACTTTTCACTTTGCATCTTTATACCAAAAATACCAAAAATATTATCTCTATCAGATCTCACTCTCGTAAGTGATCGTGAAGGGATTGACAACCCCTAATCGCGTTGGTTGCGAGTTGCTATCGATTTGTGCAGGTACGAGGGACTTGAGCGTGGCCTCCTACTGGATTGATACCTTGGTTCTAAAAAACTGAGGGAAATACTTACGCTACTCTGCTGCATCATCCTCTCCTCTTCGGGGAAAACCAACGCAAGCTCAAGAGGTAGCAGTATGAAAATGGTTGCAAGACCCACATGGTGCAGATACCTAGACAGTCTGAGTCAGTATGGATCACCATGGATATTCACCTAAGGGGGTCTACTCAGTTTTGGTAAGGAACCCATATCTAGACAACCCGCTCAGTCAATAGCATATGCTCAGAATTGTCAGTATCGAATATCTGAGTCTGTCAAGTCGGACTAAGGGTCAATTCAACAGTTTGACCCCGGCAACTATGATTAAGCATCACGCAGCCTACCGTCCCCAAGATGAGTGATCAGTATGTGGAATAACAGTCTGGAAGCATGTGCCCTCAACTATGAGAATCACCAAAGGATAGCTTGGCATGAATAAAATTTCGTCTGTCAGAGCCACCGTCAGTCGAGTCTGTGGATATTATCATATAAGATCGCCCCCCTTCATGCTGGCCCCGGCAAGCGACAGTCAAATATTTGGAACGGATCTAATACTCCAGAAGGTGGAACCAGTTAAGATGATTTAGAATCTTCTGCGATGAGTCAAAATCTGTCAGGAAACGGTTATGCCTCAACTCACAGTTTGGAACCCAAAGGACCTGCATTCAGTGAAGAAACCCAATGCAAGGAGTCAAAGCTTGGGTGTTCATCATGAAAATCTGATCACCACTTCATGGAAGGTTGTCAGTGCAGACACAACAATCAGAAATCACTCTCGGATTTGTGAGACAGGCATATATTGCAGTCATGATAAACTATCACATTCAGCTAAGGCAGCAAATATGAAAATAATTGGAGCCTGTATAAGCATGAACAAGCCAGGTAAGATCTGTCAGAATGTGGATACAGTGAATCAAACCACCCAGAACCAGTCAGATAAAAATTTAGTGGGAACAACAATAAAGGAAAAAGGATACCCGAGTTGGAAAAGGTTTCCTTAAGTTAGTATATTCATACTTGCTCCCTGAGCAACTAAATCTCGAGGACGAGATTTCTTTAAGGGGGTAAGAGTTGTAACAGCCTGGTTTCTGGCCCCTTCTTTTTCTTTTGATTTTCTCAGGTTTTTGCTTGAGTTTTCTTTCTTCGTGGTTGTGTGGTCTGGAAACTGAAGAAGATGAACTATCTTTGCTTCCAGAGTGGCTTGTCATACCCAAATCCTTCCCTAGACCTTTCCATTTTCATCCTAGCCCAAATCTCAATATTCTTTTCATTGAGAATATTCCTTTTTCTGTTAAAGGAATTATCTTTTTGCCCTAGGTTGTGAAGCAACCTATATTTCCCTCCCTCCTAAAATTCTCAAATAATTCTCATAAATTGTTTGGGTCATATATTCCACAAATATGGCAAAATATTTCATTTGCCATGTTTATCATCATGCTCAAATAATTCATTTTCTATTCTGCCCAAATTTTCAGTTTGTGAAGCAAGTATATTTTATCTTGCTCCATTATGGATGTAAATTTTTCTAGGACTTCTCTTATCCATATAACCTATGTCCACCCAATTTGGGCATATTTCATCTAGCCAATTTTCCTCTAGAATTTTTGCAAGTTTCTGGTCAGTGGAAATGTTTGTGAAGGAAGTACCATTTTGGTTTATCCAGATGGTATGAAACCTATTTCAGCATCTTCACATGACCAAATAACTCTACCCTGCCCAAGTTGAGCTTAAGTTGATACTCCATGTGAGAGCATCATCATGATCTTCATTCTGGACCATTTTAGTCAGTTGCAAAGCAACTATATTAATCTTTGATCCTTTTGCCTCCAAAAACCCCAGGATTCTTGTCTTTCCGTATTCAATCATCCCAGACAACACCATTTGACCCAATCAATTTCTTGTTGATCAGCAGTGCTCTGCCAAGTTTGATGCAGCAAACTTCAGAGGAAGAATCCCATCGATCCAGTGCACTTCTTCTTGATCTATCACTTCTCCTAGCCTTATCGATGCAGGGACTTGTCACCAGACATCTCACGGCAGCCGCTCGTGTCCTCATCGTGCCAGTACTGGTGGTGACCACCGTTTTGGCATGCTATGGCCGCGTCCAGAGCGTCGTTTTGCCTCGTCCCTGCTCGTGCTCGTCGTCTTTGCGCGCGTGAACCTGTCCAGCGTGTTCCCGCGTCGTCGCCGTCCCCCTGGACCTCTCTCCCCCTCCTGAAGCCCCCTCGCTGGCGCTCAGCGCCGTGCGCCCACAAGCGAACTGTAGCGGACCGGCTCTGTTCGCGCCGCGGCGGCTTCCCTCTCTTGTCCCCGAGCTCTCCTCGACTCCGTGATCTCTGCAGCTCGTCCGTTCCCTCCCTCGTCGCCTTCCTACGCCCTCCCATGACCCTACCCGTGCCAGAGCGTTGGCGACACATCGCCGTGGCGGTACCAGAGCCCAACCGCCTCACCCTGCCTATATAAGCTCACCCCGAGCCCCTCCCGAGCACCCAGCAGCCTTCCCTCACTCCTCTAGCCCTCCCTGACCACCTAACCGAGCTCCGGAGCACCTCCTCGCATCTCCCTGTCGCCATGGCCGTCGGCCTACTCCTCCTAAATTGGAGTGAGTCGAGCCCTCCCCCTCCCTTCTACCACCACCAGTAGACCCCCACCACTCCGGCGCTCCTCCCCATCCCTTTAGCGAGTCGCCAGAGCTCCATTTGCCACGATCCCCATCTACGGCCAAAGGCCACCTCCGCCGGAGCCCAAGCCGTCGTCGCCTCGATCCTCCCCGGCGTGCGCTAAGATCCTGGATGGAATAGCCCCTCCGCGCAACGCGTTTTGGTGGGTCGGGCGCCGCCAGATATGGCAGGAGTCGGCCGGACGAGCCCCGCGCCGTCGACCTCCCTCTGCCTCCGTCGGGCGGCGTCGGGAAGAAGATGAAGCCGCCGACCCCTCCCTGCCAGCTAGCTGTGGGCCCCGCCTGTCAGCTACACGGCGTTAACCTCGCCTGGACAGCGTGGATAAGTGACGGGCCCCGCTTCGTGGGACCCGCACGTCAGGGAGACACGCCCCGGCCCCGTCACTGCCTAGCTGGATAAGTGGAAGCGTAGTTTAAATTATACGCTTTCGTTTCAGTGAAAACGTAAAGAGCTGTGGCTTCGGCCGAAAGTACGCTTTCACTATCCTGAAAGCGTAGTTCCTGGAATGCGCTTTCAGTTTTTCTGTTCAGGCCCAGGCTGAAATATATTTCTTTACAGATGGGTCCCTGGCAGAAAACCCCTCGTAACTTTTTGCTCGAGACTCCGATTGAGGTGAAACCAACACCCACGTCTTCGTCTCATCGAGCCCGTTCGATTCCCGTCATTTTCATTATGGTTTGAAATACTGGAAATGACCATTTTGCCCTTGCCCCTAATCAGCCCCCTCCGAGAGAGAACCCTTTCCGGCGATTCTTTCTGCGGCTTCACCGCACATCTTCCCGGAGCCTTCTTCATCCCCAGGCAAGCCACAACACCCACTTGCATGATGGCCATGCAGTAGCCATGGTTTTCAACTTGAACCTTTAATACATGTCTGTTTGTTTACCTGCTACTGTTATCGTTGTTTCGATACTGTTTATGGTTTCATGTTCACCTTCGTCTTATGTTTCGATGCATCTGGTTATCATTTGTCTTGCTAGTATTACTTTCATGCTTGGTAGTAGTATGTGTTGATGTTGGTGATGGTCTTCGGTGCATGACTATCGTCTGTTCCGGGTGTCGTTTCTATGCATGTTCCTTTGCATCCAGTTGGTTAAATGCTTGCATGTAGTGTTGTCGTTATGTTCCTGCATGATAGATGTTGTTGATGCTAGTAGTTATGCCATGAGTAGTGTTATGCTTGTGATGCTCGCCAGTATGACATCCTCATCTGGATAAATGATTCACTGTTATTATGGTTATGCTCGATGATTATGTTGCACTTCCCTGCTTATGTTGATATCATACTCATGCATTGTAGTTGCATCATGTTATTTTAATATGACTCAACATCATTTGCATTCAAGTTTAACCGTACTTAAATGAACTTGAACAACTGTTGGCTAAGTCATGGTGCCACCATATCGAGCTGACCTGTGCAACCACATTTGCCTTTTATAGAAAGTTCCTAATTGGGTTTATTGTCATGCCTCTCACCGGTGCCTCCAACGAGGGAAGGTTATGCGCGGGCGCTACCCTGATCAGGTAGGACGGCATAAGCCTTGTGTGCCCGTTTTTGTGATTGGTATACCATGTCTGGGACCGTTTTTGTTTTGCCACGACAGTGGCCGTTGATGCCTTTGGTAGGCACGGGGCCACCCATGACTTAGCCAAAAGGGGAGTTGGTCGGAGTGGCCGGGAGAGTGTCATGGCAGTAGATCGGTTTTGTCGGAACGCCGTTGGTCCACCCGAATGGGAGTGCGAGGCCATGGGTTCCGTGATGTGGGTACAGTGTGCTAATCTCTGCAGAGTGTATGCTTAAATCTATCGATAGCTGCGCCCGCGGATAAGGGCCCAGTTCGTAGTCGGTCACACCATGAGTCAACAGTAAGAATAATAATGTGCTAAATAACAACCCTGGTTCGATGATAAAATAAGTTGGTTGATATTTACTATGATCGTTAGAGGATCTCCGTGGTATCGTGGATATCAAGTTGATGGATATTTGTGATGTTGTGTGAGAATTGCGGGTAAAGGTCAAGCTCCTTGTGGTCATGTATGATTACTACAGTATTGTAATACCAAGATTGATTATATCCTAAGATTATCGTGTGATGTCCGCGATGGTAAGTTCACGCATGTATTGGTTGCAAGGTAACCCGATCAGAGTAAGTTGGTGCATGATAGTGTCATCATGTTATATGCTAGTGTTATCGTGTTTACATGTTCATGCCATGCTCGTACTGTTCTAGTTGCATCATGTTGTACATGCCATGTTGACCTGATGGTATCATGTTCATCCATGTTTAACATGTAATTGCCATGCTGTTGTTTGTCTTGAATGCTTTTGGTTGTTGTGAGCTTGCAAGTACATTCAATGTACTGACCTAGCGTGTCATGCCAGTATGTAGGTCATGCCAGAGTTGATTGCTTGTTTTTCATGGATTCTTTGTTTGTGAGCTAGGATAAGCGTTCCAGCCAGAGTCCCTGCAGAGTGGAGTTCATCACCGTCATTGATGTTCCGCTGCTAGAAGTTATTCCGCTGCTTCAAGTTGTTCTGCTGCTTGCATAGAGCAACAGTGGCAGGCATAGTGTCTCCGTGCCAACGTAATCCCCCGTTATATCGGAACCCCTTGTACCCAATATAGATTGTAATAAAGAGCTGATTTGTTCTATGCTAAGCAGTGTCGTATTCTGGAAGACTTTTGCTCGATCTCTGGGCTGGAATACGGGGCGTTCCGGTTTCTCTGAGCCGGGGTGCCACATCATATTGACACCATGGCCACAAGCATAGCAAGCATGAAGTTCATCAAAAGGGGATATTTCAAATGAATCAACGGGATCATAGCAATTACCATAGCATTCGTCCTTCGGTAAGCACGAATGGAAATTAAATAGTGTATGAGTTGAAGAGTTGCTCTCATTAGAAGGTGGGCACGGGTATCTAATGCGCTCTTCCTCCTTTTGTTCTTCGCTCTCCTCGTCATCTTTTTCATCTAATGAGCTCACAGTGTCATCATTTTCTTCTTCCATAGATTCCTGCAAAATATTAGTCTCTTCTTGGACAACAGAGACTTTCTCAATAAACGCATCAATGTCGGAATTATATTCATAATTTTCATAGCAATATTTAAGTGTAGCATATTTTTCAGGTCTGTAAACAACACCATCAAGATTTTTACACTTTTCAAACAAAGATTCAATTTCATAAGCACCCTTAAAAGCAATGAATTCTTCTATTTGTTCCACATCATAGTAATCATATATACCATTAGCATAAGAAGCCAAGGTTTTATTATCATTAAATTTACATGAAAAGGGAAGGTGTGGAGCCTTCATCCTAGAGCAACAAGTATAATCATATCTCTGGCATAAATTCCAAGCATACCAATGCAACATATAAATTTGATCCCATAATAGTTTCCCTTTTTGAGTAAAGCGATAATCCCTAAAGTATTCACGTTGATCCAACGTGTCGCCCATTATCAATTTGAACAGGGTTTTCTCGGGATTATTAAAGTAGTGCATAATATCTTTCACATAATGAGCATCGAGGGTTTTAGGAGGTTCCCCATCTCCATGAGTAGCAAGTACGCCTAAATTTTTTGGTATTTCATGTTCCATATCCATAACTAAAGATGAAGCACAACTTAGAACAGCAAATAAAATCTACTTAGTGATAAAGCAAACAAGCACCCACGAAAATATTCACCCCGCGCTATTGCTTCTCGGCAACGGCGCCAGAAAAAGGTCTTGATAACCCACAAGTATAGGGGATCAGTTGTAGCCTCTTTCGATAAGTAAGAGCGTCGAACCCAACGAGGAGCTAAAGGTAGAACAAATATTCCCTCAAGTTCTATCGACCACCGATACAACTCTACGCGTGCTTAAGGTCCGCGTTACTTAGAACAAGTATGAAACTAGAAGTACTTTGTAGGTGTTGTAGGATAGGTTTGGAAGATAATAAAGAGAACACAAATAAAATCTAGGGGCTGTTTAGATAAAGAAACGGGTAAGTTAATTTTAGTAGAGAGCTTTTTGTCACAAGAAAGTTATTTGTCCCTAGGCAATCGATAACTAGACCGGTAATCATTATTGCAATTTTATATGAGGGAGAGGCATAAGCTAACATACTTTCTCTACTTGGATCATATGCACTTATGATTGGAACTCTCGCAAACATCTGTAACTACTAAAGATCATTAAGGTAAAACCCAACCATAGCATTAAAGTATCAAGTCCTCTTCATTCCCATACGCCATAAGCCACTTATCCATGTTTAGGCTGCTATCACCCCAGCAACACAGACAATAAGAAAACCATAGGACCATAGGACAGCGGGGATCCCTCACGCTTGCGCGACACGGAGAGCACCATAGGACAGCACCAATGATAAAACATGCAACTCAAACCAATCACGATCATCAATAAACCCATAGGACAAAATAGATCTACTCAAACATCATAGGATAGCGATACATCCTTGGGAAATAATATATAGCATTGAGCACCATGTTTAAATAGAGATTACAATGGGGAGAAGGGGTGTTACACCGCTGCATAGAGGGGAGAGAGTTGGTGATGACGGCGACAAAGTTGCTGGTGTAGATCATCGCCACGATGATGGCCCCGACGGCGTTCCAGCGCCACCGGGAGAGAGGGGGAGAGAGCCCGCCCTCCTTCTTCTTCTTCCTTGACCTTCCTCCTAGATTGGAGGAGGGTTTCCCCTCTGGTCCATGTCCTCCATGGCGGCGGAGGGGGTGTTGGCGAACGTAGCATGCAATTTCAAAAATTTCCTACGCTCACGCAAGATCTATCTAGGAGATGCATAGCAACGAGAGGGGGAGAGTGTTTCCACGTACCCTCATAGACCGAAAGCGGAAGCGTTTGACAACTCGGTTGATGTATTCGAACTTATTCTCGTTCCGACCGATCAAGCACCAAATGTACGGCACCTCCGAGTTCTACACACGTTCAGCTCGATGACGTCCCTCGAACTCTTGATCCAGCAAAGTGTCGAGGGAGAGTTCCGTCAGCACGACGGCGTGGTGACGGTGATGGTGAAGTAATCCACGCAGGACTTCGCCTAAGCACTACGTGAATATGACCGGAGGCGTAAACTGTGGAGGGGGGCGCCGCACATGGCTAACAGTGTTTGTTGTGTGTTCTAGAGGTGCCCTCCCCCTCATATATATATAGGTTGGAGGGGAGGCGAGGCAGCCAAGGGGGCGCCCCAAGTAGGAGGAATCCTACTTGGGCACCTCCCTATTCGGTCTCCCCCCTTTCCTATTCCTATTCGAAGTAGGAAGGGAAGAGGGGGAAGGGGGAATCCTATTCCCTTTTTCCTTTCCTCCTTCCCATTTCCTTCTCCAATTTGGCTAGCCCATATGGGGGGGCGCACCAGCCCCTTCGTGGCTGGTGTGTTTCCCCTCTTGGCCCGTAAGGCCCATATAGTTTGCCGGGAGTAGCCCGGAACCCCTTTCGGTGACCCGATACGTACCCGGTAACCCCAGAACACTTCTGGTGTCCGAATACTATCATACTATATATGAATATTTACCTCTCGACCATTTCGAGACTTCTCATTATGTCCGTGATCTCATGCGGGACTCCGAACAACATTCGGTCACCAAATCACATAACTCATATAATACAAATCGTCATCGAACGTTAAGCGTGCGGACCCTACGGGTTCCAGAACTATGTAGACATGACCGAGACACCTCTCCGGTCAATAACCAATAGCGGAACCTAGATGCTCATATTGGCTCCCACATATTCTACGAAGATCTTTATCGGTTGAACCGTTATGACAACATACGTTATTCCCTTTGTCATCGATATGTTACTTGCCCGACATTCAATCATCGGTATCTTCATACCTAGTTCAATCTCGTTACCGGCAAGTCTCTTTACTCATTCCTTAATGCATCATCCTATAACTAACTCATTAGTTACATTGCTTGTAAGGCTTATTATGACGTGCATTACCGAGAGGGCCCAGAGATACCTCTCCGATACTCGGAGTGACAAATCCTAATCTCGATCTATGCCAACCCAACAAATACCTTTGGAGATACCTGTAGAGCATCTTTATAATCACCCAGTTATGTTGTGACATTTGATAGCACACAAGGTATTCCTCTGGTATCCGGGAGTTACATAATCTCATAGTCAAAGGAATATGTATAAGTCATGAAGAAAGGAGTAGCAATAAAACTTAACGATCATTATGCTAAGCAAATAGATGGGTCTTGTCCATCACATCATTCTCCTAATGATGTGATCCCGTTCACCAAAAGACAACACATGTCTATGGTTAGGAAACTTAACCATCTTTGATTAACGAGCTAGTCTAGTAGAGGCTTACTAGGGACACTGTGTTTTGTCTATGTATCCACACATGTATCAAGTTTCCGGATAATACAATTCTTGAAGGAAATATGCCCTAGAGGCAATAATAAAGTTATTATTTATTTCCTTATATCATGATAAATGTTTATTATTCATGCTAGAATTGTATTAACTGGAAACATAATACATGTGTGAATACATAGACAAACAGAGTGTCACTAGTATGCCTCTACTTGACTAGCTCATTAATCAAAGATGGTTATGTTTCCTAGCCATGAACAAAGAGTTGTTATTTGATTAACGAGATCACATCATTAGTTGAATGATCTGATTGACATGACCCATTCCATTAGCATAGCACTCGATCGTTTAGTATGATGCTATTGCTTTTATCCATGACTTATACATGTTCCTTTAACTATGAGATTATGCAACTCACGTTTACCGTAGGAACACTTTGTGTGCTACCAAACGTCACAACGTAACTGGGTGATTATAAAGGTGCTCTACAAGTGTCTCCGAAGGTACATGTTGAGTTGGCATATTTCGAGATTAGGATTTGTCACTCCGATTGTCGGAGAGGTATCTCAGGGCCTTCTCGGTAATGCACATCACATAAAGCCTTGCAAGCATTGCAACCAATGAGTTAGTTGCAAGATGATGTATTACGGAACGAGAAAAGAGACTTGCCGGTAACGAGATTGAACTAGGTATTGGATACCGACGATCGAATCTCGGGCAAGTAACATACCGATGACAAAGGGAACAACGTATGTTGTTATGCGGTCTGACCGATAAAGATCTTCGTAGAATATGTAGGAGCCAATATGGGCATCCAGGTCCCGCTATTGGTTATTGACCGGAGACGTGTCTCGGTCATGTCTACATTGTTCTCGAACCGTAGGGTCCGCACGCTTAACGTTACGATGACAGTTATTATGAGTTTATGCATTTTGATGTACCGAAGGAGTTCGGAGTCCCGGATGTGATCACGGACGTGACGAGGAGTCTCGAAATGGTCGAGACATAAAGAATTATATATTGGAAGCCTATGTTTGGACATCGGATGCATTCCAGGTGAAATCAGGATTTTACCGGAATACCGGGAGGGTTACCGGAACCCCCCGGGAGCATAATGGGCCAACATGGGCCTTGGAGGAGAAGTGAGAGGGCAGCCCTAGGGGCTGCGCGCCTCCCCCCTTCCCCTAGTCCTATTAGGACTAGGAGAGGTGGGCGCCCCCCTCTCCTTCTCTCTCCCCCTTGAAGAATCCTAGTCCAACTAGGATTGGGGGGGGGGGGGAATCCTACTCCCAGAGGGAGTAGGACTCCTCCTGCGCCTCCCTCCTTTGGCCGGCCAGCCTCCCCCCCTTCATCCTTTATATACGGGGGCAGGGGACACCCCAAAGACACACAAGTTGATCTACGGATCGTTCCTTAGCCGTGTGCGGTGCCCCCTTCCACCAAATTCCACCTCGATCATATCGTTGCAGTGCTTAGGCGAAGCCCTGCGCCGGTAACACATCAAGATCGTCACCACGCCGTCGTGCTGACGGAACTCTTCCTCGACGCTTTGCTGGATCGGAGCCCGGGGATCGTCATCGAGCTGAACGTGTGCCAAGAACTCGGAGGTGCCGGAGTAACGGTGCTGTGATCGGTTGGATCGCGAGGAGAACGTACGACTACTTCCTCTACGTACGACTACTTCCTCTACGTTGTGTCAACGCTTCCGCTTCGGTCTACGAGGGTACGTAGACAAACACTCTCCCCTCTCGTTGCTATGCATCACCATGATCTTGCGTGTGCGTAGGAAAATTTTGAAATTACTACGTTCCCCAACAGTGGCATCTGAGCCTAGGTTTTATGGTTTGATGTTATTTGCACGAGTAGAACACAAGTGAGTTGTGGACGATACAGGTCATACTGCCTACCAGCATGTCATACTTTGGTTCAGCGGTATTGTTGGACGAGACGATCCGGACCAACCTTACGCGTACGCTTACGCGAGACCGGTTCCCTCGACGTGCTTTGCACATAGATGGCTTGCGGAAGACTGTCTCTCCAACTTTAGTTGAACCGAGTGTGGCTACGCCCGGTCCTTGAGAAGGTTAAAACGGAGTCTATTTGACAAACTATCGTTGTGGTTTTGATGCGTAGGTAAGATGAGTTCTTGCTTAAAAGCCCGTAGCAGCCACGTAAAACTTGCAACAACAAAGTAGAGGACGTCTAACTTGTTTTTGCAGGGCATGTTGTGATGTGATATGGTCAAGACGTGATGCTAAATTTTATTGTATGAAATGATCATGTTTTGTAACCAAGTTATCGGCAACTGGCAGGAGCCATATGGTTGTCGCTTTATTGTATGCAATGCAATCACGATGTAATGCTTTACTTTATTGCTAAACGGTAGTGATAGTCGTAGAAGCATAAGATTAGCGAGACGACAACGATGCTGCGATGAAGATCAAGGTGTCGCGCCGGTGACGATGGTGATCATGACGGTGCTTCGAAGATGGAGATCACAAGCACAAGATGATGATGGCCATATCATATCACTTATATTGATTGCATGTGATGTTTATCCTTTTATGCATCTTATCTTGCTTTGATTGACGGTAGCATTATAAGATGATCTCTCACTAAATTATCAAGAAGTGTTCTCCCTAAGTATGCACCGTTGCAAAAGTTCTTCGTGCTGAGACACCACGTGATGATCGGGTGTGATAGGCTCTACGTTCAAATACAACGGGTGCAAAACAGTTGCACACGCGGAATACTCAGGTTTAACTTGACGAGCCTAGCATATACAGATATGGCCTCGGAACACAGAGACCGAAAGGTTGAGCGTGAATCATATAGTAGATATGATCAACATAGTAATGTTCACCATTGAAACTACTCCATCTCACGTGATGATCGGACATGGTTTAGTTGATTTGGATCACGTGATCACTTAGAAGATTAGAGGGATGTCTATCTAAGTGGGAGTTCTTAAGTAATATGATTAATTGAACTTTAATTTATCATGAACTTAGTCCTGGTAGTATTAGCATATCTATGTTGTAGATCAATAGCTCGCATTGTTGCTTCCCTGTGTTTATTTTGATATGTTCCTAGAGAAAATTGTGTTGAAAAATGTTAGTAGCAATGATGCGGATTGGATCCGTGATCTGAGGTTTATCCTCATTGCTGCACAGAAGAATTATGTCCTTGATGCACCGCTAGGTGACGGACCTATTGCAGGAGCAGATGCAGACATTATGAACGTTTTGCTAGCTCAATATGATGACTACTTAATAGTTTAGTGCACCATGCTTAACTGCTTAGAATCGGGACTTCAAAGACGTTTTGAACATCATGGAGCATATGAGATGTTCTAGGAGTTGAAGTTAATATTTCAAGCAAATACCCGAGTTGAGAGATATGAAGTCTCCAACAAGTTCTATAGCTAAAAGATGGAGGAGAATCGCTCAACTAGTGAGCATGTGCTCAGATTGTCTGGGTACTACAATCGCTTGAATCAAGTGGGAGTTAATCTTCCAGATAAGATAGTGATTGACAGAATTCTCTAGTCACCATCACCAAGTTAGTAGAACTTCGTGATGAACTATAATATGCAAGGGATAACGGAAAATATTCCCAAGCTCTTCGCGATGCTAAAATCGGCGAAGGTAAAAGTCAAAGAAAAACATCAAGTGTTGATGGTTGACAAGATCACTAGTTTCAAGAAAAGGGCAAAAAGGAAAGAAGGGGAACTTCAAGAAGAACGGCAAGCAAGTTGCTGCTCAAGTGAAAAAGCCCAAGTCTGGTCCTAAGCCTGAGACTAAGTGCTTCTACTGCAAAGGGACTGGTCACTGGAAGCGGAACTACCCCAAGTGATTGGCGGATAAGAAGGATGGCGAAGTGAACATAAGTATATTTGATATACATGTTATTGATGTGTACTTTACTAGTGTTCATAGCAACCCCTCAGTATTTGGTACTAGTTCAGTTGCTAAAATTTAGTAACTCGAAACGGGAGTTGCAGAATGAACAAAGACTAGTTAAAGGACAAGGTGACGATGTGTGTTGGAAGTGGTTCCAAGATTGATATAATCATTATCACACACTCCCTATACTTTCGGGATTAGTGTTGAAACTAAATAAGTGTTATTTGGTGTTTGCGTTGAGCATGAATATGATTTGATCATGTTAATTGCAATACAGTTATTCATTTAAGTTAGAGAACAATTGTTGTTCTGTTTACATGAATAAAACCTTCTATGGTCATACACACCAATGAAAATAGTTCATTGGATCTCGATCGTAGTGATACACATATTCATAATATTGAAACCAAAAGATGCGAAGTTAATAATGATAGTGCAACCTATTTGTGGCACTGCCGTTTAGGTCATATCGGCGTAAAGCGCATGAAGAAACTCCATACTGATGGACTTTTGGAGTCACTTGATTATGAATCACTTGGCACTTGCGAGCCGTGCCTTATGGGCAAGATGACTAAAACGACGTTCTCCGGAACAATGGAGCAAGCAACAGATTTGTTGGAAATCATACATACTGATGTATATGGTCCGATGAATATTAAGGCTCGCGACAAGTATCATTATTTTCTAACCTTCACAGATGATTTGAGCAGATATGGGTATATCTACTTGATGAAACATAAGTCTGAAATATTTGAAAAGTTCAAAGAATTTTAGAGTGAAGTGAAAATCATCGTGACAAGAAAATAAGGTTTCTACGATCTGATCGCGGAGACAAATATTTGAGTTACGAGTTTGGTCTTTAATTAAATGTGGAATAGTTTCACAAATTCATGCCACCTGGAACACCACAGCATAATGGTGTGTCCGAACGTCATAACCGTACTTTATTGGATATAGTACAATCTATGATGTTTCTTACCGATTTACCAATATCGTTTTGGGATCATGCATTAGAGACAGCTGCATTCACGTTAAAAGAGGCACCATCTAAATCCGTTGAGACGACACCGTATGAACTATGGTTTAGCAATAAACCTAAGCTGTCGTTTCTTAAAGTTTGGGGCTGCGATGCTTATGTGAAAAAGCTTCAACCTGATAAGCTCGAACCCAAATCGGAGAAATGTGTCTTCATAGGATATCCAAAGGAAACTGTTGGATACACCTTCTATCACAGATCCGAAGGCAAGACTTTTGTTGCTAAGTTCGGAAACTTTCTAGAGAAAGAGTTTCTTTCGAAAGAAGTGAGTGGGAGGAAAGTAGAAAACTTGATAAGGTAATTGTACCTTCTCCCTTATTGGAAAGTAGTTCATCACAGAAATCTGTTCTTGTGACTACTACACCAATTAGTAAGGAAGCTAATGATGATGATCATGTAACTTCAAGATCAAGTTACTACCGAATCTCGTAAGTAAACCAGAGTGAGATCCGCACCAGAGTGGTACGGTAATCCTGTTCTGGAAGTCATGTTACTAGACCATGACGAACTTGCGAACTATGAGGAAGCGATGATGAGCCCAGATTCCGCGAAATGGTTAGAGGCCATGAAATCTGAGATATGATCCATGTATGAGAACAAAGTATGGACTTTGAGGGATTTGCCCGATGATCGGCAAGCCAAAGAAAATAAATGGATCTTCAAGAGGAAGATAGACACTGATAGTAGTGTTACTATCTACAAAGCTAGAATTGTCGCAAAAGGTTTTCGACAAGTTCAAGGTGTTGACTACGATGAGAGTTTCTCACTCGTATCTATGCTTAAGTCTGTCCGAATCATGTTAGCAATTGCCGCATTTTATGAAATCCGGCAAATGGATAAACAAAACTACATTCCTTAATGGATTTATTAAATAAGAGTTGTATATGATGCAACTAGAAGGTTTTGTCGATCCTGAAGGTGTTAACAAAATATGCAAGCTCCAGCGATCCATCTATGGACTGGTGCAAGCATCTCGGAGTTGGAATATACGCTTTGATAAGTTGATCAAAGCATATAGTTTTATACAGACTTGCGGTGAAGCCTGTATTTACAAGAAAGTGAGTGGGAGCACTACAGTATTTCTGATAAGTATATGTAAATGACATATTATTGATCGGAGATAATGTAGAATTATTCTGTAAAGCATAAAGGAGTATTTGAAAGGAGTTTTTCGAAGAAGGACCTCAGTGAAGCTGCTTACATATTGAGCATCAAGATCTATAGAGATAGATCAAGACGCTTGATAAGTACATACCTTGAAAAGATTTTGAAGTAGTTCAAAATGGAACAGTCAAAGAAAGAGTTCTTGCCTGTATTACAAGGTGTGAAATTGAGTAAGACTCAAAGCCCGACCACGGCAGAAGATAGAAAGAGAATGAAAGTCATTCCCTATGCCTCAGCCATAGGTTCTATAAAGTATGCCATGCTGTATACCAGACCTATTGTATACCCTACCCTGAGATTGGCACGGGAGTACAATAGTGATCTAGGAGTAGATCACTGGACAGCGGTCAAAATTATCCTTAGTGGAATAAGGATATGTTTCTCGATTATGGAGGTGACAAAAAAAGGTTCGTCGTAAAAGGTTACGTCGATGCAAGTTTTGACACTAATCTGGATGACTCTAAGTCTCAATGTAGATACATATTGAAAGTGGGAGCAATTAGCTAAAGTAGCTCCGTGCAGAGCATTGTAGACATAGAAAATTGCAAAATACATAACGGATCTGAATGTGGCAGACCCGTTGACTAAACTTCTCTCACAAGCAAAAATCACACTGTAGTACTCTTTGGGTGTTAATCACATAGCAATGTGAACTAGATTACTGAATCTAGTAAACCCTTTGGGTGTTGGTCACATATCGATGTGAACTATTGCTGATAAAACACATGGCGATGTGAACTAGATTATTGACTCTAGTGCAAGTGGGAGACTGAAGGAAATATGCCCTAGAGGCAATAATAAAGTTATTATTTATTTCCTTATATCATGATAAATGTTTATTATTCATGCTAGAATTGTATTAACTGGAAACATAATACATGTGTGAATACATAGACAAACAGAGTGTCACTAGTATGCCTCTACTTGACTAGCTCATTAATCAAAGATGGTTATGTTTCCTAGCCATGAACAAAGAGTTGTTATTTGATTAACGAGATCACATCATTAGTTGAATGATCTGATTGACATGACCCATTCCATTAGCATAGCACTCGATCGTTTAGTATGATGCTATTGCTTTTATCCATGACTTATACATGTTCCTTTAACTATGAGATTATGCAACTCACGTTTACCGTAGGAACACTTTGTGTGCTACCAAACGTCACAACGTAACTGGGTGATTATAAAGGTGCTCTACAAGTGTCTCCGAAGGTACATGTTGAGTTGGCATATTTCGAGATTAGGATTTGTCACTCCGATTGTCGGAGAGGTATCTCAGGGCCTTCTCGGTAATGCACATCACATAAAGCCTTGCAAGCATTGCAACCAATGAGTTAGTTGCAAGATGATGTATTACGGAACGAGAAAAGAGACTTGCCGGTAACGAGATTGAACTAGGTATTGGATACCGACGATCGAATCTCGGGCAAGTAACATACCGATGACAAAGGGAACAACGTATGTTGTTATGCGGTCTGACCGATAAAGATCTTCGTAGAATATGTAGGAGCCAATATGGGCATCCAGGTCCCGCTATTGGTTATTGACCGGAGACGTGTCTCGGTCATGTCTACATTGTTCTCGAACCGTAGGGTCCGCACGCTTAACGTTACGATGACAGTTATTATGAGTTTATGCATTTTGATGTACCGAAGGAGTTCGGAGTCCCGGATGTGATCACGGACGTGACGAGGAGTCTCGAAATGGTCGAGACATAAAGAATTATATATTGGAAGCCTATGTTTGGACATCGGATGCATTCCAGGTGAAATCAGGATTTTACCGGAATACCGGGAGGGTTACCGGAACCCCCCGGGAGCATAATGGGCCAACATGGGCCTTGGACGAGAAGTGAGAGGGCAGCCCTAGGGGCTGCGCACCTCCCCCCTTCCCCTAGTCCTATTAGGACTAGGAGAGGTGGGCGCCCCCCTCTCCTTCTCTCTCCCCCTTGAAGAATCCTAGTCCAACTAGGATTGGGGGGGGGGGGAATCCTACTCCCAGAGGGAGTAGGACTCCTCCTGCGCCTCCCTCCTTTGGCCGGCCAGCCTCCCCCCTTCATCCTTTATATACGGGGGCAGGGGACACCCCAAAGACACACAAGTTGATCTACGGATCGTTCCTTAGCCGTGTGCGGTGCCCCCTTCCACCAAATTCCACCTCGATCATATCGTTGCAGTGCTTAGGCGAAGCCCTGCGCCGGTAACACATCAAGATCGTCACCACGCCGTCGTGCTGACGGAACTCTTCCTCGACGCTTTGCTGGATCGGAGCCCGGGGATCGTCATCGAGCTGAACGTGTGCCAAGAACTCGGAGGTGCCGGAGTAACGGTGCTGTGATCGGTTGGATCGCGAGGAGAACGTACGACTACTTCCTCTACGTACGACTACTTCCTCTACGTTGTGTCAACGCTTCCGCTTCGGTCTACGAGGGTACGTAGACAAACACTCTCCCCTCTCGTTGCTATGCATCACCATGATCTTGCGTGTGCGTAGGAAAATTTTGAAATTACTACGTTCCCCAACAATTCTAGCATGAATAATAAACATTTATCATGATATAAGGAAATATAAAATAACAACTTTATTATTGCCTTTAGGGCATATTTCCTTCAGTCTCCCACTTGCACTAGAGTCAATAATCTAGTTCACATCGCCATGTGATTTAACACTAATAGTTCACATATTTATGTGATTAACACACATAGTTCACATCGCCATGTGATCAACACCCAAAGGGTTCACTAGAGTCAATAATCTAGTTCACATTGCTATGTGGTTAACACCCAAAGAGTACTAAGGTGTGATCATGTTTTGCTTGTGAGAGAAGTTTAGTCAACGGGTCTGCCACATTCAGATCCATGTGTATTTTGCAAATTTCTCTGTCTACAATGCTTTGCATAGAGCTACTCTAGCTAATTGCTCCCACTTTCAATATGTATCCAGATTGAGACTCAGAGTCATCCAGATCGGTGTCAAAGCTTGCATCGACGTAACTCTTTACGACCAACTCTTTATGACCTCCATAACAGAGAAATATCTCCTTAGTCTTCTAAGGATAATTTTGACCGTTGTCCAGTGATCTACTCCTGGATCACTATTGTACCCCTTTGCCAAATTCATGGTAAGGTACACAATAGGTCTGGTATACAGCGTGGCATACTTTATAGAACCTATGGTTGAGGCATAGGGAATGACTTTCATTCTCTCTCTATCTTCTGCCGTGGCTGGGTTTTGAGTCTTACTCAACTTCATACCTTACAACTCAGGCAAGAACTCCTTCTTTGACTGATCCATTTTGAACTCCTTCAAAATCTTATCAAGGTATGTACTCATCAAAAGTCTTATCAAGCGTCTTGATCTATCTCTATAGATCTTTATGCCCAATATGTAAGCAGCTTCACCGAGGTATTTCTTTGGAAAACTCCTTTCAAACACCCTTTATGCTTTCCAGGAAATTCTACATCATTTCCGATCAACAATATGTCATTCACATATACTTATCAGAAAGGCTGTAGTGCTCCCACTCACTTTCTTGTAAATACAGGCTTCACCACAAGTCTGTATAAAACCATATGCTTTGATCACCTTATCAAAGCATATATTCCAACTCCGAGATGCTTGCACCAGTCCATAGATGGATCGCTGGAGTTTGCACACTTTGTTAGCACCTTTAGGATCGACAAAACCTTTTGGTTGCATCATATACAACTCTTCTTTAAGAACTCCATTAAGGAATGCAGTTTTGACATCCATTTGCCAGATTTCACAAAATGTGGCAATTGCTAACATGATTCGGACAGACTTAAGCATCGCTACGAGTGAGAAAATCTCATCGTAGTCAACACCTTGAACTTGTCAAAAACCTTTTTTGACAAGTCTAGCTTTGTAGATAGTAACACTACTATCGACGTCCGTCTTCCTCTTGAAGATCCATTTATTCTCTATGGCTTGACGATCATCGGACAAGTCAACCAAAGTCCATACTTTGTTCTCATACATGGATCCTATCTCAGATTTCATGGCTTCAAGCCATTTCGCGGAATCTGGGCTCATCATCGCTTCCTCATAGTTCGTAGGTTCGTCATGGTCTAGTAACATGACTTCCAGAACAGGATTACCCTACCACTCTGGTGCGGAACGTACTCTGGTTGACCTACGACGTTTGGTAGTAACTTGATCTGAAGTTGCATGATCATCATCATTAGCTTCCTCACTAATTGGTGTAGGCATCACTGGAACGGTTTTCTGTGATGAACTACTTTCCAATTCAAGATAAGGTACAATTACCTCATCAAGTTCTACTTTCCTCCCACTCACTTCTTTCGAGAGAAACTTATTCTCTAGAAAGGATCCATTCTTAGCAACAAATATCTTGCCTTCGGATCTGTGATAGAAGGTGTACCCAACAGTTTCTTTTGGGTATCCTATGAACACGCACTTCTCTGATTTGGGTTCGAGCTTATCAGGCTGAAGCCCTTTCACATAAGCATCGCAACCCCAAACTTTCAGAAACAACAGCTTAGGTTTCTTGCCAAACCACAGTTCATATGGTGTCGTCTCAACGGATTTAGATGGTGCCCTATTTAACGTGAATGCAGCTGTCTCTAATGCATAACCCCAAAACAATAGTGATAAATCGGTAAAAGACATCATAGATCGCACCATATCTAATAAAGTACGGTTACGACGTTTGGACACACCATTACGCTGTGGTGTTCCAGGTGGTGTGAGTTCTGAAACTATTCCACATTGTTTTAAATGAAGGCCAAACTCATAACTCAAATATTCGCCTCCGCGATCAGATCGTAGAAACCTTATTTTCTTGTTACGATGATTTTCCCCTTCACTCTGAAATTCTTTGAACATTTCAAATGTTTCAGACTTGTGTTTCATTAAGTAGATATACCCATATATGCTCAAATCATCTATGAAGGTCAGAAAATAATTATACCCGCCGCGAGCCTCAACACTCATTGGACAACATACATCGGTATGTATTATTTCCAATAAGTCAGTGGCTTGCTCCGTTGTTCCGGAGAACGGAGTCTTAGTCATCTTTCCCATGAGGCATGGTTCGCAAGCATCAAATGATTCATAGTCAAGTGATTCCAAAAGTCCATCTGCATGGAGTTTCTTCATGCACTTTACACCAGTATGACATAAACGGCAGTGCCACAAATATTTTGCACTATCATTATCAACTTTGCATCTTTTGGCATCAATATTATGAATATGTGTATCACCACGATCGAGATTCAACAAAAATAGACCACTCTTCAAGGGTGCATGACCATAAAAGATATTACTCATATAAATAGAACAACTATTATTCTCTGATTTAAATGAATAACCGTCTCGCATCAAACAAGATCCAGATATAATGTTCATGCTCAACACTGGCACCAAATAACAATTATTTAGGTCTAAAACTAATCCAGAAGGTAGATGTAGAGGTAGCGTGCCGATGACGATCACATCGACCTTGGAACCATTCCCGACGGGCATTGTTACCTCACCCTTTCTGTTCATTTTACAACTCCTATTTTGAGTTACTAATCCTAGCAACTGAACCGATATAAAATACCAAGGTGTTACTATGAACACTAGTAAAGTACACATCAATAACATGTATATCAAATATACCTTTGTTCACTTTACCATCCTTCTTATCCGCCAAGTATCTAGGGCAGTTCCACTTCCAGTGACCATTTCCTTTGCAGTAGAAGCACTCAGTTTCAGGCTTGGGTCTAGCTTTGGGCTTCTTCATGGGAGTGGCAACTTGCTTGCCATTCTTCTTGAAGTTCCCTTTCTTTCCCTTGCCCTTTTTCTTGAAACTAGTGGTCTTGTTAATCATCAACACTTAATGCTCTTTCTTGATTTCTACCTTCGCCGATTTCAACACCGCGAAGATCTCGGGAATCATTTTCATCATCCCTTGCAAATTATAGTTCATCACAAAGCTCTAGTAGCTTCGTGATAGTGACTAGAGGATTCTGTCAATCACTATCTTATCTGGAAGATTAACTCCCACTTGATTCAAGCGATTGTAGTACCCAGACATTCTGAGTACATGCTCACTGGCTGAGCTATTCTCCTCCATCTTGTAGGCAAAGTACTTGTCAGAGGTCTCATACCTCTCGACATGGGCATGAGTCTGAAATACCAACTTCAACTCTTGGAACATCTCATATGCTCCGTGGCGTTTTAAAACATTTTTGAAGTCCCGGTTCTAAGCCGTAAAGCATGATGGACTAAACTATCAAGTAGTCATCATACCGAGCTTGCAAAACGTTCATAATGTCTGCATCTGCTCCTGCAACAGGTTCGTCACCTAGTGGTGCATCAAGGACATAATTCTTCTATGCAGCAATGAGGATAATTCTCAGATCACGGACCCAGTCCGCATCATTGCTACTATCATCTTTCAACTCAGTTTTCTCTAGGAACGTATCAAAAATAAAACAGGAGAGCTATACGCGAGCTATTGATCTACAACATAGATATGCAAATACTATCAGGACTAAGTTCATGATAAATTAAGTTCAATTAATCAAATTACTTAAGAACTCCCACTTAGATAGACATCCCTCAAGTCATCTAAGTCATACATGATCCAAATCAACTAAACCATGTCCGATCATCACGTGAGATGGAGTAGTCATCAATGGTGAACATCTCTATGTTGATCATATCTACTATATGATTCACGTTTGACCTTTCGGTCTCCAGTGTTCCAAGGCCATGTCTGTACATGCCAGGCTCGTCAAGTTTAACCCGAGTATTCCGCATGTGCAAAACTGTCTTGCACCCGTTGTATGTGAACGTAGAGTCTATCACACCCGATCATCACGTGGTGTCTCAAAACAAAGAACTGTAGCAACGGTGCATACTCAGGGAGAACACAATAAAGCGACAACCATAAGGCTCCTGCCAGTTGCCGATAACTTCTACAAAACATAATCATCTCATACAACAACGTATATCACATCATGTCTTGACCATATCACATCACAACATGCCCTGCAAAAACAAGTTAGACGTTGTCTACTTTGTTGTTGCAAGTTTTACGTGGCTGCTACAGGCTTCTAGTAAGAACCGTCCTTACCTACGCATCAAAACCACAACGGTGATTTATCAAGTTTGTTGTTTTAACCTTCAACAAGGACTGGCCGCAGTCAAATTCGATTCAACTAAAGTTGGAGAAACAGACACCCGTTAGCCACCTTTATGCAAAACTAGTTGCATGTCTGTCGGTGGAACCGGTCTCATGAACGTGGTCATGTAAGGTTGGTCCAGGCCGCTTCATCCAACAATACCGCTGAATCAAAATAAGACATTGGTGGTAAGCAGTATGATGATCACTGCCCACAACTCTTTGTGTTCTACTCGTGCATATCATCTACGCATAGACTTGGCTCGGATGCCACTGTTGGGGAACGTAGCATGCAATTTAAAAAATTTCCTACGCTCACGCAAGATCTATCTAGGAGATGCATAGCAACGAGAGGGGGAGAGTGTGTCCACGTGTCCTCGTAGACCGAAAGTGGAAGCATTTGACAACGCGGTTGATGTAGTCAAACTTCTTCTCGTTCCGACCGATCAAGCACCGAACGTACGGCACCTCCGAGTTCTGCACACGTTCAGCTCAATGACGTCCCTCAAACTCTTGATCCAGCAAAGTGTTGAAGGAGAGTTCCGTCAGCACGACGACGTGGTGACGATAATGGTGATGTAATCTCCGCGGGGCTTCGCCTAAGCACTACGTGAATATGACCGGAGGCGTAAACTGTGGAGGGGGGCGCCGCACACGGCTAACAATGTTTGTTGTGTGTTCTAGCGGTGACCCTCCCTCCACAGTTTAGGTTGGACGGGAGGAGAGTCAGCCAAGGGGCGCCCCAAGTAGGAGGAATCCTACTTGGGCACCTCCCTATTCGGTCTCCCCCCTTTCCTATTCCTATTCGGAGTAGGAAGGAAAGAGGGGGAAGGGGAATCCTATTCCCTTTTTCCTTTCCTCCTTCCCCTTTCCTTCTCCAAGTTGGCCAGCCCATATGGGGGGGGGGGTGCACCAGCCCCTTTGTGGCTGGTGTGTTTCCCCTCTTGTCCCATAAGGCCCATATAGTTTGTCGGGGGTAGCCTGAAACCCCTTCCGGTGACCCGATACATACCCGGTAACCCAGAACATTTCCGGTGTCCGAATACTATCGTCCTATATATGAATCTTTACCTCTCGACCATTTCGAGACTCCTCGTCATGTCCATGATCTCATCCGGGACTCCGAACAACATTCGGTCACCAAATCACATAACTCGTATAATACAAATCATCATTGAACGTTAAGCGTGCGGACCCTAAAGGTTCGAGAACTATGTAGACATGACCGAGACACCTCTCCGGTCAACAACCAATAGCAGAACCTAGATGCTCATATTGGCTCCCACATATTCTACGAAGATCTTTACCGGTCGAACCGTTATGACAACATACGTTATTCCCTTTGTCATCGGTATGTTACTTGCCCGAGATTCGATCGTCGGTATCTTCATACCTAGTTCAATCTCATTATCGGAAAGTATCTTTACTCGTTTCGTAATGCATCATCCCGTAACTAATTCATTAGTTACATTGATTGCAAGGCTTATTATGATTTGCATTACTGAGAGGGCCCAGAGATACCTCTTCGATACTCGGAGTGACAAATCCTAATCTTGATCTATGCCAACCCAACAAATACCTCTGGAGATACCTGTAGAGCATCTTTATAATCACCCAGTTACGTTGTGATGTTTGATAGCACACAAGGTATTCCTCTGGTATCCGGGAGTTGCATAATCTCGTAGTCAAAGGATAACAATAAAACTTAACGATCATTATGCTAAGTTAACGGATGGGTCTTGTCCATCACATCATTCTCCTAATGATGTGACCCCGTTCACCAAATGACAACACAAGTCTATGGGTAGGAAACTTAACCATCTTTCATTAACGAGCTAGTCTAGTAAAGGCTTACTAGGGACACTGTGTTTTGTCTATGTATCCACACATGTATCAAGTTTACGGTTAATACAATTCTAGCATGAACAATAAACATTTATTATGATATAAGGAAATATAAAACAACAACTTTATTATTGCCTCTAGGGCATATTTCCTTCAGAGAGCCCCTCCAAGATTGGATCTCTCTCTGTTTCCTTCTGTTTCTGCGCTCCAGATTCTGGCCTTTCACCGTTTCTTAAATTCCCGGAGATCCATAATTTCGATTGGGCTGGAATTTTAACAAGATTTTTATCCGGATATTAGCTTTCTTGCGGCCGAAGAAGGGCACCAACCGCCTTACGGGGTGGCCACAAGGAACCAGGGCACGCCCCTTGCCTTCCCGCCTCCTCAGGCATCGTCTCGCGTTGATTCCAATTCCCAAATTCACATATATTTCAAAAAAAATCTCCGTAAATTTTTATAGCGTTTGGACTCCGTTTGATATGGATTTTCTGCGTAACAAAAAACATGCAACAAACAGGAACTGGCACTGGGCACTGGATTAATATGTTAGTCCCAAAAATAGTATAAAAAGTTGTCAAAAGTATATGAAAGTTGTATAATATTAACATGGAACAATAAAAAATTATAGATACGATGGAGACACATCAGTGGGCTCCACCACTTCCAAATTCAAAGAGGTTTGGCGTGCTAAGATTCTCCTTAAGATTAAATTTTTTATGTGGCAAGCCATTCGCGGCCAGCTTCTTGCGGCTGATCAAATTCGTAAGCAAAATGGCCCTGGGTCCGCTTTTTGTGAACTTTGTGATGCCTCGGAGGACACTAACCATGTGCTTTTCAATTATATTTTCACTAAGCTGCTTTGGAGTTGTGTTAGATCTTGGTTGAATGTGATTTGGTCCCCGTCTTCCTTTGTTGATCTTGGGCCAGCTCGTCCGAGCTCTCTGGGCAAAAAGGGCACCTGTTTTGGGTTGGATGCTCTCCCATGTGTTGGGTTCTCTGTGACTACGAGGAACAAGTTTACTATTGAGCATATTTTTTCTAACAAGCCTGCTAATTGTTTGTTTAAACTCATTTTTTCTCCAACGGTGGAAATTATTGACTAAGGAGGCCAATCGCGAGGCGATGGACGTCCTGATTGGCAGTGCGTGTACTAATGCGTCTTCCCTCCTCGCGCAGGAGCAGTCCAACCCCACCTGATGCTGGTGCTTCTTCTGGTGTCTGGCCTCGTTTGTCCTTCGTAGGTTGTTGGCATGCGTGCCGTAATTCTGGCCTTTTTGTCGTGTAATGTTACTTATGGTCGGTTTGCCCTTTTGTGGTTGCGTTGTTTATCATATGTGGCCTCCCCTGTTGAACTATCTCGTGGCTTTATTTATAACGTTAGACGTGTGTCTTTTCTCTAAAATAAAATAATTGAACTGTGAACGACGTTTCACTAGCTCGATCCATTATTTACGTCACCGACCAAACTCATAGTCAAGTTGCCGGGCTCCTTTACCAGCACCGAAGAAAGAATGTTTCAACTACGAACAAGGTAGGCCTTCCTTTCTAGCAATGGTGTATGGAAATTTCAATGTTTTGATCTACACTTCTAAGTCCAGCTCCTCTTTTGCTCCTATCTAGAAAGCTAGTTAGTATTTTAAAGTTGGTCAGTACTTGAGAGTTAGGCTAATTTACAAGGGTAGCACACACACCATCTCGTCATTTGCTCACTTTAATAATCACACAACTAACAAGCCTGAGTGCACACAGGCGAAGAGACTAGGAGTAACAAAGAAAGCCAGGCAGAGCTTTCAAGGAAAAGAAATTCAAACAGAATCCCGGTCAAGTTTTGGCAGGGAGCCAATGTTTTCTTTTTTTGCGGAAAAGGGAGCCAATGTTCCACCGAAGCAAGAACCGAAGTCCACATACGAGGAGCATTTACGCAACGTTGAGACCAAGAATGTGCACGGCTCCGGAGGCGGCAAGCAAGACGTCGACGGTCGTAGCTTTAGAGCATCTCCAACAGCCGCGTCAAACTAGCGCCGCGCCGCAAAATTGTTCGTTTTAGCGCGCGCGCAACCGGTATAGTTGCTCCGGGTGCGTAAAAACAGCGCGCGCGGCATATGCAGTTCAGTGCGCGGGCCGAAACTCAATCGCGCGCCGCTTATTTACTGCGCCCGCTCCCGCGCACTGGAATCTCGCGCGCTCGCTCGCAACTCCCACCCCCCATCCAGCCACGCCGCCGCCGCCGACCGCGCCACCTGGCGACCGTTCCGACGCTTTCCCGGCCTATCTCGCCCCGCGGCGGCTTCTCCGCCCCCCCTCTAGTCCCGCTGCCCCTCGCGCGCGTCCGTCCTCCGACGAACAGCGCCCGCGCGCTCGCTGCCGCTCAGCGCTCGCAAGGTGTTTGACAAAACGCCTAGAAGGTACGTATTGCTCAAAAGCCATGAATTTCGTGCATGTTGATTGTAGTTTTTATATCATAGTATTGAACATTGTAGATGAGTTCGTCGTATGATTCTTCGGAAGAAGAATTTGATATGGAAGAGGAGGATCTTGCAATGATCCTAGCTATGCATATCAATAAAAAATCGAAGCACGGTGGTTCGGTTATGGGTCGGCAGAAAATTTGGAGGGATAGGATCGATGCCCACAACAGATTGATCAGGCATTATTTTGCGGAGAATCCCACATACCCCGAGTCGTATTTTCGTCGCCGGTTTAGGATGAGCACCGAGTTGTTCAGGCGCATTGCATAAAAACTAGCGAGCCATGACCGTTTTTTTAGCAAAGGAGGAATGCCGCCGGAGAGCTCGGGCATAGCACCTTTCAGAAGGTGACAGTCGCTTTGCGTATGTTGGCATACGGTATATCGGCTGATCTTGTTGATGATCGCTTGGCTATGGGTGAGAGCCAAGCCATCATGTGTGTCAAGCGCTTCGAAGTCGGAATTGTGCAAGTGTTTGGCGAGGAGTATTTGAGATCTCCCAATGCTGAAGACGTCGCAAGGCTATTGGCGATGAACAAAGCTCACGGCTTTCCTGGCATGCTTGGCTCAATAGATTGCATGCATTGAAGTTGGAAGAACTGTACAAAGGCATGACATGGGCAATTCCACAGCCAAAAAAAGGTTTCCACTATAATCCTTAAAGCGGTGGCTGATCAAGAGACTTGGATTTGGCATGCATTCTTTGGAATGCCTGGATCTTTGAATGACATCAATGTTGTCAACCGGTCACCACTGATGAATAAGATTGCAAATGGTGAGTTGCCACCGGTGCAGTTTGTAGCAAATGGCCGTACATACAACTATGGCTATTATCTAGCGGATATCATCTATCCAAAGTGGCAAACCTTTGTCAAGCCGTTGAAAAAGCCAGAAGGTAAGAAAAATCTTGATTTCCATAATGCTCAGGTGGCGGCTAGAAAAGATGTGGAGAGAGCTTTTGGGATTTGCAAGCCCAATTTGCTATTGTGAGAGGACCGGCTAGATTTTGGGATCAGAAAATGCTTTGGTACATCATGCACGCTTGTGTGATCATGCATAACATGATCATCGAGAATGAGCGTGGCCAATATGTAGATGGTAGGACTAGGGTTCCTACCGGCCCTACTCCGTAGGTTATATGGGCAGGATAGCGAGGGTTGAGGGCGAGGGCGGCGGCTCCGGCGCGTTGGCGCCGTCGCGAGGAGGAAGAAGGGCGATGCGGCTAGGGTTCCCGGCTCCTATGGAGTCGGGCCTTAGCCTAAGATAACTTTCCTAAGATAACTTGCCTAAGATAACTTGTGGGCCAAGCCCCTAATACTAATGCCCGGTGGGCCTCTTCCTAGAATAGACCAAGCCGGTCATAACATCTCTCCCCGCTTGCGCAAACAGCTCGTCCTCGAGCTGAAAGTCTGGATAGTGTTGACGGAAGTCCTCACGCTGCTCCCAAGTAGCCTCCTCCTCTGGAAGGCCCGCCCACTGAATTAGGACGAACCAGACGCCACGACGGAGCTGGGCCTGCAACACCTTTGCTGGCTCTGGAAGAATGCGACCATCGTCAGTGGGAGGAAGCGCCGGAGGAGCCTCAAGTGGCTCGCCCCGGAAAGGCTTAAGCAGCCCCACATGGAACACGTCGTGGATGCGGGCGCGGGCTGGAAGCTGAAGACGATAGGCCACCTTCCCAATACGCTCCATGATAGGGAAGGGCCCGGCGTAGCGAGGGCCAAGCTTGCGCTTGGCGCGCGGGTCCAGTGACTGCGTAGAGCGGTGGAGAAGACGCAGCCACACCCAGTCACCCACTGCAAACTCCGCCTCGCGATGATGATCGTCGTAGTAGTGCTTGGCCGTCTGCTGGGCCTGAAGGAGACGCTGACGGACCTCAGCCAACATCTCATCACGGGTGCGGAGAAGGTCACCCGCGACCGCCGTCCGAGCCGTCTCCGGGTCGATCGGAAGTATAGGCGGGGGTGGTCGACCATAGACCACCTCAAATGGCGTTGCACGTAGGGCGGAGTGATAAGAAGTGTTGTAGCAGTACTCCGCCCAAGAGAGCCAGTCCACCCAAGCGCGAGGCCGATCACCTGTCACACAACGCAAATACATGGCAATGACTTTGTTAACCACCTCAGACTGACCGTCCGTCTGAGGATGGAACGCCGTACTCAAGCGGAGCTGGACACCCGCCATCCTGAAGAGGTCGCGCCAGACATGGCCCGTGAAGACCGGGTCCCGATCACTGACGATCGAAGTCGGGAACCCGTGTAGACGGACGATGCCGTCGAAGAAGGCCCAGGCCACGGACGCCGCCGTGTACGGATGGCCGAGCGCGATGAAGTGGGCGTACTTAGAGAAGCGATCGACCACCGTGAGGATGACCGACTTGCCCCCCACCTTGGGAAGGCCCTCGATGAAGTCCATGGAGATATCCGCCCAAACCTGAGACGGCACCTCCAAGGGCTGAAGGAGCCCCGCCGGCCTCAGGGTCTCTGTCTTGTTGCGCTGGCAAGTCTGACAAGACCGAACCCAGTCGCGGACCAGGGCACGATCGCCAGGGATGTAGAAGTCGGCACGAAGACGATGGAGGGTTTTCTGCACACCCTCATGGCCCGCCGAGTGGGCGAGCTGCAACACCTGGTGATGGAGATCATCATGCGCCGGAACAAAGATTCGGCGCCCATGGAGGAATAGTCCGTGAGAGAAGCGCCAGGGTTCCTCCAAGTCGCCGGCCGCGAGCTGCTGCTGAAGTAGTGCGGCGTCATCTGCCGTCGCAGTGGCGCGTCGAATGTCGGCGATGAGACCGAACGATGGCTCGGAGCGGATGCACAGGGCCGTCCCATCGGCCGTGTCTGCGGGTGGCGCGAGGTCGGAATCGCGACGGGACAGCGCGTCGGCCACGGTGTTAAGACGGCCCGGCCGATACTCGGCGGAAAAGTCGAAGCCGAAGAGCTTGCTGATCCACTGGTGTTGCAGAACGGTTGACAGTCGTTGATCCAGCAAGAACTTCAGGCTGTAGTGGTCCGTGCGAATGTGGAAGGACCGCCCCCACAAGTATGGCCACCAATGACGCACGGCCTGGACAAGGCCAATGAGCTCCCGCTCGTAAGCTGCCAACTTAAGATGACGCGGAGCAAAAGGCCGGCTGAAGAAAGCGAGGGGCCCATCGCCATGATGAAGCACGGCGCCGAATCCGGCGCCCGAGGCGTCACAGTCCACCACGAACGGCCGGTCAAAGTCGGGCATCTGAAGGACGGGGCCCGTCGTGAGGGCCCCCTTGAGGGCCTCGAACGCCGTCGTCGCCTCGTCGTCCCAGGCGAAGGCGTCGCGGCAAAGCAACCGCGTGAGGGGTGCCGCGATGAGCCCGAACTCCCGGATAAATTTCTGGTAGTAGCCGGCGAGTCCGAGGAACCCGCGGAGAGCCCGCGGCAAGTGAGGCGTCGGCCAGGCGGAGACGGCTGCCACCTTATCGGCGTCCATATCCACCGCGTCGGCCGAGGTGACATGGCCGAGGTAGGCGACGGAAGGCGTCCCGAACGAGCACTTCGAGCGCTTAAGGTGGAGGTGGTGCGCCCGAAGCTCGTTAAAGACGATGGCGACGTGTTGTAGGTGTTCTGCCCAAGACGCACTGTAGATCAGAATATCATCAAAGAAAACGAGCACAAACCGGCGTAAGTAGGGCCGTAGGACGTCGTTCATCAGAGCCTGGAAGGTTGCCGGGGCGTTGGTGAGGCCAAAGGGCATCACTAAGAACTCGAAGTGGCCGTGATGAGTCCGGAACGCCGTCTTGGCGATGTCATCAGGGTGCATGCGCACCTGGTGGTACCCCGACCGGAGGTCGAGCTTGGTGAAGAAGCGCGCCCCGTAGAGCTCATCGAAGAGCTCGTCGACCACCGGTATAGGGAACTTATCCTTGAGTGTGACAGCATTAAGGGCACGGTAGTCGATGCAGAAACGCCATGTGCCGTCTGACTTGCGGACGAGAAGCACCGGCGCAGTAAACGGCGAAGTGGATAGTCGGATGATGCCCGCCGCGAGCATGAGCGCACACTGCCGCTCCAACTCATCCTTCTGCAACTGCGGATAGCGGTAAGGCCGTACGGCCACCGGTGCAGAGCCTGGCAGAATATGTATGCGGTGATCGTACGCGCGGGCGGGCGGCAGCCCCTGTGGCTCGGTGAAGATGTCGTCGTGCTGCTGCAAGAGGCTCTCCAATAGCGGGTGCTCGGCCGTGGCAGTGGTCGCGGCGAGCTGGAGTGGAGATGTGGGTGCGGCACCCCCAATGCCGGCCCACTAAATACGGCGGCCCAACCGCCAGAAGGTCATCGTCAGCGCGTCGAAATCCCAGAGAATAGGACCAAGAGTGCGCAAGAAGTCGACGCCGAGGATGAAGTCGAAGCAACCCAAGTCGATGCCGGCGCAGGTGATGGTGAAGTGCTCGTCGCCGATAGTGATGGGCACGTCTCGGGCGAGGCCGTGGCAGCGGAGACGATCACCATTAGCGACGGTGACTCGCAACTGTTCTCCGCCGGTTGGCTGTAATGCAAGGCGCCGCATGGTGGTCTCCGGCAAGAAGTTATGCGTGGACCCTGTGCCCACTAGGGCCACCAGGCGCTCGCCCTGTATCATGACCGGTAAGAGCATCGTTCGTTCGTCACGGATGTCGGCCAGCGCGTGTAGGGACACCACAAGGGCGGTGGCCGGGGCGGGCGCGGGTGCCACTGCGGGCTCCACAAGGGCTGGGGCGCCGAGGCCATCCTCCAGTGGCTCCTCCTCAAGCTCATCGGTCGTCTCCAAGTAGAAGAGGCGGGGGCAGACATGACCTGGTGCATAGGGCGCATCACAGTTGAAGCACAAACCCAGTCGCCGGCGTTCCAGCTGTTCCGCCTGGGTGAGGCGCCTGAATGGCCGCGTCGGCGCCGGGTCGGCTGCCGGAACGGCTGTAGAGGATGCCGGTGCTGCCGGAGATGACCGGGGCGGCTGTCGGCCCCCACGTGGTGCAGATGGACGCGTGACAGCCTGGGCGCGCTGCTCGAACGCCCGGGCATAGTACATGGCCATCTCGAGGTCTTGGGGCCCCTTCATCTCGACGTCCACGCGGATGTGGTCGGGGAGGCCGCCGATGAAAAGCTCCGCCCGCTGTAAGGCCGTCACACCGGGTGCATGGCACGCCAGGGCCTGGAAGCAATCGGCGAAGTCCTGCACCGTGGAGGTGAACGGCAGACGGCCCAACTCGGCCAAGCGGCTCCCGCGTATCGGAGGCCCAAAACGAAGAAGGCACAACTCCCGGAAACGATCCCATGAGGGCATGCCGCCCTCGTCCTGTTCGAGGGCGTAGTACCAAGTCTGGGCGGCCCCGCGGAGGTGATAGGACGCCAGCCAAGTCCGTTCTGAAGCGGGCGTGCGCTGGCCGCGGAAGAACTGGTCACACTGGTTGAGCCAGTTAAGCGGGTCGTCGGAGCCGTCGTACGTGGCGAAGTCGATCTTGGCGAACCGGGACGGCTGCTGGTGTGGCACGCCCTGGCCCGTTGCCTCGACGGTGCGGAGGGCTGATGATGGCGCCCGGTTCATGGTGGAAGGCCCGGCGTAGTTCCCGGCGGCGCCCGACGCCACGGGCTGCAGCGGAAAAAACGGACTGTGGTCGGGTCTCCTGGTAGGCCGACGGCTGTCCGTGGAGCCAGCCGGGAAGCAGCGATGGGGACGACGGAAAACGGACCTCCTGTATGGGGAGCCCGCTCGGCGAAGACCTGCCCAGGTTAGGGCTGGGCGGGGGCGGTTGTGACACCCCAAGACCGACGCCTCAGAAGACTTCCATATCTTTGTGATCACCGTGTGTTTCATTTGTGCTTGCTCTTTTCTTTTTGCATTGCATCATGTCATCATGCCATCATGTAATTTTCTTTTCTTACTCAACTAAATAAATCGTATGGATCTTCGGCCCATTTAAATTGAGGGAATTCACATGGTGAGTATTCTTTATAATATATCTTCCCGATATTAGTGGAGCTATATAAAATATTCCATTTTGGAATTCACCATAACACACTTGCAAAATCCCAATGCCTTTGTTATCTCATTTCTTGACCTCTAACTGTGCCATTTATCTTTTCATCGTTTTCCAGAGCTCCACCTAATTTCTCAACATTTTTGGACCTTCCAAACCTCCACTTCCTATTCTCCCATTTGAATTTAATTCAAATGAGTTTGAATTTAAATCTTTCAATCTTGGCTTTTTCTATTTTCTCGGAATAAGCATATTTTTGTGAGTCCGGGAAAATTATCCGTGTGCCCAAATTCTTTCCCTAACCCTTTCTTTCTTTCCTTCTCTCTAATTTCTTTTCTGTTAAGGAAAATATGAGAGAAAGGGAGAGAGAGAGCCTGCACCCGCCGGCCTCTTGGGCCTAACCAACCAGGCCTCCCAACCTCCCACACTGGGCCGGCCTCTAGGCCCAACCGCCCCAGCCGCACCTAACCCTAGCCCGAGCGCTCCCTCCTCTCGATCTCTCCCCTGCCGCCGCCTCTCGCTCGCTCCTCCCTCCTCTCGCTCGATCCCATCTCATCCCCCTCGTTCCCTTGCGCCATCTCTCCCTTCTCCCGATCCCATCTCTTCCTCTCAACCTCTCCCTCTCGTCCTCCCACGCAACGCACCAGGGAGGAGTCCCCGCGCCAGATCCCCCAGCCCCTCCCCATGCTAGCGCCTACCTCCTCGTCCCCGTGCCCGCAGCCGCGGAGCAGAGTCCACGCGGCCGGGCCTCGCCGACCCTACAGGTCGCGCCCGCCGTAGACGTCGTCGCCGGCCACCACAGCAGCGGACCAGGCCGCCTCGCCCCTGCCGTCTTCCTCGCAACCCGGTCGGCCACCTCTCCTTCACCTTGCTGCCCCGCCGCCGCGCGTCCCTGCCTCGCCACAAGGAGAGCGTCGTCCTCCGCGACGCCCTGCTGCCGGCCAAGACCCGGCCTCCAACGCCAGGATCAGTCCCAAGCGCCGCCGTCGTCACGCCTCTCCGCCTCCGCACCGTCCGGAGCCCCTGCCCCGCCTCTGCTTTGTTCGAGCAAGGAGGAGGACGTGCCTCCGCTCGCCCGCATCGTCCAACGCCTGCCCCTGCCGTCCTTCTCCATCGCGGGCCTCCCACGGCTGCGCTGTTGCAACATCGCAACCTTTGCCCCGGAGTATCTCAAGTTCGTCTACAGGAAACTGCCAAGTACCTCTACGCACGTATATTGTCAAGTACGTGAAGACCATATTGGCACCGAGTACATCTACCGTCGCCGAAGGCCGTGTAACGGAACCGACAAGTTCGACTTCATGGAACCGCCAAGTACCACTACGATTGCCGCGTACATCTACGGACGCAAAAACCGGAACGACAAGTACCCCTACGTCACATGTACCACTACCGTCGCCGAGATCGCGAGAACCTCTACCCTCGACCCTAGAGCGTGCGAGAACGACTACTTCCTCTACTTCCCACGACGACCCGTGAACAACTACTTCCCCTTCGGCAAGTGTACCCCTACCACCGAACTCGATCCACTCCGATAATGCGCGCGTCGAAGGTATAACCCCGAGAAGTCCTTCCGAGAACGAATGTTGTGTGATGTATGATATGAACCGCGTGTTTGCACCGTTTGCGGTTGTTCGCTGCGATGCCGCTCTTTTGCCATGCCACCGACTCGTGGGAAACCCGGTAACCGGGATCACCCCACCTTCTATCACGTGTCATGCTCTTGCCACGTTTCCTTTTGCACCGGTATCTCCATGAGTACCGGAAACCGATATGTTGCCGTGGCATCATTTTCGGATTCGTTGTCGTGGCACGCTTTCTTTCCACCACGGTGACAAATGCTTCAATATAATGCTCTTATCAACATTTTCATAAATATTGCATAAAACTTGAAATTGTCATCCGCATCATGATAACAACATTTAAAATGCTTAAAATTGTTGTTTGCATTTATTTTGCTAATGCCATGCTAAAATGATTTAATTCATAACTAAATAACCGTAGGTCCGATTTTAATAAACTTTATATGTAAATGGGGTAGAAAAATGCCTAGTTTAACATGGTGTACTTTATTTTCCTGTTTTACAACATTAAAATATGCTTTAGGACAGATCAGTACCAAATCTATTATATGCTCATGAGGAGTTTCCGGAATTGTTGTTCGTTGCTTCCGGCCTCATTTAAACTTGACTAGATAGGTAGTTTTACTTTGCTTCACCCCTTGCCATGTTTAACAACATTTAATATTGTTGGGTACATAATCGAGAGAGAACTAAATAACTGTTGTGGTGTCTCGTCAATATGCAACTCGTTGCATGTTGAGCTCCACTTAATTTGTAGTATTGTTTGAGCACTTTGCCATGCCATGCATATTTAAAACGGACATGCATCATCCTTGGTTGTGCATCATGCCATGCTTATGTGATGGTTGTTTACTATGTTGTTTGTTTGTTTCCGGGTTGCTTCTCTCGTTAGCTTCGGTTTCGTTCCGGAGTTGTGAGGATTCGTTCGTCTACATCCGTTTGTCTTCTTCATGGACTCGTTCTTCTTCCTTGCGGGATCTCAGGCAAGATGACCATACCCTCGAAATCACTTCTATCTTTGCTTGCTAGTTGCTCGCTCTTTTGCTATGCCTATGCTGCGATACCTACCACTTGCTTATCATGCCTCCCATATTGTCAAACCAAGCCTCTAACCCACCTTGTCCTAGCAAACCGTTGTTTGGCTATGTTACCGCTTTGCTCAGCCCCTCTTATAGCGTTGTTAGTTGCAGGTGAAGATGAACTTTGTTCCTTGTTGGAACGTGGAGATGTTGTTTCTTGTTGGAACATGTTTACTTGTTGGGATATCACAATATATCTTATTTAATTAATGCATCTATATACTTGGTAAAGGGTGGAAGGCTCGGCCTTATGCCTGGTGTTCTGTTCCACTCTTGCCACCCTAGTTTCCGTCATATCGGTGTTATGTTCCCGGATTTTGCGTCCCTAACGCGGTCGGGTGATTTATGGGACCCCCTTGACAGTTCGCTTTGAATAAGACTTTTCCAGCGAGGCCCAACATTGGTTTTACCATTTGCCTCACCACCACCTACTTTTCCCTTGGGAGTAATTAACCCAAGGGTCATCTTTATTTAGCCCCCCGGGCCAATGCTTGTCTAAGTGTTGGTCCAAACTAGAGCACCGTGCGGGACCGTCCCTTGGCAACTTGGGTTATGTTGGTACCTGTACGCTTCGCTTATCCGGTGTTGCCCTGAGAACGAGATATGTGCAGCTCCTATCAGGATGTCGGCGCATCGGGCGGCTTTGCTGGACTTGTTTTATTACTGTCGAAATGTCTTGTAGCCGGGATTCCGAGACTGATCGGGTCTTCCCGGGGAGAAGGAATATCCTTCGTTGATCGCGAGAGCTTATAATGGGCTAAGTTGGGACACCCCTGCAGGGTTTGAACTTTCGAAAGCCGTGCCCGTGGTTATGGGCAGATGGGAATTTGTTAATGTCCGGTTGTAGAAAACCCGAAGTTGATCTTAATTAAAATACACCAACCGCGTGTGTAACCGTGATGGTCTCTTCTCGGCGGAGTCCGGGAAGTGAACACGGTTGTTGGAGTTATGCTTGACGTAAGTAGTTTCAGGATCACTTATTGATCATAGTTGTTCGACCGTGCTTTGCCTTCTCTTCTCGCTCTCATTTGCGTATGTTAGCCACCATATATGCTAGACGCTTGCTGCAGCTCCACCTCACTATCATGTCCTACCTTTAAGCTTAAATAGTCTTGATCTCGCGGGTGTGAGATTGCTGAGTCCCCGTGACTCACAGATACTTCCAAAACCAGTTTGCAGGTGCCGATGAACCATGCAGGTGACGCACCCGAGCTCAAGGAGGAGCTCGATGAAGATCTTGTTCGTTGTGTTGTTTCGTTTCAGTTGATCAGTAGTGGAGCCCAGTCGGGTCGATCGGGGACCTTTGTCACTTTTGGGGTTTCTTCTTTTATTTTGGTTCCGTAGTCGGACCTCGATTGTAACTGTATGATGTAATGCTTTACTCATGTATTGTGTGGAGTGGCGATTGTAAGCCAACTATGTATCTCTTTCCCCTATGTATTACATGGGTTGTGTGAAGATTACCTCACTTGCGACATTGCTTTCAATGCGGTTATGCCTCTAAGTCGTGCTTCGACACGTGGGAGATATAGCCGCATCGAGGGCGTTACAAGTTGGTAATCAGAGCCTTCCCCGACCTTAGGAGCCCCCACTGATTGATCGTTTTTAGTGGCCGAGTTGTGTCTAGAAAAATGTTTTGAGTCATTTAGGAATTATATATCGGAGAGTTTAGGAATTCTTTTTTACTTCCCAGTCTCCTCATCGCTCTAGTAAGGCATCCTGACGTAGAGTTTTGACTCTTCTCTTCTCAAATTTCACAAAAAAAAATTAGGATCACGCGGGTATCTTAGAATCGTTCCGATGGTTTTATGATGACAACATTGTCTTGGTTGCCTCCCGTCAGCAGGGGTTTAGTGGAGGTGTCCCGGGGAGTTGAGCTCCGAGGTGTTGTCGTCATAATCTTATCATTGCAGTTCTGGAATACCTGAGTTTAGTACGCCGACATCGAAAATCTCTTTTGTACAGTTGTTGGTGAGATAACCCTTATAGCCCAGTACTGAGGCGAGTGCGGGAGTATTGCCATAACTCGTATAACGGATGCTTTTCGAAGGTTGAGGTAGACGATTTCCGGAGTTTTCTTGGTTATGTGTTGAAGGATGGATACAGCTGGATCTAGGTATTGTTAGTTTGGGTGATATATTTTGTGTCCCCTGTATCCCCAACACCTGATTGCATAACCAGAAAGTTTCGGGAGTTTATAAGTGGGAATTCAAGTAGCTCCTAGAATATCTTTCCAACAGACACATGATACGATATGGGATCTATCATACGTTTGTTTCCGGCTTATTCTGCAAGTCAAATCCTTTGTTTTTGTTTTGGTTTGTGGTATTCGAGTTGCTTCAATGTCAAGTGTTGATCCATACCTTCCCTAAACGGTGTTCTCATATTGCTATGTGAATACTAATCCTTCTTGATCATCGAGGTTGTCATGTTAATTCTTTTCCAACCGGTGTGTTTCTCTTCAAGTGGATCCGATCACTTCAACATTTGCAAGATCAATTATCATTTCTTCTCAACGGTGTTTGCTTCATCCGTTCCAAGTTGTCTTTGTTTTCCCGCCCTCCCACGCTTTTCTACAAGGACTCAGATTTCTTAATCAAGTATCCATTTTATTCTTGTGAAGTCTCTATTTTTTTTCCGTCAATGTTTCTTATCCGGCGATTCTCATGAAGATTCTAATGGCGCTTCAAGTTTATTATTCTTCGTTTTCTTTTCTTCTCCGGTGGATTCAATTCAAGCTTTGTCGAACATATATTTTCCTCGTTTCAAATGTTTTTTGTTCTCGTACCGGTGCACCTCTTAATCATCCACTTCTCGCTATACAATTGTTCCGGAGTGATGAAGATATCTCAGAAGATTCAAGTTTTCCATTCTCAATTCACTCAAGTTCTTTTGAGGATGTTATCCCATTCAAGCCATTTAATTCAACCGGTGCAATATCTCTTTTCAAGCAATCGATCAACGGTGTTTTCTTTTGAGTGGGCCCTAACACACAGGTCTTTTCCCAGGATCTTACCTGACTCTTTTTATTTTCCCGGAGCTATTCCCAAATTCTTCTCGAAGTTTGACGTAAGAATGTATTCCATCAGTCATATGTCTTTCTCCAAGATCTTTCAAATTCTTTTCATCGTTGGTTCAACCTTTCTAATTTTCATTCCGGAGTGCCTCAACAATTCATGGTGGTGGTTCTCTTCATCATTCTCAGCATTTGAAGACCGAAGGAGAGTTCCTCTTAAATCCTTACCCGTTCTTCCAAAGTTGTGTAGTTCGAGTTAATGCCATCCTCTCATATTTGTTTTCGATTGAGGGAATTCTTTTCACCCATCCGGAGCATTTCATGAGTTGTTTCCATTTCTTTCCTCCGAAGGCCATCATGTCATAATTCTTCATTCTCAGCTTTCAGCTCTCGTTCTCCAAATCTTACCGGTGCATCGTTCAAGTAGCCTCTAATCAGTTCATGATCTCTTCGTTCTCATGTATCTAAATTCTGTCAAGTATCTTCATTCATTTTCTAATTCTTCCCGGTGTATTGTGCCTTTACTACTTTCATTTTCAATTTTTACGGTGGTTCGTTCAAGAGTTTTCTTCCTTCGTTATCATATAGATTCATTCGTTCTTTCCAATCCTACCGGTGGTTCGTTGAAGACCTTCCCAAGTTTACGCTATATCTATCTTAATCCTTTCTACGAGAATAAGTAGTATGCCAAATCAATTGCTTGTCATCAATTTATTTGGTGAAGGATGAGCATAATGTAATTCTTGTTCTAGTTTCATCCAAACGATTAATTCCTTCTTCCGGAGTTCGTAATGGTATCAATTTCTCAGTTTTATGTTGTTCATCTTCATCCGGAGTTCCAAGTTTTCTGTATTATCTCATCGAGAAGCTCCATCTAAATCATTGCAAGGCTTCACCTTGTATTTTCAACTTCTCTTTCTTTCTATCTTCCTTTTATTACCGGAGTTTCTTCATGGAGGCTCTACATAGTGGTTTATCAAGGACCCTTTTCATTCTTCAATTGTTCGTCAAGATTTCTCTCGGAATTAAGATCCGCCAAGCTATACTCTAAATTAAACATGGTGCTCAACACATGTTTGTTTTGAGGAGTTCAAGTATTCTTCTTCTTGCATTTCGAAGTGCAATTCGTTCTACCTTATCATTTGAGGTGGTGTTATGTCATTCTCGACAATTTGAGTTCGCGTTTCATGGTTCACATGTTGTCAAGAATGAGGTATTTTAAATCCATCAATCTCTTCATTGGAGTTATCTTGGGTTATATTTCACTTAAGGCTTTCCCTAAGGATTGTTGCTATTTATGGTGCTTATAAATGACCCAAGTTCTTCATTTGTCCTCCCGGTGAAATAAGTTTCTCGTCTCCTTGTTGATATCAATCCAATCATTTGTTTCCGTTGGTGGCAGAAGCCCACCTCATAATTTTGAGATGTTTCCATAAGCCCGCTACAAGCTTATTCGTTTCGTTGTTGGTTTTCCAACAAATCCGGTCTAACCTTCTTGGAAGGGTGCTCTCCAAGATCATTTGTGGCAGAAGTTGTCATTTTCTTCTCTATTCTTTTATTCCAATGATCTATCTTCAGTTTTTCTTCCGGAGGCATTGTGATGTTGCTCTCTTCGACCCATCATCTTGTTCTGTCAAGTTCATGTCCTTTTGCTTGCTTATTGATTTAACCGGATTGTTATGTCTATCGTTCCTCTTTTAACCGGAGTCTCATCTAGGTGCTTTCATTTTGCCAAGTTCATGATTCTAATTCCTTCCATTTTCAGTCGGAGTGCTGCCAAATTATATCATTCTTATTCCTTCTCTATCTTGTTTTAACCGGAGTGGCTTCAATATCTATCTTATCACTAAACCGCTGGGTTCTCGTCATATCCCATGTTCCTCTTTTCTAACAGAGTGTTTTCAACTTTGTTCATCTTTGTTGTTTTCGTTCTTTCATTTTGTTCAACCTCTCAAGGTTCTTTGGTTTCACTCGTTTGTCAAAGAAGCAACTTAGTTTTACCTCTTTCTTCTTCCGTTTTCTATCCGGTGCCATCTTAGATCTCGGGACGAGATCCTCTCGTAGTGGTGGAGTGTTGTGACGCCCCGAGACCGACGCCTCAGAAGACTTCCATATCTTTGTGATCACCGTGTGTTTCATTTGTGCTTGCTCTTTTCTTTTTGCATTGCATCATGTCATCATGCCATCATGTATTTTTCTTTTCTTACTCAACTAAATAAATCGTATGGATCTTCGGACCATTTAAATTGAGGGAATTCACATGGTGAGTTTTCTTTATAATATATATCTTCCCGATATTAGTGGAGCTATATAAAATATTCCATTTTGGAATTCACCATAACACACTTGCAAAATCCCAATGCCTTTGTTATCTCATTTCTTGACCTCTAACTGTGCCATTTATCTTTTCATCGTTTTCCGGAGCTCCACCTAATTTCTCAACATTTTTGGACCTTCCAAACCTCCACTTCCTATTCTCCCATTTGAATTTAATTCAAATGAGTTTGAATTTAAATCTTTCAATCTTGGCTTTTTCTATTTTCTCGGAATAAGCATATTTTTGTGAGTCCGGGAAAATTATCCGTGTGCCCAAATTCTTTCCCTAACCCTTTCTTTCTTTCCTTCTCTCTAATTTCTTTTCTGTTAAGGAAAATATGAGAGAAAGGGAGAGAGAGAGCCTGCACCCGCCGGCCTCTTGGGCCTAACCAACCAGGTCTCCCAACCTCCCGCACTGGGCCGGCCTCTAGGCCCAGCCGCCCCAGCCGCACCTAACCCTAGCCCGAGCGCTCCCTCCTCTCGATCTCTCCCCTGCCGCCGCCTCTCGCTCGCTCCTCCCTCCTCTCGCTCGATCCCATCTCATCCCCCTCGTTCCCTTGCGCCATCTCTCCCTTCTCCCGATCCCATCTCTTCCTCTCACCCTCTCCCTCTCGTCCTCCCACGCAACGCACCAGGGAGGAGTCCCCGCGCCAGATCCCCCAGCCCCTCCCCATGCTAGCGCCTACCTCCTCGTCCCCGTGCCCGCAGCCGCGGAGCAGAGTCCACGCGGCCGGGCCTCGCCGACCCTACAGGTCACGCCCGCCGTAGACGTCGTCGCCGGCCACCACAGCAGCGGACCAGGCCGCCTCGCCCCTGCCGTCTTCCTCGCAACCCGGTCGGCCACCTCTCCTTCACCTTGCTGCCCCGCCGCCGCGCGTCCCTGCCTCGCCACAAGGAGAGCGTCGTCCTCCGCGACGCCCTGCTGCCGGCCAAGACCCGGCCTCCAACGCCAGGATCAGTCCCAAGCGCCGCCGTCGTCACGCCTCTCCGCCTCCGCACCGTCCGGAGCCCCTGCCCCGCCTCTGCTTTGTTCGAGCAAGGAGGAGGACGTGCCTCCGCTCGCCCGCATCGTCCAACGCCTGCCCCTGCCGTCCTTCTCCGTCGCGGGCCTCCCACGGCTGCGCTGTTGCAACGTCACAACCTTTGCCCCGGAGTATCTCAAGTTCGTCTACAGGAAACTGCCAAGTACCTCTACGCACGTATATCGTCAAGTACCTGAAGACCATATTGGCACCGAGTACATCTACCGTCGCCGAAGGCCGTGTAACGGAACCGACAAGTTCGACTTCATGGAACCGCCAAGTACCACTACGATTGCCGCGTACATCTACGGACGCAAAAACCGGAACGACAAGTACCCCGACGTCACATGTACCACTACCGTCGCCGAGATCGCGAGAACCTCTACCCTCGACCCTAGAGCGTGCGAGAACGACTACTTCCTCTACTTCCCACGACGACCCGTGAACAACTACTTCCCCTTCGGCAAGTGTACCCCTACCACCGAACTCGATCCACTCCGATAATGCGCGCGTCGAAGGTATAACCCCGAGAAGTCCTTCCGAGAACGAATGTTGTGTGATGTATGATATGAACCGCGTGTTTGCACCGTTTGCGGTTGTTCGCTGCGATGCCGCTCTTTTGCCATGCCACCGACTCGTGGGAAACCCGGTAACCGGGATCACCCCACCTTCTATCACGTGTCACGCTCTTGCCACGTTTCCTTTTGCACCGGTATCTCCATGAGTACCGGAAACCGATATGTTGCCGTGGCATCATTTTCGGATTCGTTGTCGTGGCACGCTTTCTTTCCACCACGGTGACAAATGCTTCAATATAATGCTCTTATCAACATTTTCATAAATATTGCATAAAACTTGAAATTGTCATCCGCATCATGATAACAACATTTAAAATGCTTAAAATTGTTGTTTGCATTTATTTTGCTAATGCCATGCTAAAATGATTTAATTCATAACTAAATAACCGTAGGTCCGATTTTAATAAACTTTATATGTAAATGGGGTAGAAAAATGCCTAGTTTAACATGGTGTACTTTATTTTCCTGTTTTACAACATTAAAATATGCTTTAGGACAGATCAGTACCAAATCTATTATATGCTCATGAGGAGTTTCCGGAATTGTTGTTCGTTGCTTCCGGCCTCATTTAAACTTGACTAGATAGGTAGTTTTACTTTGCTTCACCCCTTGCCATGTTTAACAACATTTAATATTGTTGGGTACATAAACGAGAGAGAACTAAATAACTGTTGTGGTGTCTCGTCAATATGCAACACTTTGCATGTTGAGCTCCACTAAATTTGTAGTATTGTTTGAGCACTTTGCCATGCCATGCATATTTAAAACGGACATGCATCATCCTTGGTTGTGCATCATGCCATGCTTATGTGATGGTTGTTTACTATGTTGTTTGTTTGTTTCCGGGCTGCTTCTCTCGTTAGCTTCGGTTTCGTTCCGGAGTTGTGAGGATTCGTTCGTCTACATCCGTTTGTCTTCTTCATGGACTCGTTCTTCTTCCTTGCGGGATCTCAGGCAAGATGACCATACCCTCGAAATCACTTCTATCTTTACTTGCTAGTTGCTCGCTCTTTTGCTATGCCTATGCTGCGATACCTACCACTTGCTTATCATGCCTCCCATATTGTCAAACCAAGCCTCTAACCCACCTTGTCCTAGCAAACCGTTGTTTGGCTATGTTACCGCTTTGCTCAGCCCCTCTTATAGCGTTGTTAGTTGCAGGTGAAGATGAACTTTGTTCCTTGTTGGAACGTGGAGATGTTGTTTCTTGTTGGAACATGTTTACTTGTTGGGATATCACAATATATCTTATTTAATTAATGCATCTATATACTTGGTAAAGGGTGGAAGGCTCAGCCTTATGCCTGGTGTTCTGTTCCACTCTTGCCACCCTAGTTTCCGTCATATCGGTGTTATGTTCCCGGATTTTGCGTCCCTAACGCGGTCGGGTGATTTATGGGACCCCCTTGACAGTTCGCTTTGAATAAGACTTTTCCAGCGAGGCCCAACATTGGTTTTACCATTTGCCTCACCACCACCTACTTTTCCCTTGGGAGTAATTAACCCAAGGGTCATCTTTATTTAGCCCCCCGGGCCAATGCTTGTCTAAGTGTTGGTCCAAACTAGAGCACCGTGCGGGACCGTCCCTTGGCAACTTGGGTTATGTTGGTACCTGTACGCTTCGCTTATCCGGTGTTGCCCTGAGAACGAGATATGTGCAGCTCCTATCAGGATGTCGGCGCATCGGGCGGCTTTGCTGGACTTGTTTTATTACTGTCGAAATGTCTTGTAGCCGGGATTCCGAGACTGATCGGGTCTTCCCGGGGAGAAGGAATATCCTTCGTTGATCGCGAGAGCTTATAATGGGCTAAGTTGGGACACCCCTGCAGGGTTTGAACTTTCGAAAGCCGTGCCCGCGGTTATGGGCAGATGGGAATTTGTTAATTTCCGGTTGTAGAAAACCCGAAGTTGATCTTAATTAAAATACACCAACCGCGTGTGTAACCGTGATGGTCTCTTCTCGGCGGAGTCCGGGAAGTGAACACGGTTGTTGGAGTTATGCTTGACGTAAGTAGTTTCAGGATCACTTATTGATCATAGTTGTTCGACCGTGCTTTGCCTTCTCTTCTCGCTCTCATTTGCGTATGTTAGCCACCATATATGCTAGACGCTTGCTGCAGCTCCACCTCACTATCATGTCCTACCTTTAAGCTTAAATAGTCTTGATCTCGCGGGTGTGAGATTGTTGAGTCCCCGTGACTCACAGATACTTCCAAAACCAGTTTGCAGGTGCCGATGAACCATGCAGGTGACGCACCCGAGCTCAAGGAGGAGCTCGATGAAGATCTTGTTCGTTGTGTTGTTTCGTTTCAGTTGATCAGTAGTGGAGCCCAGTCGGGTCGATCGGGGACCTTTGTCGCTTTTGGGGTTTCTTCTTTTATTTTGGTTCCGTAGTCGGACCTCGATTGTAACTGTATGATGTAATGCTTTACTCATGTATTGTGTGGAGTGGCGATTGTAAGCCAACTATGTATCTCTTTCCCCTATGTATTACATGGGTTGTGTGAAGATTACCTCACTTGCGACATTGCTTTCAATGCGGTTATGCCTCTAAGTCGTGCTTCGACACGTGGGAGATATAGCCGCATCGAGGGCGTTACAGCGGTGGAGGAGCCTGCTCCGAGGCCGCTGGCAGGTAGGGCGCGGCGGAGGACGGCGCGGCCGGCGCGGTCCAGGTGGGCCACTGCGGCCCCGTGGTGGCGACGATCGGCGCGGCTGCCGGCGCGATCTGCGGCGGCCACTGCGGCCAAGACGGCGGCGCAACCGCTGGGGCGGGGAGCGCCGGGTAGCCTCCGGTGATTGCCCCCGGTGCCGAGTACCACGGAAGCATCTGCTGATGACCCGCGGCCATGGCTGGATGGAGCGGAGGCGGCCCGTACGGCCCTGCCAGGTAGAGGCGGATCCCTTGTACCGCGGTGACGAGGTCGTTGAGGACGCCCGCCATTGCCTCCGGCGTGAACTGTGGCGGCTGCCGGGGAGGAGACGGTGGCGGCGAGGGTTGGACGGGGGCCGGCGGCGTGGTGCCGGGCGCCGTCAGGGGCAGCGTCGTGAGGGACGCCGTGGCGCCCGCCGTGATCGACGCCGAGGCGTCCGCCGAGAGCGAGGCCGAGACGTCCTGCGCGGAAGCGGCGGTGGTGGAGGAGTTGGCGGGCAGCGGTGGCGGTGGCGGCGGTGGAATTGTCGAAGACATGGTCGAAACCCGGGTACCTGATACCAAATTGGTAGGACTAGGGTTCCTACCAGCCCTACTCCGTAGGTTATACGGGCAGGATAGCGAGGGTTGAGGGCGAGGGCGGCGGCTCCGGCGCGTTGGCGCCGTCGCGAGAAGGAAGAAGGGCGGTGTGGCTAGGGTTTGGTGAGGCTAGGGTTTCCGGCTCCTCTGGAGCCCGGCAATATGATAGAACTATCTTTATTGCTTGATCTCAAAACGATGTCTTACATGAGTATTTATAACTTTAGCCTAAGATAACTTTCCTAAAATAACTTGCCTAACATAACTTGTGGGCCAAGCCCCTAATACTAATGCCCGGTGGGCCTCTTCCTAGAATAGACCAAGCCGGTCATAACAGTAGACGACTCTCAGTATGAGCTTTTGGGACATCCCGTGCGAGTGCGACGGAGGGCTGAAAGGGTGCCCCGTTTTGTTGCCTCCTATCATGCCGTTCGACATCCCGCAGCGCATAATGATCTTCAAAAGGATATCATTGAGGAGTGGTGGGAATGAAATGGACGACAAAGAGCATCATGATTTATGCGTTTGATATTGTATTGTTAAATTATTTGTTGTGTTTATTGCACTATTTGTTGTATTGAACGATAAACTGTTTGTTTGAGTTGTAATAATAAAGCTGAACTATTTATTTTGATTTTTTTTGTTTATATTTAATCTTTTTGTTTTAAGTTTAGAATGTATATGTTGTTTGTGCGAGAGTCGCGCACAATGCATTTTTGCGCGCTGCTTTTTAGCGCGGCTACTGAATCCAGCGCTGCGCTGCGCCAAACCAGCCGATGGGCGCGCGGCGCGTTCGGCGCCTGTTGGAGATGCTCTTATAGCCTGATCCAAATCGACCGGCCGTGTGTCAGCCGAAGACGCAACCTTTCTAAAAAAAGCTCCCTTGGATGGGCCGCTTGGAGGTCCGACACCCGCTCGGATGGATGGTCTGGTTAGGTCATGACAGTGAAATAAAGCGATCGACCGACGACGCCACCCCGCCGGCCCACCACCCACAGAATCGTCGGAGAAATGGTGGTGTCTCGTCGCACTCCCACGGTCGATCGCGCGGGCGTTGGTGGGGGTATGATGATGGTGGTGGTGGTGCATGTCGATGTCACCCTGCCGCCTCTCCTCTCGGTGCCTCGCAGCGTCTATTCGGTGGCGACTGCGGGTGCACGACCAGCGCATCACCGGCCGGCTAGTGGCTACGCTACGTGCTCTCTGGCGATCCATGTCAGGTGCCGGATCGCGAGCTCATTGGACTGGAGGAAAGGGGGGACAGCCATCTTCTTCATCTTATATAGTGCCCACTGACCGCTGGGAAAAATAGCAATATCTCCATCCCAAGGAATCGATCGTTCCACCACTGGATGTTTTGTTGTTAGCTAGCTAGTGGGTTGCGTAGGGAGATAAGGCGCACCATTAGCCACCAGAATCCGGTTCCGCGACTTGGATTAGTTATAAATCTGCGGCTAACCGCGCTACGATTGTTGATTAATCGTGTGGATATATGTTCTTCGTTAAAGTCTCTGCGAAATACGTAGAAAGGAGAGATACGCACCAAAGCAAAAATTATCCGTTCACGACGGCCGGATACGAGAGGTCGAGATTACTACCTGAGATGCTGCGCATACTATCTTGTCTTGTGCACTACTGCCATGGCAGCCAGTGACTTGTATACACGTGTGACTTAACGACGCCACTAAACCAAAGATAAAACGGGAAAGGTCGGTCACTAGTGATCTTGCACACGCACGCCATCATTCTCTCTCGAGGAAATCAATTCCAAATTCAAACCTTTTCAAAGGCTTTTTTCCAACGCAACCTTTCCAAGACTCTACCCAGCCGCACAGCACAGGTCCGGCAATTCGTGGAAAAGAAGGCAAAGCAAAAGACAAAAGTTACGGGTAGTGGGCGTGCGGGTGGCGTAGCATTTCCGCCAGGTAATTGGCCGCTCCTGTCTGAGTGGCCATAGACGAAATGCGCACCGGTGGAACCGTGGAAGCTTGCACCATACTACCTGGCTTAGCTTGTTATATATTTTACCACGATTAGATGTGTGTTCCTATATGATGTGAAGTCAATTACCATGTCACTGAGGCCCCTCAGGCAAGTGATTGCCATGAAAGTGATGTGGCGGACCGGTGAACTACGAGATTGAACTTGCGAGTTGGCCTACACACAACATGCGGTTAAAGTTCCATAACGTTTAAAGGAATCACATGCTCCATTAAATCCTCCAAACGACTCAGCGCGCCGACGTTATGTAGAAATTTCGATCCATATTAATTTCGGCAAAAAAAAAATGCAGAGCACGCATAGAATTTTCGCCAGCCCTTTGTCCCGTATAATAAGCGCCTAGCTTTTGGAGCCGTGCCATGCCGTGCTCCTGTGTATGTTCACGGGCGGGCACGGCAGGGCGTTGCCCGGCCCGGCCGAAAGCGGCGGCCGCACATGGATAGCTTGCCGCTGGCCGTTGACTCTCCTGCCACAACCACCCATCCTTCAGTTTTTGGATGTACAAGCCTGGCAAGTAGTATAGCAAGTAGCTATCTTCGTATAAATATTTTAATCTTATGAAAAGCATTCCAAATTGATCACGGTTTTGGTATTACGTCCATGCCAGCGTCCACTAAATGCAATCATATCTGTAATTTTATTTTTCGAGTACTAATATTTGCAATATTGCTTTGCCTGTTTAGACTGGCCCTTTGAGCACTTGTTGCGAAGTAGTATCTTCAACAGTAATCGATTAACCAAAGGCACAACTTAAGGCACAAATGGAGAAGCATAATCAGTCTGGTTCTTGGAACATCTAGCAATAGCAATATCCATTTTGTATGCAGGCCGTATCCTTCACCGGTCTGCTTTCACGCTGGTTATTAGATTCATTTCCAGAAAACAGCCAAAAGGAAGAAGGAAAGCGAGGATGAAAAGGACGGTTAGGCCAACTTTGAACGCAAGTCAAAAGATTTCCGACCGTGGATCTCTCTAGCAAGTTGACAGAGACAATCAATTTCCTCAAGAAAATTCACGACTCCCACGGCCGAGTGCCTGCACAATCACAGGTCAAAACCGGAGCGCGCACCGGACCTCCTGCTATCATGTCCTATCGTCTCGCACCTCACCTCTCTCCCTCATCCTTCACTGCCGCCATCATTGTTGCTTGGGGCCAAATGGCTTAGATACACATAGCTCCTGAACACAACAAACAAGAACCTCTCTTCCCCATTCAACAGCATCAGCATAGCACTTCCTGCATCAATGGGGCATCTCTTGATGCAACGCACTGCCACATGGCCAACCTGTTTCATCCTATGGTGCTTGTCCGTGCAGCCTCTCTTGCTGTCTCCGGTCTACTCCCTCAACCAAAGCTCCTGCAACCCGGATGATTATGGTGCACTGGAAGGCTTCCTGAGAGGTCTCACCGGAGGCATCAGCGGCTGGACGATCTCAAACACCACCTCCGAAGTGGCCAACTGCTGTGCATGGGTGGGCGTCACATGCGACGCCGGCGGCCGGGTCATCAGGCTGGACCTCCATGGCAGGAAACTCAAGGGAGAGCTGGCACCTTCGCTCGCACAGCTGGACCATCTCCAGTGGCTCAACCTCTCCGATAACAACCTCCGTGGTGCCATCCTAGCACCCCTCCTTCAGCTCCATAGGCTTCAGCGGCTCGACGTAAGCAACAACGAGCTCTCTGGCACATTCCCAGCCAACGTGTCGCTCCCGGTGATTGAGGTCTTCAACATATCCTTCAACTCGTTCAGCGGCACCCATCCCACACTCCATGGTTCATCGCAGCTCATGGTGTTCGACACAGGCTACAATATGTTCACCGGGAGGATTGATTCAAGCATCTGTGAGTCATCTCGAGTGATCCGTGTGATGAGATTCACATCGAATCTCTTTGCCGGGGAACTGCCGGAAGGCTTTGGAAACTGCACAAAGCTCGAGGAGCTATATGCCGAGCTCAACAGCATCTCCGGGAGCTTGCCAGACGACATATTCAAGTTGCAATTTCTGAAGAATTTGTCTCTGCAGGAGAATCAGCTCACTGGTAGGATGAGCCCGAGGTTTGGCAATCTGTCCAGCCTTGCTCAGCTGGACATTTCTTTTAATTCCTTCTCTGGACACCTTCCAGATGTTTTTGGTAGGCTTGGCAAGTTAGAGTACTTCTCTGCACAGTCCAACCTCCTCAGAGGCCCATTGCCTGCTTCATTGTCTCAATCGCCATCATTGAAGATGTTGTACTTGCGGAACAATTCACTGAATGGAAGGATCAACCTCAATTGCTTGAAGATGACACAACTGAGCTCACTTGACCTTGGGACAAATAAGTTTATTGGCACAATTGATAGCTTGTCAGATTGCCATCATCTCAGAAGCCTAAATCTTGGCACAAATAACCTCAGTGGCGAAATACCAGCTGATTTTAGAAAGCTTCAGTTTTTGTCCTACATCTCACTTTCGAACAACAGCTTCACAAATGTTTCCTCGGCATTATCTGTCCTTCAAGACTGTCCAAGCCTAACAAGCCTTGTGTTGACAAAGAACTTCCATGATGGGAAGGCCTGGCCGATGACTGGAATGCATGGCTTTCATAAGATCCAGGTGTTTGCCATTGCTAATAGCCATCTTTCAGGAGCAATACCACCATGGTTAGCTAATTTCAGAGAATTGAAGGTCCTAGATTTGTCATGGAATCAACTGTCTGGGGATATTCCTGCATGGATTGGTGATCTCGAATTTCTATTCTATGTGGATCTTTCTAACAATTCACTCACAGGGGTAATACCAAACAGTTTCTCGAGCATGAAGGGACTTCTTACATTCAACAGCTCACAGCAATCCACAGAGACTGATTATTTTCCTTTCTTCATTAAAAGGAACAAAACAGGCAAAGGGTTGCAGTACAAACAGGTTAGCAGCTTTCCACCGTCTCTAATTCTCAGCCATAACAAGCTCATAGGTGCCATATTGCCGGGCTTTGGAAGCCTCAAGAATCTGTATGTCTTGGACCTCAGCAACAACAATATTTCTGGTATCATTCCTGATGAGCTATCAGGCATGTCTAGCTTGGAATCCTTGGATTTGTCACATAACAATCTCACCGGAAGCATTCCCTATTCATTGACAAAGTTGAATTTTCTATCAAGCTTCAGTGTGGCATACAATAATCTGATGGGCACAGTTCCATTAAGAGGGCAATTCTCAACATTCACTGGTTCTGATTATGAGGGGAACCCCAACCTTTGTGGCACCCGCTTTGGCTTATCCCCATGTCAGTCGAATCATGCTCCCATCATCTCTGCAACGGGAAATCGGAAGAACAAGGGTCTCATATTAGGAATAATTATTGGCATTGCAATTGGAGCAGCAATGGTTTTGTCTGTTGCTGTTGTACTTGCGTTGAAGAGAAGCTTCAGAAGGCAGGATCATATAGTTAAGGCTGTTGTGGATACAAATGTAGCATTCGAGTTGGCACCAGCGTCACTGGTACTTCTGTTTCAGAACGAAGATGATGACAAGGCATTGACTATCAGTGACATTTTGAAATCTACAAACTACTTTGATCAGGCTAACATCATTGGTTGTGGTGGGTTTGGTCTAGTGTACAAGGGAACATTGCCAGATGGAGCAAAGATCGCCATCAAAAGACTATCGGGTGATTTTGGCCAGATGGAGAGGGAGTTCAAAGCAGAAGTGGAAACTTTATCAAAAGCTAAGCATCCTAATCTTGTGCTTCTACAAGGTTACTGCAGGAATGGCAGTGACAGGCTCCTGATCTACTCTTACATGGCGAATGGCAGCCTAGACCACTGGCTTCATGAAAAGCCTGATGGCCCATCCAGATTAAACTGGCAAAGAAGGCTTCAGATAGCCAAAGGAGCAGCACGAGGTTTGGCATACCTGCACTTGTCATGCGAACCCCACATACTACACCGTGATATCAAGTCAAGCAACATACTCCTAGATGAGAATTTTGAAGCTCAATTGGCTGATTTTGGGCTTGCTCGGCTAATTTGTCCCTATGATACACATGTGACAACTGACCTAGTTGGCACACTGGGTTACATCCCCCCTGAGTATGGCCAGTCTTCAGTAGCCACTTTCAAAGGTGATGTGTATAGTTTTGGCATTGTTCTTCTGGAGTTATTAACAGGAAAGAGGCCTGTTGATATGTGCAAGAGGAAGGGAGCTAGGGAGTTGGTCTCATGGGTTATGCACATGAAAGGAGAACACCGTGAAGCCGACGTACTGGACCGTGCAATGCATGACAAGAAATTTGAGATGCAAATGATGAAGATGATTGATATTGCATGTTTGTGCATTAGTGAGTCACCTAAACTGAGACCATTAACCCATGAATTAGTGCTATGGCTTGACAACATTTGTGCTAGCAGTGAAGCAACAAAGTGAAGCTCAATAACAGTGACCTTCGTGGAAATACTTGAACTCACAGCCCATGAACTAGTGTTATGGCTTGCCAGCGTTTGTGCTAGCAATAAAGCAACAAAGTGAAGTTTAATAACAGTGACCAACACAGAAATACTTGTACTCAATTTCTCCCCTCTTGAATAATTTTTGTCAGAGTGAACACTGTAAGATATGACTGATTATTGCATATGAATATGATGTGCTTCATGGGAGTCTAACTTACTACTCCCTCCGTCCAAAACTTTGAAGTCATCTTTGAGGTAATATTTAGTACTGTTAGAGTACGTAATGGGCCTTCCCCAGACCCTGCGCAAGCGGGAGCTACATGCACTGGGGCTGCCCTTTAGAGTACGTAATGGGCCTAATGGGCCTGGGCTGGCGGTATAGCCCGTTAGTCTTAGGGTTAATTAGAGATAAGGGTCGCTTGCTTAGGGGTCAAGTAAGCCTTACTGGGGAGTCAAGTAAACCTCTCTATATAAGGGGAGGAGATGTATCAATCTAATCAAGCAAGAATTAAGAAGGAAATTCCTTCCCTCTTGCCCGGCCGTGGGCAAAAAGGCCCCCGGCCGGCCCTCTCGCGCCCTCCTTCTAGCAGCCACATAACAATTTGGTATCAGCTTTTCCAGATTCGATCATGTCCAGCCCTCCATCGAGTTCTTCCCACCCGCCGCCGCACACCTACCCGCCGCCACCAACTTCTTCATCGGCGCTACTGCCCCACACAGCAGGCGCGCCGGCATTGGGTGTGCTGGCGTCCTCAGGGGCGATTGCACCCTCTGCCCCGGCGGCGTCTGCCCTCGTCCTCAACTCGTAGCAGATGACAGCCGCAATCCTGGAATTACGGCAGTCCGTGGCGGGCATCAAGGCCTTCCTCGTCGGGCCCTATGCGCCCCAGCCGCATCCCCAGCAGCCACCTCCTCCGCCGCCACACCAACGGCAGCTACCCCTGCCGCCGCCGCCCTCGGACGTGACCACGGCCCGGTCATCTCGTACCAGTATGGGATGCCCTACGACGAGACTGCGCCGACCTCGTTCCCATCAGCGTTGCCGCCGTCCCAGGGCGTCCCCATCCAGGAGATCAAGTTCCCGCCGTCGCCGTCACCGCTTCCGGCTTGCATCGCTACCTGCCACGTGTCGGCGGCGGTGAGGCTGCAGGCTGCTGCGCGCGGCCTCCTAGCGCGTCGGCGTGTGCGGGAGATGCATGGTCTGCAGCTGCCACTCCTCCCAGTTGCGCTTCGCTGTGCAAAGGACCTCGATCTCGTCCGCCGCGTTGGGGATTTTGGGCATGCGGTTTTCCCCACGGGCGGCGGGCATGTTGTTGTCCCCACGGACAGCGACCTCAAAGTTTGCGACATCAGCAGTTGGGGGCGCACCCCTCCTCGCCATTCTCCATCTAAAGCCCTTCACTCTTCTCTGTGTGGTGCAGACCAACAGCCGTCCGGCGGGGAGAAGGCATGGTGTCACCGACAGGAGCGCACCGCGTAGCACCACTGCATTCCGTCGCCGGCCGCCGCGAGGGCGCCTCTGCTGGTCGCTCTCGCGACCACTTCCAGGTGGCCATACACATACACTCCTTTTGTCCAGATGGTGTCCATGGGATCCAGGTGGCTGTACACGTGCATGTCTGACGTGCGGATGGTGTCCACTTTATGTTCAGGGGTCCAAAATAAAGCGTCCCGGTCCATCTCAGGTTGAGAGTAATAAAACAAGCCAAGATGTAAAACGCTTGCTTTTAGGTGTTAGGTTTGTGTTCCGTCGAGTCATGGTTATAAATTGGTTAGGTTGCAGCTCGAGGACAAGCTGCACCTCGTTAGAGTACATAATGGGCCTAATGGGCCTGGGCTGGCGGTATAGCCGGTTAGTCTTAGGGTTAATTAGAGATAAGGGTCGCTTGCTTAGGGGTCAAGTAAGCCTTGCTGGGGAGTCAAGTAAACCTCTCTATATAAGGGGAGGAGATGTATCAATCTAATCAAGCAAGAATTAAGAAGGAAATTCCTTCCCTCTTGCCCGGCCATGGGCAAAAAAGCCCCCGGCCGGCCCTCTCGCGCCCTCCTTCTAAAAGCCACATAACAAATACTCTCTACGTTCCATAACAGAAGGCACATAAATTTGTGGAAAGTCAAGATTCCAAAACTTTGACCACTAATGTTTATGGAAGTATACAAATTTAGCATGTAAGAAATGTTATAGTTCTACTTGTCTTGTAAAATACTTTTGTGCCATATGTTCATTTACTAAATTTGTAAGCATTTCATAAGTAAAATTTATAGTCAAAGTCATGTACTGGAGATTGTAGAAGTCAAACGTGCCTTATATTTTGGAACAAAGGAGCAACAGTAGAGCCATTGCATGCCGTATGAGTAAATGAGATTTTGTGATAGCTCATGCAAATGTTATCTGTGTCTTTTATGATCTTGTCCTAATTTCTTGTATGAAGCTACGGAAGATGTTTTAAGGATCATTTGCACCATAGCTGACAATTCACATGTTTGACATTTCCCTGCATTTACCTTAACCAATCTTTCCATTAGCCAACTAAAAGTTACTGTTATATTGCTTTGGAACTTAATAAGAATTCTGCGTGTTAGCAAAGTACAATAGTCTTCCTAAAAAAAAGTACACTATAGCCAAGATGACTTACCTAAAATGAAAGGAACATACATAAATGGTAGAGCTGTTGTTATGTGGCTGCTAGAAGGAGGTTGCGAGAGGGCCGGCCGGGGGCCTTTTTGCCCACGGCCGGGCAAGAGGGAAGGGATTTCCTTCTTAATTCTTGCTTGATTAGATTGATACATCTCCTCCCCTTATATAGAGAGGTTTACTTGACCCCTAAGCAAGCGACCCTTATCTCTAATTAACCCTAAGACTAACGGGCTATACCGCCAGCCCAGGCCCATTACGTACTCTAACACTACACCCCACCTGGACATGCAGCTTGTCCTCGAGCTGCAACCTAACCAACTTATAACCATGACTCGACGCAACACAAATCTAACACCTAAAAACAAGCCTTTTACATCTCGTCTTGTTTTATTACTCTTAACCTGAAATGGACTGGGACGCTTTATTTTGGACCCCTGAACATAAAGTGGACACCATCCGCACGTCGGACGTGCACGTGTACAACCACCTGGATCCCATGGACACCATCTGGACAAAAGGAGTGCATGTGTATGGCCACCTGGAAGTGGTCGCAAGAGCGACCAGCAGAGGCGCCCTTGCGGCGGCCGGCGGCGCAATGCAGTGGTGCTACGCGGTGCGCTCCTGTCGGTGACACCATGCCTTCTCCCCGCCTGACGGCTGCTGGTCGGCACCGCATAGAGAAGAGTGGAGGGCTGTCGATGGAGAATGGCGAGGAGGGGTGCGCCCCCCCAACCGCCGATGTCGTAGACTTTGAGGGCGCTGTCCGTGGGGAAAACAACATGCCCAAGATCCCCGACGCAGCGGACGAGATCGAGGTCCTTTGCGCAGTGAAGCGCAACTGGGAGGAGCGGCACCTGCAGACCACGCATCTCCCGCACACGCCGACGCGCTAGGAGGCCGCGTGTAGCAGCCTGCAGCCTCACCGCCGCCGACACGTGGCGGGTAGTGATCCAAGCCGGAAGCGGTGACGGCGACGGCGGGAACTTGATCTGCTGGATGGGGACGCCCTGGGGAAGCGATGATGGCGACGGCGAGAACTTGATCTGGTGGATCGGGACTCCCGCCGGCGCGGTCGATGCGGGGCCGGAGCTGACCGGCGTTGGCTGCTGCGGCGGAGCGCCGGGCGCGGCGGCTGCCACTGCAGCCAGGGCGGGGCGGTGGTGGCGGTAGATGGCAGCTGCAGCAGCTCGGCAAGCACGGCGGAGGCCGCCTGGTGCGACGGCTGCCACGGCAGCCACGGCGGCGCGGTGGCGTCGATGGGCGGCACAGCCGGTGCGACCCGGCGAGCGCGGCGGAGGCCGCATGGTGCGGCGGCTGCCACGGCAGCGCGGTGGAGGCGATGGGCGGCGTAGCCGGGTGCGGCCCGTAGGACCCGGCCAAGAACAGGCGGATCTCCTGGACCGCCTGGGTTAGGTCCCGCAGCGCCCCAGACACCTCCTCCGGGGTAAGGACGGCGGGGGCGAGCGCGACGGAGGATCCCGGCACGGGCAGGAGCGGGGCGAGGATCGTGGTGGTCGTCGGAGGCGACGAGGTGACCGGCAGCGGAAGAGACGGGTTGGGCAGCGGTGAAGACATGATCGAACCGAAGCTAGCTAATACCAAATTGTCATGTGGCTGCTAGAAGGAGAGCGCGAGAGGGCCGGCTGGGGGCCTTTTTGCCCACGGCCGGGCAAGAGGGAATGGATTTTCTGCTTAATTCTTGCTTGATTAGATTGATACATCTCCTTCCCTTATATAGAGAGGTTTACTTGACCCCTAAGCAAGCGGCCCTTGTCTCTAATTAACCCTAAGACTAACGGGCTACCGCCAGCCCAGGCCCATTACGTACTCTGACAACTGTGTATGGAACTATACTTTCATCATAACAATTACGATTTTCAGTTTCTTTAACTAGCGTTTCAGATAAATGACTAGAGATCAAAACCTGTGATCTTGGCTCCTTGCCTTAGTCCTGGGCCCCAGGCTTCTCAGTCTCAGACTGTCGAACTTGTGTAACCTATCCTATATCGCTCCTGGTTAATCGTTGCAACTAAGGCCCTGTTCGGATATCCACCAGATCCGTGAAATTAGAGGAGTCGTGGAGCACCTAATTTCCAGCTCCAGTATTTTTGCCTACAACTCCGCCGGCTCCGCGGAGCCGAGTCTGGGAGCGGAGGGACTCCGAACACTCCCTAAGAATTCGTTTCCACTACTTTTATTTAACTCAGATGCTTGATTTAAAATCACAAAGCAGAGACATGGAGAAACTGGAAGCAGGTTTATGATAGAAACCTGTTAGGCTGGCCGTATTCCTTCGCTCTGGCACTCTGCCGAACAGGTGGCTTGCATGGGTAGCTCCTCCGTGTGAGGCACCACCACCACAAGTTCGTCCCCCAAGCCGGAGATTGCACGTCCCTGCCACCCTGCACCGCCACGGCAGTACACTGCGCCATCTATGGGACGTCGCTCTCCACGGCCCTTGACGTCACAGTCATACCACGCACGCCGACGGGGGTTGTGGCCGCCGTCTCCTGGACTGGTACTCTGGGGGGCTGGGGGGAAGGAAGTGGGCTCAACGGATATGGACATCCACAGAGGAGGGCGGCGAAGGCAGTAAGGCCGCCGGCTACGTCTCCTTTCTGACGGCGCCGTCGCATGGGGGCGTCGGTCGCCGTGTTTTTTTCTTTTCTTTTTGGAGGGCGCTCACCATGCTCTGCGTTGTGCTTGTGCAGGCTGATGATTGTAGCCCAACTCTTCGAGTTGCCAGATGCAGCCCGATCCAGAATGGGAGCAGAAGAAAGGTGGCCCGGAAGGCAGCCCGATATTGTGTAGTTTTTTTTTGTTTTTTTGTTTTTATCCTCAAAAAAAAATCTGTACCATCACTAGTGCTAAAGAAAATCTATAACATCATTGGGGCGGTTTTTTTTTCAAAAACATCACTGAGGCATTTCCTTGTAAACCACATGTACAGTGCCTTTAGCGCCAACTAACAGGCGTGGCTATGCCTCACTTATAGTTTTTTTAAGGGTAACTAGGGACTTTATTTAAGAATCAAAGTGTCTGAAATATACATATGACTAGCAAGATGCCCGTGCATTGCACGAAATATCAAAATGCATTTGTATGAGTAGTTTATTTTGTGAGAGAGAAGGACGAACGAGGAAAGACCTTATTTGCAAATGTGGAAAGACGTGTGGGTATCTTTTTACAAAATTGCCATAGTTTCCTTCATATCCATCAGATATAAATCGGACGGCTTATATTGCAGGATGACAGGCACACCATCATCACCAACTCTGTTTTTTTATAAGAGTAGAGATATCAGGCACTAACTGTTGAGTATATGTGTTGTGCATATTTATATATTGGGCCCACCTTCTAGTTGCCTTGTATAGTTGAGGTCGTGGCCTATTCCTGTACATCATATATACGTGTGTTTGCACCTGAGGAATACAACACGTAATTCCCACATTATACATGGTATCAGAGGCAAGAGGTCTTGAGTTCAAGACCCGGCCGGCTGGCGCAATTAAATTGCAGCCCACTTTTGGTCCATGTTTAAGCATGAGGAAGCCACACGTGAGGGGGAGTGTTGACGTATAATGTGCTGCATAGTCTCTTCCATCAGATCGGTCTTTTGGTTGCATTGGCTAAAGCATGCACTTTGACATGGTATCAGAGCGGTGGCCAACGTCGTCGCCGAGTGTTCGTGGCTTCGCCAGCTGCTTCAGGAGCTCTCTTGCCCTGTTGACTGTGCCACGGTGGTCTACTGCGACAACGTCTTGACGGACTACCTCTTCGCTAACCTGGTGCATCATCGACAGACCAAGCATATTGAGTTGGATATTCATTTTATTTTTATATGTCCCTACTTTCCAACAATTTATAGATATCATGACAAAGGGCTTGCCTACGGCGTCATTCGAGGAATTCCGGTCCAGTCTTTACGTCAGCCGCGGTGCCGCTTCGACTGCCGGGGGGGTGGTGGTGGGTTGAGTATATGTGTTGTGCATATTTATGTATTGGGCCCATCTCCTAGTTGCCTTGTATATTGAGGCCGTGGCCTACTCCTGTGCATCATATATACTTGCGTTCGCACCTAAAAAATACAACACGTAATTCTCACATCATACACTAACCCTAGCCACGCATGACGCCCAACTTCTAGAAACAAATTTAGCAAGAGCATGAGCTTCATAGTTCAACTAGCATGCTCAAAACAAAAACTACCATCACCCAAATCCTTCTTGTGATGATTGATCTTGTTCAAACTTATCCTGTAAACAGGGGAGTCTCCTCTATTGATATTGTTAACAACCTCAAGATAGTCGAGGCCACTACCACCTTGTGAATGTTAAGTTCTTGAGCGAGAGAAAGGGCCTCGTGGCATGCCTGAGCCTCAAGGCTAGCCGGATCCAGCACCCCCTCAAAGGTTATACCTGATGCGCCCAAAACATATCTTGATGAATCCCTGCAAACAATGACAGCTGCCCAAACTTGTCATTACGTGACAAAACTCTGCCAACATTGATCTTCACCGCGCCTCTGGTTTAATCCATTTGCTTGATCTATGGGGCTTCGGCAATGGAACTGATGCAAGGGAAATACAAACCATGACAATTTTTGCTCTTGAAGATATCAATTGATGAAGCTCATAGTGGCCAGAGGGCTCTGAAACTCACCATCATGAATGGCACGTCATCGCAGCCACCATATTGCCCACAACATAACCAACATGCGCGCCCAGATCCTACGCATAAAAACATATATTTTCAAATACTCTAAACATAAAAGCACGCGACCTAGATTCTGCACGTCATCTGTTTCTTTATTTCTTTTTTCTGTTTTTTATTTTGTTTTTAATTTTTCACTTTTTTATATTTTGAAATACTCTAAATATATATATTACGCAAATAAATTTACATAAAAATTTGAAAAATGTTATTAATGAATTTGCAAAATGTTAAACATGTGCATAGAAACATTTCCGTACTATATAAAAAATGTACAATGTGTATGGAAAAAATATACAATAGAACGTAAATATGAAAAAAAAATCATGTATTTAAAATGTAAACATGTAAAAGCAAATGTTCCTAATATATAGAAAAATATACAAGGTGTATGTAAAATGTACTATGTTTATAAAAACGTAGAAACCAAAACTGAAATGAAAAAAATGTTAATTGTGTATTTAAAAATGTAAAACATGTATAAAAATAATGTTTCTAATGTATACAATGAATTTACAAAGCGTATAAAAAAGGTAGACACCAAAATATAAATTTGAAAATATGTTAATCATGCATTTATAAAATGGTAAACATGTACTGTATAAAACAATGATCCTCATGTATACAAAAAATATAGAGGGTGCATGTAAAAAAGTTCACATAAAATTACTAAAAGAATGTTAATTATGTATTTTAAAATTTTAATTGTGTGTCAAAAAAAATACTTCGGATATATATGAAAAATTTACAATGTGTATAAAAAACGTTAACATCAAAAAATATTTTTGAAAAATAAAGTGTAATCATGTGTTTGAAAATTTTCAAATGTATGTAAAAATTGTTGCTGTATACCAAAAAATTAATGTGTACGAAAAAGAAAATATGCATCAAAACTTATATTTTAAAAAATGTTGATCATGTATTTAAAATTGGTAAACATGTAGTAAAGAATATACCCGTTATATACGAAAAATATAGACTTGTGTTGAAAACCCCCGAAGAAAGCTGACAAAGAAACAAACAGAAAAAAAGGAAACAAGGAAACCTGAGAAGAACCAGTTCAAGAAAGAAAACAAAAACACAAGAAAACCAAGAAAGAAAGAAAAAAAGTACAAAACGGGAAAAAAGTAAAAAAAAAGAGGAAAACCGACGATTTTTTTGATAAAATAAAAAGGCATAAGAAAAGTAAAAGAAAACAGAAAAATATATTAATAAAAAGGAACTAACATAGCAACGATTAGAGCGAACGGACGAATACATGACCGAGAAACACGCTACTCGGCTGGCCCATACGAGGGAGCTGCGGGGTGCTTCATGCTAGGGGAGCTACCATCTCACTATAAATGAGATTTAGCTGCTGCACTCTCCGTTGTTTTCTGTGCTGTGACTTTGATGGTTCAAAAAAAAATGAAACGGGCTACCTATCAAAAAACAATTTAAACGGCTAGTTTTTTTAAAACAAATTGATGAATTGGAGAAATGAGAAATGGTCACGAATTTTGAAAATGAATCACGGATTCAAATATAATCATGAATTCATAAAAGTCACAAATTATAAAATAATCAAAAAATTCAAAAAATTTCATAAATTTTAAAAAGGTCACGAATTCAGAACAGTTCAAGAATGTGAAAAAACTCACAAAATCAAGAAAATTTCACAAAATTTTAAAGATCTTCTAAATTTCAAGAATTTGAAACAATTATTAATGAAATTGGATAAACGTACGCGGGTTCAAAAAAGTTCATGGATTTGAAAATTATTGACATATTTAAGAATAAGTTTGTGGAATCAAAAAAAGTTAATATATTTTTAAAGAGAAAAATAATAAAAATAAATAAAACTGAAGATGAAAAAGAAAAGGAAAAAGAAAGAAGAACAAACAAAACCAATAGAAAACCGATCAAAAAACAAAGTAAAAAAGAACAGAGAAAACCAGGCCAGAGAAACAAATCTTTTAGATGATTCCAAAGACTTCATGTTAAGGGAAGGTTTGAGACCTTCCCCACTAGTTTTTTTTATATTTTTTCCATGTTCTTTTTAAAGCCATTTCTTATTGAGTTTTTTCATTTTGATTTTAATTTTATTTTCTCTTTACTTTTCGTTTTTAATTTGATGTTTTCTTTTTCCAATGTACCTCCTATTTTTGGAATTCGCTAATATCTTTTTAGTTCATGGACTTTTTTGATTTCTTGAACATGTTTGGAATTGGCAAACATTTCTTCAAACTCAGGAACATCTTTTTAAATCCTGAAAATTATTTTATTATTGAACATTTTTGGAGTTCTTGATTTTTTAATAAGTTATTTGTTTTTGAAACGATGAACATTTTTTGAGTTTTTGAACATTTTTCAAATTCACGCCGATGTTTTTTATTTCTGAATAGTTTTTGAATTCACAAACATTTCTTTGAATTGTGATTTTTTTTATTTTGCCAAGAAAAATCAAATTCACAAACAATTTTTGAAATTATGAACTTTCTTTTTATTCGTGAACTTTTTCAAAATCTCAAATATTCCTAAATTACAATCAAGATTTCTTTTGAAATCATGAACATCGTTTAAAATCGTGGACATTTTTAATTTGTTTGAACATGTTTCAAATAAACTTGAATTTGTGATTTTTTTTTGGCAATTCATGATTTTTTTTGGAAATCTAGGAACAATTTTTAATTTCGTGAAGAGTTTTTGAAATTAAAAACATTTCTAGTTTGTGAACTTCCAAAATTGTGAAATGGAACCACAGCCCATGACTCGCTCTTAGATCACAGCAATGCGTTGGCAATCAGATGGCGCGGCGGGATCTATTAGGCGCTAGGATGAAATACAAAATATTCGCCAATTATATTGGCTTTTTTTGCGGGAAAATTATGTTGGCGTTTATTAATTTAAAGTCAGACACTTATTTTGTCTTGGTTCTAAAAACAGTTAATGGAAGCTGTGGAACCTCTTTCTTTGCAAGTATAATAAAATCTCATAAACGATACCAATTCTTCGATTCACAAATTCTCGACATTCATACATACATACATAGAGCGAGTAAAAGGATAGCACACTTGGAAGAAACAGCAGCAAGCAAACATGGCGAACTCCGGAACACGTTGACGTACGAATGGACGGTCACACGGACATATGCACAAGCCGAGGAACGGTAGCAGCTGATGATGCAAAGACCGGAGTCACTGAACAGGACAAAGGTGTGGGATCGAGCAACCATAGCGCATTTGCTGGAGGCGGTCTTCTTCTTCGCACATATCTACACTTCAGTGCCCCCCTCGCGCGCCCGGCCGGAGCGACGGCCGGCTTAGTTGCTCCTGTAGGACCCGAGCTTGGCGGCGCTGGCCCTCAGCACGTACTGGTGGTAGGCGGCGGCGATGGCGGCGCCGATCAGCGGCCCCACCCAGAAGATCCACTGCACGAACACAAACAGCAGTCAGCACGTGGCAGGCAGATCAGCGCCGCTTAATTGGAAGTTTATGTGGTGTCGGATATCCGAAGCAATCTTTATTGCTTATGTTATAACGATTTGATTCGCTATGGTTAAAAAACTGAAGAAATTAACATAGTTAAATCACTTGGTCGATGGTGACATGTATGCAGCAGATTTAAAAACCGGTCGTTATGTTCCACGGAGCATCTTTTAGGTGGGTGTGAGGTAGGGATTAGGTTATATAACGTCAAAAATAGTGGATGATCATTTAAAAAAAATAGTGGATGAGTATGTCATGCATAACCTAAGTGAGTAGTTCGAATGATCAATGATAGATGAAATTTTGGAGTGTCGACACTGACACCAGCTAGCTGTTTAATTAATTTGGCAAGCCTTATCCTGCCGTTCATTTGCGATATCTTCGAAAGCAACCGTTCGTTTGCAATATTATCCTGATTACTGAATGTAAGTAACTAAACATGATAAGTTTTCTATCTGGCATCAACTAAGCATGATAAGTTAATCAAATATATCCCGTGTGATTGTCAATTCAGTCTAGGGTTATCAAGTACTAGTCAGACCGCGATTTGTGACCAAAGCCAAGTAGTAGCTGATAAATATTTTATGCCATCGCTTAACTGTACGAAGTCTACTATAGCATATAACTGTATTGGCCATGATAATGTACTGATGTCTCGTACTTGGTCATCCCAGGCCTTGTCTTTGTTGTAGATGACAGCAGCTCCCAAGCTTCTCGCCGGGTTGATGCCGGTGCCGGTGATGGGGATGGTGGCCAGGTGGACCATGAACACGGCGAATCCGATTGGGAGAGGAGCCAGCACCTGAGTAGATCGGTAAGTTCAAAACATTCAGATCAAACCATCAAACACATCAGCTTAACTAGCATGCACGCTGAGCAGTTACATCAAAGAGACTGACGATAGCAAGCATCTTGGTCAATATTATAGCAAATTAAGGACAAAACAAGTTGCTTTTTAGGTGAGTTGTAAATATTATTCCAAAATTGAGTATACATCTCAACACAAAAGAAAGCAAATAAGAGCATACTTGTTTGAAAATTGTGTAACCAGAAAGGGATGGTTCACCAAATCTTAATGACAAAATACGTCCAGGCATGACATTATCCCTGGACTTCTGCAATTTGTTCATACCCATGGAATATATCTCGTCATTAATTGGTGGCTATCATTTCCAATTTGCCACCTCAGATTTTCTGTAGACGATGCGGCCAGACAGCGACTAGTGCCTAATCGAGCGAGGGAATCTTCCTATCTGCCTATTGGCACGAGGTGGATCAGACAAGGAGATACATTTGCACATGCAGGTGCTTGATGTGGAGTGATTCGTACAATTTTGGACCATAAATCTTGCCTTTTTTTGGGCACAGGTCCACTAAAATGCTTCATTTTGTCAGGATTCATGAACTTGCTTGCCCTACTCCTGCATACGCAATTGCGTGACCGCGAGAGCTCCCTCCCAAAAGTATTTTGCTACTATAGCACTGGTAGTAGAAATTGAGTATATGATCTGATAATCGTTTTTTATCAGCAATTAACTTCAGTAATTTGAGTTTAACTTACTAGATTATTCTTTACAAACTTGTTCTAGAATGTTTTCTCGCTGTCAAGTACTGTAAGTTGTTCCAACGCTAAGTCAAAAGCAGAATAAGGAGTTAAGGACAAGGTCAACGACTTCCCCTGTTCCCCAGTACTTTGATCTGCATCCAGTTCTATCATTGGCCATAAACCCATAAGCATCAGTTATACACTCTAAAGTGTACTTTTCCTTTTGAGAGACATTGTTAAGTGTACTCTATGGTATAATACGGTATATACTGTACGCTATAGTAGCCATGGGCGATGCAACTTAATTAGCGAGACGTTTCAGTAGTGAGTACTCCTACTCACCGGGATGTGGGAGTCACGGGCGTTGCGCTTGGGGTCGGTGGCGGAGAAGACGGTGTAGACGAGCACGAAGGTGCCGATGATCTCGGCTGCGAGCCCGGTGCCCTTGGAGTAACCTGCGCTGAGCTCGTTGGCGCCGCCGCCGTACCGCACGTAGTAGGAGCTCTGGAAGCCCTTGACCAGCCCGACGCCGCAGATGGCGCCGAGGCACTGCGCGATGATGTAGAGCAGCGCCCGGATGAGCGACACCTTCCTCGCCAGGAACAGCCCGAACGTCACCGCCGGGTTGATGTGCCCACCTATGAATACATCGTGAAGAGAGAAACAGTCAGCCACAAGCATGCATGATGCATGCATATGCACGCGCGAGAAGAGAACCAGTGGTCGAAGGACGGACCTGAGACGCCGGCGGTGCAGTAGACAAGGACGAAGATCATGCCGCCGAAGGCCCAGGCGATCCCGAGGATGCCGACGCCGCTGCAGGCCGCGTCGGTGGTGTTGACGGTGGGGTCGGACTGGTGCTTGTACCCGATGACGGTGGCCACGGTGATGTAGAGGAAGAGGAGCGTGGCGACGAACTCGGCGATCACCGCGCGGTAGAGCGACCACTTGGTCAGCTCCTCCAAGTCCACGATCGGCGCCGGCGGCGGGTCCGAGTAGTCCTTGGTGGAGAACTCGCCCCCCTGGGGTGCCGCCTCAATGTCCTTCGCCATTGCTAGCTCTGTCTAGCTAGTGCCCTGTAGCTAGCTTGAATGGTGTTTGCTGCAGTTGTTCAGTGTGAGGAGAGAGGGGAGGGTCGGCCAGGTATATATGGGGCGCGAGAGGGTGGCTCGTGCTGGGGAGAGGACGGGCTCATCATCGGCTCGAGTTTGGCCTGTTAAGCGGGGAGGCAGATTGATTATTAGCGAGGGATAAGGTTTTGTGCTTAGTTTATGGGAGGTTTTGGGTTATAATTTGCCGCCCACAACCGACTATAGCATCATCGTTAGGTCGTTTTCGGAGCCTAACGAACTGGTGGCTAGTGATCAATCGGAGGGGCTGTTTTCTAAGGTATGTGCAGTGCGCTTACGTTGCTACGTACTGTGCCTGTGCCGCCCGGCAAAAGAGTATGCAGAAAGGTCAGAAAGCGCACCACAGTGCTCGGCGTGTTAGACATAGAGATATACGTATTTACTTTTGTAATCTCAACCCAACTCTATCTCTACCTCTCCCGTACCTATCCCTTTCTCTCTTGTAACGTACCGAATCAGGAGTTCGGTACAATCAGTGGCGGAGCGCTCCGGTGGGCAAGGTATGGCACCTGCCATACCTTGATTATTGGCAAAAAAAATTTTATACATATGTATCTTTCACTCGGCCCAAAACCGACCACAGCCAGGCCCAGGCAGAGCCAGCGGTGGCCTCGAGCGCCCTCCACGACCCCACGTCCCACCCACCTAAAAAAAAGAAAACCAACGACCAGGGCACGCTCCTTCCCTGCCCGAGACGAGACCCAAACCTAGCTAGCGCCTAGCGCGGCGGCGGCGGCGGCGGCTTACCTGGCGGGCGCGAGGTCGCGAGGACCAGGGCACCAGGCGGGCGCGGGCGGCGGAAGGCTGGGGGCTTGGAGCCTTGGAGGGCGGCGGCTCCAGCGGCGCAGCAAGCGACGGCAGCAGCAAGCGGCGGCTCCGGCGGCGGCTTCACCAGCAGCTCCGGCGGCCACTCCAGTGGCGCGGCGGCTTCAACGGCAGCTCTAGCAGGTGACGGCCACAGTCGGGGTTTGGGATTCAGGTGAGACCAACTGACCAAACTCTGAACTTTGATGGGCAAGTAGCGTTTTTTCTTCTGTCAAAGTGTCAATTCTTCATGCCCAACCGGCTCAGTTTTGTCTAGATTGCTAGAAGATGGAAGGAAAGGGAAAGGGACTAGTAAATCCAAAGAAAAGAGGAAGAGGTAATTTCTTATTTTTCTGAAAATTTTGTAGCAATTTTGAACAGCCTTAAATTCAACCATATTTTAGTGATATATTAATCTTCTCATTGCAGATTTGAAAAAGTATTTTGAAGTGCTTGGTAGTGGCAGCAACTCACAAACAAATCCAAGCACCCGCGAAAGTGTCAATATTTCAGCAAATGTCAATCATCAAGATCAAGTGACTTCCATGGAAGAAGAGCATGAAAATTTGATGCCAACCGAACAAGTGGAAGAACAAACTGCAGATTCGGTCGAAGCTATAGTAGAAGAGAATGTTGAAGTTCACGGGGTTGAAGGTATAACTATTTTTAGTGAAGATTACATAAATGGTGATCCAGGCCTTCGCATTCCACTTGATAGTTTTGCCCCCAACATTAGAGATGATGTTAGATTTGCTTATATCCGAATGGGTGCAACTCAACCAACTAGTTGCACTTTCCCCCCAAATAGAGATGGAAGTTGCTTCCGGCCACAATGGTATAAGGATTTTGAGTGGTTGGAATATAGTGTGGATAAGCGTAAGGCATATTGCTTCTATTGTTATCTTTTTAAGCATGACCGAATGGATGATAAATTTGGGCATGATGTTTTCTCCAAATTGGGTTTTGACTGTTGGAAAAATGCGGTTGCAGCATTCCGTAAACATGTTGGTGGGCCATGTAGCATCCACAATATTTCAAAAACAGCATGTGATGATTTTAAAAATCAAAGGGCAAGTGTGAAAAGTAAAGTTACAACTTACAGCAAAGGTTCACTAGTCAAGTATGAAACTCGTGTGGATACATCTTTGGCCATTGTAAGTTATCTAGCATTGCAAGGTGAACCATTTCGTGGACATGATGAATCCAGTTCTTCTTTGAACAAGGGGAATTTTTTGGAGCTAATTGATTGGGTGAAAGAAAGAATTCCAGAAGTGAAGGTTACATTTGATGAGCTATGCCCTAAGAATGCCCAAATGACTTCCGGAAAAATTCAAAAAATCCTTATTTCCCATTGTGCAAATGCGGTCACCAAAGCAATCAAAGAAGAGATGGGTGATTGTCTTTTCTCCGTCCTTATTGATGAGTGTCGTGATATATCGGTGAAAGAACAAATGGCCGTGGTTATTAGGTACGTGTTTAAGCTTTTGAAGTGTCTATGTGCTTTTTGATCATTTTGTTCTATGTGGAGTGGTCAACTAATTATATGACATTTTGTAGGTACTTGAGCAAACAAGAAGAGACTATTGAACGATTTTTAGGTATTAAGCATGTCCCGGACACAACATCTGCTTCTTTAAAGAAGGCATTGTTGGAGGTTTTTGCTAAACACGGTCTGGTTGTTGCGCGACTACGAGGGCAAGGGTATGATGGGGCATCTAATATGAGAGGAGAATTCAATGGCCTTCAGAAGTTAATTCGAGATGAGAACCCATATGCTTTCTATATCCATTGCTTTGCCCACCAACTGCAGTTGGTAGTTGTTGCTGTTTCGAGATGCTGCAAGGGTGTTGAGGATTTTTTTGAATATGTGACCATGATATCTAATCTCAGTACGTCATCTTGCAAGAGGAAGGATAAATTGCTTGACAAGCAAAAACAAGTTCTTTTGGATAAGATTAGGGGAGGTGAGATGCCCACAGGAAAAGGGAAAAATCAAGAAACATCCTTGGTCAGACCTGGAGATACAAGATGGGGCTCTCATTACACAACCTTATCTCGCATTGAATCAATGTGGGATGCAGTCATAGAAGTTTTGAGCATTGTTGAGGATGATGTGCGTGTTCCATGTAGAGCAGGAGGTTTGGTTCATCAAATGGAGACTTTTAGCTTTGTGTTCATCCTGAAGATGATGCTAAAGATCCTTCGTATGACAAATGATCTGTCTCTTCTATTGCAAAAGAAGGATCAAAATGTTGTTCAGGTATGTGATCGATCATGTTATATGTATCTACTCTGCTTGATATATTTTGTTCATGTAAACATACATGCATCTAAAGTTGTAATTGTCTCATTTCAGGCAATGTCATTGGTTACGGATATGAGAACACGTTTGATCAACTGGAGAAATGATGGTTGGGAGCCACTCTTGGAAGATGTCAAAGCCTTTTGCACCAAAAACGACATTCCAATACCAAATATGGATGACATGTTTACAAAGTGGGGAAAATCAAGAAAAGGTGGACGAAACAATATCACAACTGATCATTTTTTTTGTGTGGACACATTCTATGCTGCCATAGACTCCATCACCACATAGTTTGATTATCGTTTTAATGAGGTATCTTCAGAGCTGCTCCAGAACTTCTCTTGTCTTGACCCAAGAAACTCCTTTTCTAGGTTCAATGTGAATAAGCTTGCTAGACTCACAGAGATTTATTATGAGGATTTCTCAGATTATGAACGTGAACATATAGTTGATAACCTTGAGCTATTCATTATCCATATGAGAAGAATTGAAGAATTTAGAGCTTGTCATGATATTGCAAGCCTAGCTAAAAAGATGGTTGAACTTGAAAGGCATGTCATGTTTCCTGCTGTTTATCGCCTCATTGAGTTGGCATTGCTACTACCGGTAGCGACGGCAACAGTTGAAAGAGCCTTCTCATCAATGAAAATCATCAAGACTGAGTTGCGCAGCAAGATGTCTGATGGCTGGCTTAATGACTTGATGGTGTGTTACATTGAGCGAGCGATCTTCAAAAGTATTGATCTTGATAAAATTAAGGAAGATTTTCAGAAGGAAGGTAGGGCACTGCCATTGCCTGGGTCTTCTACACGCCATTAAAAGCTTCATTATCGGTATGTTTTAGGTTGTTTTCCTATTAAGACATGTCTACATTTCCATTGTATTTGGTTATTCGTTCGTAGTGTGTAACTGTGTATTGTTAGTGTATTGACTCTTTGATTCGCATCAAAAAAAATCTTAGTGAGACTTCGCCACACCTTAATTTTTTTCCGTTTTCCGCCTCTGGGTACAATCTTGTAAGCCACGGCAAGGGGCGATTCCTGCCTCGTTCAATATATACCTACGCGGCTCCCTTACGAGGGAGTAGGAACGCTTCCATCGATTCTTACATGGTATCAGAGCCATCCTCTTCCCGTAAAACCCTAGCCAGAAGCTTCTTCCTCAATCGCCATCAACATGTCGTCTTCATCAACCACCATCGCCCTCAACCTTGGAGCTCCGCCAACCGAGAAGCTCACCAAGACAAACTACATCCTGTGGAAGGCACATGTTATGCCGGGCCTGCGAGGAGCGCAGGTCACCGGCCTCTTAGATGGAACAGACGCCGTGCCACCGAAGACGGTAGATCAGCAGCAGGCGGACAAAACCATCATCAAGGCGCCCAATCCTCTGTATTCACAGTGGATCTCAAGAGACCAGCAAGTTCTCAGCCACCTTCTCAACTCCTTATCAATGGAGATCCTCGCCCAAGTTGTGAGTAAAGAAACTACTTTTGATCTTTGGACTGCTATCACCACCATATTTGCCTCGCAGTCCCAATCTCGCATTACAAATTTGCGGATTGCCATCACTAACACGAAGAAGGGATCCATGTCCAGCTCGTCTTTCATTGCCCGCATGAAGAACCTGGGAGATGAACTTGCCGCAGCAGGAAGGCCGGTCTCGGATCCAGAGATGGTAGATTATGTCCTCGCCGGACTTGACAGAGATTATGATCCTGTCGTGGCTGCCATTGGAGCAGTAAAATCGTCAATCACAGTTGATGAACTATTTGCCCAGATCACAGCTTTTGATCAGCGCATGGAGATGCTTGGTGATGGCCCTGACACTGGTTTCAAGTCCTCTGCGAACATGGTGTACAGGGGACGCAAGCGCGACTATGGCAGAGGCCGCGGACGCAGCAGCAGCAGCAGGGGTCGCGGCCGAGGGAGGCGCCCTTCCCCGACTCCATCTGCTGGAAACAGCGCTGGAGGTGGCCGAGGTCGTCTACAACAGTAGCGCCAGCAACAAAACCGGGACTATCCGGAATGCCAAATATGTTTCAAGCACCATCCAGGAGGTGCTCGTGACTGTTGGCACAGGTATGATGACGAGGAACAAGAGGAGAAAGGCACCAACATGGTCACTGACTCCTACGGCGTCGACACGAACTGGTATGCAGACACCGGTGCTACACATCACATCACCGGCGAATTGGACAAGCTGACGATCAGGGACAAGTACCATGGACACGATCAAGTGCATACTGCAAGTGGTTCTGGTATGAATGTCACCCATATTGGTAGTTCAATTGTTAAAACCCCTAATAAAACCTTGCATCTCAACAAAATTCTTCATGTGCCTCAAACTTCAAAGAGCCTTCTCTCTGTTCATAGGTTTACTTTGGATAACCGTGTTCTCATTGAGTTTTATCCTTACTTCTTTTTGGTCAAGGACTTGGACACGAGGAGAGTAATTCTTAGGGGCAAGTGCGTGGGAGGTCTCTACCCACTCATATCTTTGTCATCATCATCATGGAATAAACAAGCATTTGTCGCCATCAAGCCTTCATCCTCAAAGTGGCATAGCAGATTAGGTCATCCTTCATCGGTCATTGTTAAACTTGTTCTTAGTCAAAATAAACTTCCCTACTTCAATGAGTCTAGTGTTGAGTCAGTTTGTGATCCATGTCAGCAGGCTAAAAGTCATCAACTTCCATACCCTGTATCTACTAGTGTATCCACTGCCCCCTTACAACTTGTATTCTCGGATGTTTGGGGGCCAACTCCTACTTCAGTTGGTAGATACTCATACTATGTAAGCTTTATCGATGATTATTGTTGGGGAACGACGGCGTGGTGACGATCTTGATGTGTTACCGGCGCAGGGCTTCGCCTAAGCACTGCAACGATATGACCGAGGTGGAATTTGGTGGAAGGGGGCACCGCACACGGCTAAGGAAAGATCTCAATGATCAATTGTGTGTCTATGGGGTGCCCCCTGCCCCCGTATATAAAGGAGCCAAGGGGGAGGGGCTGGCCGGCCAAGCCTGGTGCGCCAGGAGAGTCCTACTCCCTCTGGGAGTAGGATTCCCCCCCCCCAATCCTAGTTGGACTAGGATTCTCCAAGGGGAAGAGAGAGAGGGGGGGCCGGCCACCTCTCCTAGTCCTAATAGGACTAGGGGAAGGGGGGGAGGCGCGCAGCCCATGAGGGCAGCCCTCTCACCTCTCCACCAAGGCCCATGTTGGCCCATTATGCTCCCGGGGGGTTCCGGTAACCCTCCCGGTATTCCGGTAAAATCCTGATTTCACCTGGAACACATCCGATGTCCAAACATAGGCTTCCAATATATCATTCTTTATGTCTCGACCATTTCGAGACTCCTCGTCATGTCCGTGATCACATCCGGGACTCCGAACTCCTTCGGTACATCAAAATGCATAAACTCATAATAACTGTCATCGTAACGTTTAAGCGTGCGGACCCTACAGTTCGAGAACAATGTAGACATGACCGAGACACGTCTCCGGTCAATAACCAATAGCGGGACCTGGATGCCCATATTGGCTCCTACATATTCTACGAAGATCTTTATCGGTCAGACCGCATAACAACATACGTTTGTTCCCTTTGTCATCGGTATGTTACTTGCCCGAGATTCGATCGTCGGTATCCAATACCTAGTTCAATCTCGTTACCGGCAAGTCTCTTTACTCGTTCCGTAATACATCATCTCGCAACTAACTCATTGGTTGCAATGCTTGCAAGGCTTTATGTGATGTCCATTACCGAGAAGGCCCTGAGATACCTCTCCGACATTCGGAGTGACAAATCCTAATCTCGAAATACGCCAACCCAACAAATACTTTCGGAGACACCTGTAGAGCACCTTTATAATCACTCAGTTACATTGTGACGTTTGGTAGCACACAAAGTGTTCCTACGGTAAACGGGAGTTGCATAATCTCATAGTTAAAGGAACATGTATAAGTCATGGATAAAAGCAATAGCAACATACTAAACGATCGGGTGCTATGCTAATGGAATGGGTCATGTCAATCAGATCATTCAACTAATGATGTGATCTCGTTAATCAAATAACAACTCTTTGTTCATGGTTAGGAAACATAACCATCTTTGATTAATGAGCTAGTCAAGTAGAGGCATACTAGTGACACTCTGTTTGCCTATGTATTCACACATGTATTATGTTTCCAGTTAATACAATTCTAGCATGAATAATAAACATTTATCATGATATGTAAGGAAATAAATAATAACTTTATTATTGCCTCTAGGGCATATTTCCTTTCAGTCTCCCACTTGCACTAGAGTCAATAATCTAGATTACAAAGTAATGATTCTAACACCCATGGAGTCTTGGTGCTGATCATGTTTTGCTCGTGGAAGAGGCTTAGTCAACGGGTCTGCAACATTCAGATCCGTATGTATCTTGCATATCTCTATGTCTCCCACCTGGACTAAATCCCGGATGGAGTTGAAGCGTCTTTTGATGTGTTTGGTTCTTTTGTGAAATCTGGATTCCTTTGCCAAGGCAATTGCACCAGTATTGTCACAAAAGATTTTCATTGGACCCGACACGCTAGGTACAACACCTAGATCGGATATGAACTCCTTCATCCAGACTCCTTCATTAGCTGCTTCCGAAGCGGCTATGTACTCAGCTTCACATGTAGATCCTGCCACGACGCTTTGTTTAGAACTGCACCAACTGACAGCTCCACCGTTTAATGTAAATACGTATCCGGTTTGCGATTTAGAATCGTCCGGATCAGTGTCAAAGCTTGCAGCGACGTAACCGTTTACGACGAGCTCTTTGTCACCTCCATAAATGAGAAACATATCCTTAGTCCTTCTCAAGTACTTAAGGATGTTCTTGACCGCTGTCCAGTGATCCACTCCTGGATTACTTTGGTACCTGCCTGCTAAACTTACAGCAAGGCACACATCAGGTCTGGTACACAGCATTGCATACATGATAGAGCCTATGGCTGAAGCATAGGGAACATTTTTCATTTTCTCTCTATCTTCTGCGGTGGTCGGGCATTGAGTCTTACTCAACTTCACACCTTGTAACACAGGCAAGAACCCTTTCTTTGCCTGATCCATTTTGAACTTCTTCAAAACTTTGTCAAGGTATGTGCTTTGTGAAAGTCCTATTAAGCGTCTTGATCTATCTCTATAGATCTTAATGCCCAATATGTAAGCAGCTTCACCGAGGTCTTTCATTGAAAAACTCTTATTCAAGTATCCCTTTATGCTATCCAGAAGTTCTATATTATTTCCGATCAGTAATATGTCATCCACATATAATATCAGAAATGCTACAGAGCTCCCACTCACTTTCTTGTAAATACAGGCTTCTCCAAAAGTCTGTATAAAACCAAATGCTTTGATCACACTATCAAAGCGTTTATTCCAACTCCGAGAGGCTTGCACCAGTCCATAAATGGATCGCTGGAGCTTGCACACTTTGTTAGCTCCCTTTGGATCAACAAAACCTTCTGGTTGCATCATATACAACTCTTCTTCCAGAAATCCATTCAGGAATGCAGTTTTGACATCCATTTGCCAAATTTCATAATCATAAAATGCGGCAACTGCTAACATGTTTCGGACAGACTTAAGCATCGCTACGGGTGAGAAAGTCTCATCATAGTCAATCCCTTGAACTTGTCGAAAACCTTTTGCAACAAGTCGAGCTTTATAGACAGTAACATTACCATCAGCGTCAGTCTTCTTCTTAAAAATCCATTTATTCTCAATTGCTTGCCGATCATCGGGCAAGTCAACCAAAGTCCACACTTTGTTCACATACATGGATCCCATCTCAAATTTCATGGCCTCAAGCCACTTTGCGGAATCTGGGCTCACCATCGCTTCTTCATAGTTCGTAGGTTCATCATGGTCTAGTAACATGACTTCCAAAATAGGATTACCGTACCACTCTGGTGCGGATCTTACTCTGGTTGATCTACGAAGTTCAGTAGAAACTTGATCTGAAGTTTCATGATCATTATCATTAGCTTCCTCCCTATTTGGTGTAGGTGTCACAGAAACTGATTTCTGTGACGTACTACTTCTCAATAAGGGAGTAGATACAGTTATCTCATCAAGTTCTACTTTCCTCCCACTCACTTCTTTCGAGAGAAACTCCTTCTCTAGAAAGTTTCCGAATTTAGCAACAAAAATCTTGCCTTCGGATCTGTGATAGAAGGTGTACCCAACAGTCTCCTTTGGGTATCCTATGAAAACACATTTTTCCGATTTGGGTTCGAGCTTATCAGGTTGAAGCCTTTTCACATAAGCATCGCAGCCCCAAACTTTAAGAAACAACAACTTTGGTTTCTTGCCAAACCACAATTCATAAGGCGTCGTCTCAACGGATTTTGATGGTGCCCTATTTAACGTGAATGCAGCCGTCTCTAAAGCATAACCCCAAAACGATAGCGGTAAATCGGTAAGAGACATCATAGATCGCACCATATCCAGTAAAGTACGATTACGACGTTTGGACACACCATTACGTTGTGGTGTTTCGGGTGGCGTGAGTTGCGAAACTATTCCGCATTGTTTCAAATGTAGACCAAACTCGTAACTCAAATATTCTCCTCCACGATCAGATCATAGAAACTTTATTTTCTTGTTACGATGATTTTCCACTTCACTCTGAAATTCTTTGAACTTTTCAAATGTTTCAGACTTGTGTTTCATTAAGTAGATATACCCATATCTGCTTAAATCATCAGTGAAGGTGAGAAAATAACGATATCCGCCACGGGCATCAACATTCATTGGACCACATACATCAGTATGTATGATTTCCAATAAATCTGTTGCTCTCTCCATAGTACCGGAGAATGGTGTTTTAGTCATCTTGCCCATAAGGCACGGTTCGCAAGTGCCAAGTGATTCATAATCAAGTGACTCCAAAAGTCCATCAGTATGGAGTTTCTTCATGCGTTTTACACCGATATGACCTAAACGGCAGTGCCACAAATAAGTTGCACTATCATTATCAACTCTGCATCTTTTGGCTTCGACATTATAAATATGTGTATCACTACTATCGAGATTAAGTAAGAACAAACCATTCTTTAATGGTGCATGACCATAAAAGATATTACTCATATAAATAGAACAACCATTATTCTCTGATTTAAATGAATAACCGTCTCGCATCAAACAAGATCCAGATATAATGTTCATGCTCAACGCTGGTACTAAATAACAATTATTTAGATCTAATATTAATCCCGAAGGTAGATGTAGAGGTAGCGTGTCGACCGCGATCACATCGACTTTGGAACCATTTCCCACGCGCATCGTCACCTCGTCTTTAGCCAATCTTCGCTTAATCCGTAGCCCCTGTTTTGAGTTGCAAATATTAGCAACAGAACCAGTATCAAATACCCAGGTGCTACTGCGAGAATTAGTAAGGTATACATCAATAACATGTATATCATATATACCTTTGTTAACCTTGCCATCCTTCTTATCCGCCAAATACTTGGGGCAGTTCCGCTTCCAGTGACCAGTCTGCTTGCAATAGAAGCACTCAGTTTCAGGCTTAGGTCCAGACCTGGGTTTCTTCTCTTGATTAGCAACTTGCTTGCTGTTCTTTTTGAAGTTCCCCTTTTTCTTCCCTTTGCCCTTTTTCTTGAAACTAGTGGTTTTGTTAACCATCAACACTTGATGCTCCTTTTTGATTTCTACCTCCGCGGCTTTCAGCATCGCGAAGAGCTCGGGCATAGTTTTGGTCATCCCTTGCATATTATAGTTCATCACGAAGCTCTTGTAGCTTGGTGGCAGTGATTGGAGAATTCTGTCAATGACGCAATCATCCGGAAGATTAACTCCCAGTTGAATCAATTGATTGTTATACCCAGACATTCTGAGTATATGCTCACTGACAGAACCGTTCTCCTCCATCTTACAGCTATAGAACTTATTGGAGACTTCATATCTCTCAATCCGGGCATTTGCTTGAAATATTAACTTCAACTCCTGGAACATCTCATATGCTCCATGGTGTTCAAAACGTCGTTGAAGTCCCGGTTCTAAGCCGTAAAGCATGGCACACTGAACTATAGAGTAGTCATCAGCTTTGCTTTGCCAGACGTTCACAACATCTGGCGTAGCTCTTGCACCAGGCCTGGCACCTAGCGGTGCTTCCAGGACGTAATTCTTCTGTGCAGCAATGAGGATAATCCTCAAGTTACGGACCCAGTCCGTGTAATTGCTACCATCATCTTTCAACTTTGCTTTCTCAAGGAACGCATTAAAATTCAACGGAACAACAACACGAGCCATCTATCTACACAACATAGATAAGCAAGATACTATCAGGTACTAAGTTCATGATAAATTTAAGTTCAATTAATCATATTACTTAAGAACTCCCACTTAGATAGACATCCCTCTAATCCTCTAAGTGATCACGTGATCCAAATCAACTAAACCATGTCCGATCATCACGTGAGATGGAGTAGTTTCAATGGTGAACATCACTATGTTGATCATATCTACTATATGATTCACGCTCGACCTTTCGGTCTTCGTGTTCCGAGGCCATATCTGTTATATGCTAGGCTCGTCAAGTTAAACCTGAGTATTCCGCGTGTGCAACTGTTTTGCACCCGTTGTATTTGAACGTAGAGCCTATCACACCCGATCATCACGTGGTGTCTCAGCATGAAGAACTTTCGCAATGGTGCATACTCAGGGAGAACACTTCTTGATAATTAGTGAGAGATCATCTTATAATGCTACCGTCAATCAAAGCAAGATAAGATGCATAAAAGATAAACATCACATGCAATCAATATAAGTGATATGATATGGCCATCATCATCTCGTGCTTGTGATCTCCATCTTCGAAGCACCGCCATGATCACCATCGTCACCGGCGCGACACCTTGATCTCCATCGTAGCATCGTTGTCATCTCGCCAATCTTATGCTTCCACGACTATCACTACCGCTTAGTAATAAAGTAAAGCATTACATCGCGATTGCATTGCATACAATAAAGCGACAACCATATGGCTCCTGCCAGTTGCCGATAACTCGGTTACAAAACATGATCATCTCATACAATAAAATTTAGCATCATGTCTTGACCATATCACATCACAACATGCCCTGCAAAAACAAGTTAGACGTCCTCTACTTTGTTGTTGCAAGTTTTACGTGGCTGCTACGGGCTTAAGCAAGAACTCATCTTACCTACGCATCAAAACCACAACGATAGTTTGTCAAATAGACTCCGTTTTAACCTTCTCAAGGACCGGGCGTAGCCACACTCGGTTCAACTAAAGTTGGAGAGACAGTCTTCCGCAAGCCATCTATGTGCAAAGCACGTCGAGGGAACCGGTCTCGCGTAAGAGTACGCGTAAGGTTGGTCCGGATCGTCTCGTCCAACAATACCGCTGAACCAAAATATGACATGCTGGTAGGCAGTATGACTTGTATCGTCCACAACTCACTTGTGTTCTACTCGTGCAAATAACATCAAACCATAAAAACCTAGGCTCGGATGCCACTGTTGGGGAACGTAGTAATTTCAAAAAATTTCCTACGCACATGCAAGATCATGGTGATGCATAGCAACGAGAGGGGAGAGTGTTGTCTACGTACCCTCGTAGACCGAAGCGGAAGCGTTGACGCAACGTAGAGGAAGTAGTCGTACGTTCTCCTCGCGATCCAACCAATCACAGCACCGTTACTCCGGCACCTCCGAGTTCTTGGCACACGTTCAGCTCGATGATGATCCCCGGGCTCCGATCCAGCAAAGCGTCGAGGAAGAGTTCCGTCAGCACGACGGCGTGGTGACGATCTTGATGTGTTACCGGCGCAGGGCTTCGCCTAAGCACTGCAACGATATGACCGAGGTGGAATTTGGTGGAAGGGGGCACCGCACACGGCTAAGGAAAGATCTCAATGATCAATTGTGTGTCTATGGGGTGCCCCTGCCCCCGTATATAAAGGAGCCAAGGGGGAGGGGCTGGCCAGCCAAGCCTGGCGCGCCAGGAGAGTCCTACTCCCTCTGGGAGTAGGATTCCCCCCCCCCAATCCTAGTTGGACTAGGATTCTCCAAGGGGAAGAGAGAGAGAGAGGGGGCCGGCCACCTCTCCTAGTCCTAATAGGACTAGGGGAAGGGGGGGAGGCGCGCAGCCCATGAGGGCAGCCCTCTCACCTCTCCACCAAGGCCCATGTTGGCCCATTATGCTCCCGGGGGGTTCCGGTAACCCTCCCGGTATTCCGGTAAAATCCTGATTTCACCTGGAACACATCCGATGTCCAAACATAGGCTTCCAATATATCATTCTTTACGTCTCGACCATTTCGAGACTCCTCGTCATGTCCGTGATCACATCCGGGACTCCGAACTCCTTCGGTACATCAAAATGCATAAACTCATAATAACTGTCATCGTAACGTTTAAGCGTGCGGACCCTACGGTTCGAGAACAATGTAGACATGACCGAGACACGTCTCCGGTCAATAACCAATAGCGGGACCTGGATGCCCATATTGGCTCCTACATATTCTACGAAGATCTTTATCGGTCAGACCGCATAACAACATATGTTTGTTCCCTTTGTCATCGGTATGTTACTTGCCCGAGATTCGATCGTCGGTATCCAATACCTAGTTCAATCTCGTTACCGGCAAGTCTCTTTACTCGTTCCGTAATACATCATCTCGCAACTAACTCATTGGTTGCAATGCTTGCAAGGCTTTATGTGATGTGCATTACCGAGAAGGCCCTGAGATACCTCTCCGACATTCGGAGTGACAAATCCTAATCTCGAAATACGCCAACCCAACAAATACTTTCGGAGACACCTGTAGAGCACCTTTATAATCACTCAGTTACGTTGTGACGTTTGGTAGCACACAAAGTGTTCCTACGGTAAACGGGAGTTGCATAATCTCATAGTTAAAGGAACATGTATAAGTCATGGATAAAAGCAATAGCAACATACTAAACGATCGGGTGCTATGCTAATGGAATGGGTCATGTCAATCAGATCATTCAACTAATGATGTGATCTCGTTAATCAAATAACAACTCTTTGTTCATGGTTAGGAAACATAACCATCTTTGATTAATGAGCTAGTCAAGTAGAGGCATACTAGTGACACTCTGTTTGCCTATGTATTCACACATGTATTATGTTTCCAGTTAATACAATTCTAGCATGAATAATAAACATTTATCATGATATGTAAGGAAATAAATAATAACTTTATTATTGCCTCTAGGGCATATTTCCTTTCAATTATAGTAAGTTCACTTGGATATATCTTCTTAAGAAACGGTCTGAAGTGTTTCAAGTTTTCTCGAACTTTAAAAATCTTGTTGAAAGGAAACTGAACACTAAGATCATCGCCATGCAAACTGACTGGGGAGGTGAATACAAGAAGTTGAATTTATTTTTTCAGCAACTTGGCATCTCTCATCATGTCTCATGTCCCCATGCACACCAACAGAACGGTTCTGCAGAGAGGAAACATCGCCATGTTGTTGAAGTAGGCCTAGCTCTTCTTGCAAATGCATCTATGCCACTAAAGTTTTGGGATGAAGCCTTCCTAACCGCAACATATCTCATCAACTTGCTTCCTAGCAAAGTTATCAAGTTTGAAACACCTGTCACACGTCTTTTTTCCACTCTTCCAGATTACAAATCTCTTAGAGTATTTGGCTGTGCTTGTTGGCCCAATTTGAGACCATTTAATACTCACAAGCTTGCCTTCCGTTCAAAAAGGTGTGTTTTTCTCGGGTATAGTCCTGTTCACAAGGGTGTCAAGTGTCTTGATGTCACCTCTGGTAGGGTCTACATATCACGAGATGTGGTATTTGATGAATCTGTCTTCCCTTTTGAGTCGCTTCATCCAAATGCGGGTGCCATTTTTAAAAAGGAAATTCTTCTTCTTCCTTCCAATCTTCGGAATTTTGAGCAAGGGGGCGACGACAATTGTACTAACCAATGTGACAATTCAACCAGTACTACTGTTGCATCTATTCCTGTGTAGGGCCATGAAGCAAACACAGGAAGAATTGGTGTTGATCAAAATCCGGTACAAAATGACCCATTATTTCATGTACTAGAGGAAGAGGAAGAAGACGCAGGCGCAGAGCACGAGGAGGATCTGCAGCAGCCTGCTACGCCAGCGCGCCAGGCCTCGGGATCGCGGTCGCTGCGGAGATCCACTCTGGATCGTGTGCGCGCGGCAGGCCAGTCGCGAACTGCTACGGCCTCGCGTCCCACGCGCCGGTTGGACCAGCCAGGCGCGGATCCCACGCGCCGGTCGGACCAGCCAGGTGCGGGATCTGCCTCGGGGTCCCTTCACATGCATGCATCAGGATTGACTGCGGCCGAGAATTCTGTGGCCGTTGATTCACCCAGTCCTAGCGCAGACACACAGCAGGTTACAGGGTCAGGTTCTGGATCAAACGCGCAAAGCAAATCTGTAGCATCATCTGGATCTTCTGTGGCAGCATCTCCTGGGTCATCTTCTGTGCAGCAGTTTTCAACTCCAGTTCAACCTCAACCAGTGGCAGTTTCTCGTGTTATGACTCGACTAAAGAAAGGTATAAAAAATCAAGGTTCGAACTGATGGTACAATACCATATGGCATGTTATGTGTTGCAGGTGAACCAACAAAGGTAGAAGATGCACTTGGAGATCTGAGGTGGAAGAAGGCCATGGATGAGGAATATTCAGCACTCATGAGAAACAAAACATGGCACCTTGTACCTGAACAAAGAGGGAAGAATATCATTGACTGTAAGTGGGTGTTCAGAATTAAAAAAAGGTCAGATGGCTCAATTGACAGGTATAAGGCACGTCTAGTTGCAAAAGGTTTTAAGCAACGTTATGGATTAGATTATGAAGATACTTTTAGTCCTGTTGTTAAAGCTGCAACTATTAGATTTGTGCTACCCATTGCTGTGTCAAGAGGATGGAGCTTGAGACAGCTAGATGTTCAGAACGCGTTTTTGCATGGTGTTCTGGAAGAGGAGGTTTATATGAGACAGCCACCTGGGTATGTAGATGAGAAAACACCTCATTATGTGTGCAAGCTTGATAAGGCTCTCTATGGTCTAAAACAGGCACCGAGAGCTTGGTATTCAAGGTTGAGTTCTCAACTGAGGTGTCTTGGATTTGCTGCTTCCAAGGCTGATACATCACTCTTTATTTATAACAAGGCAAACACAATCATATTTGTTTTGATATATGTTGATGATATTATAGTTGCAAGTTCTTCACAGAGTGCTACTAATGCTCTTCTGCATGATTTGAGTTCAGAATTTGCTTTGAAAGATCTTGGTGATCTACACTTCTTCCTAGACATTGAAGTCAAGAAGACTCCAGATGGCATAGTATTGAATCAGGAGAAATATGCCACTGAGCTTCTGACTCGTATGAGGATGAAAGACTGTAAGCCTTCACCCACTCCATTGTCCTCTTCAGAAAAACTTTCAGCTTTTGAAGGAGAGCCACTCAAGAAAGGAGAGAGCACAAGATACAGAAGTGCTGTAGGAGTCTTGCAGTACTTGACACTGACAAGACCAGATATATCATTTGCTGTTAACAAGGTTTGTCAGTACTTACATGCACCTACTACTGCACATTGGACTGCCGTGAAAAGAATTATAAGGTACATCAAACATACTGTAAGTCTGGGGTTACAGTTCAGACGTTCTAGCTCAACACTTGTCAGTGCCTTCTCTGATGCTGACTGGGCAGGATGCAGTGATGACAGGAGGTCAACTGGAGGTTTTGCAGTGTTCTTTGGATCTAGTCTTATTTCTTGGAGTGCCAGGAAACATGCCACAGTGTCAAGATCGAGTACTGAGGCTGAATACAAGTCATTAGCAAATGCAACGGCTGAGATCATTTGGATGGAATCACTGCTTAATGAGTTGGGTGTTAAACAACGTCGTACCTCATGCTTATGGTGTGATAATTTGGGAGCCACCTATCTCTCTGCTAATCCAGTGTTTCATGGTAGAACTAAACATATTGAAATTGATTTTCATTTTGTAAGAGAAAGAGTTGCAGAGAAGAAACTTGACATCAGGTTCATTCCATCAAAGGATCAAGTGGCAGATGGCTTCACCAAAGCACTATCAGTCAAACCGTTTGAAGAATTCAAGAGGAATGTTAACGTAGGATAGTTGAGATTAAGGGAGGGTGTTAGACATAGAGATATATTTACTTTTGTAATCTCAACCCAACTCTATCTCTACCTCTCCCGTACCTATCCCTTTCTCTCTTGTAACGTACCGAATCAGGAGTTCGGTACAATCTTGTAAGCCACGGCAAGGGGCGATTCCTGCCTCGTTCAATATATACCTACGCGGCTCCCTTACGAGGGAGTAGGAACGCTTTCATCGATTCTTACACGGCGCTCATTGCTTCTCAAGTAACTCATCACCAGTGATGGCAAAAGAAAGGGTATATAGCGGCCTTTATCTAGCGGCGTGTAGGGTTAGCATAGGTTTGCAGATGTCTTGGAACGATCAACGATGTGTCCGTTCCAAATGCATGCATGCATATGCAGCTCCAAATAACTTTTACTATGGTGCCGACTTCTCTGGATAATTTGGCAGTCCTATCTTTCAGAAAACAATTCAGTATATACAATCAAAAACAGGATTTTTTTTTGCGGGAAATCAAAAACAGAAATTTAAACAGAAGCAGGTTCAGTATATACTCCCTCCGTTCCAAAATACTCGTCGCTGAAATGGATGTATCTAAAACTAAAATACATCTAGATACATCCATACGTACGACAAGTAATTCGGAACAGAGGGAGTACATGCTTATCCGCCCATGGAGATGCCCAGAAACTTGATTGCCACCAATAGCAAACAAAGACAGCGAATCATCGCTAGGACGGACAGCTCGCGCAACTACCTGCAAATGGAGATTCCTAACAGTGGCCTGATTAGCTGCAACCTGCATGCAAGCTGTGTGACGTGAAGGCATAAGCTGTCCCCCTCTCCTCTCCGTCGCACAAAACGTGCTCCAGAAATTCGAATCCCGGCTGGTTAGGTCTGGCCTTTGTGCTTACGGAGAAATCATGAAGGTGGTCGCTTTCTCTTATCAAGACAAGTATAACAACGAAACAGATGGGCGCAGAACGTTCCCCTGTCTGCGAATATTTCCAGTAGTATTACTCTACTTCGATGGATCCCTCGGCCGATGACATCTCCTCCATTTCCTTTCCCTGTAGCTAACTACGTACCTTGAGATGCACAACGTACGTATTCTCATACATCCATATTGAGTAAAATGCACAGAAGTACCACAATTGGGGCATTGGAAACAAATTGATACCAAGTTTGGTAATTTTTACATGTCAGTATCAAGTCTAGGGCTAGACGTTACAAAAAGGTCTAAATCGCGTATAAACGCGTATTGACGGTGTATCTAACAGGCGGGGCCCGTATGTCAGCTGCCGATGTGGCATTCTTTTTGCAAAAAGCCCCTTGCTTCGCCGGCGCTACTGTTCATCGTCTCCACGCACGGCGGCGCCCGACGAGCCCGAGCTCCTTCGCCTCCCGTAACCGCCGCCCCGCCCCGGCCTCCACCTCGCCTCGCGTGCTTGCAGCCGAAGCAGGGGAGGCATCGGGACTTGGCGCAACTCCGGCGGCAGGGAGCGACGAAGGGCGCGGGAACCGACGGATCTGGACGGCGACTCGCGCATCAACAGCACCGGCGACCTCGCCGCCGAAGCACCGCCGGCTGACGACGGCAACAACCCCGCGACGCCCTCTTCTCTTCCCTTTCTCCTTCTGTCCTGGCTCCATGGGCGCCACCAGGAGGTTCCTCTTCCTCTCCATCCTCGCCTCGGGTCACCGCCGTCCGCCGTCGACTCCCACCGCCACGGTCCGCCCCCGGCTTCCATGAGCTCAGATTCGAGCTCCCTAGTGAGCCCTCCTCCATTCCCCTCCCCGGTGTCACCGCTCGCGCTCGTGTCCTCGTCATTGGCGTCAGGCAGGAGAAAGCCGGCGGGGACGGGTCGGCGGGGAGGGGCCGGCGATGGAGGGGCACACGGGCACCGGAGGAGACGGGAGACGGGGGGAGGCGGCGGTGGTAGGGAAGCTCAGGGCCGGCGATGAAGGGAGCTAGCGACGACAATGGATGCGTCGTGGGGGCGGCGGCGTAGTCCCGAGATGGCGGCGGCGATGGACCGCAGCCCTCTCTGTTTCGATTGGATCGGGATGGGGATGGGAGGGCATTTTAAGCAAGGGGGTTTTCAGCAAAAAACATGCCATGTCAGCAACTAACAGGCGGGCCTCACCGGTCAGATACACCGTCAATACGCGTTTATACGCGGTTTAGACCTTTTTGTAACGGCTAGCCCCAGACTTGGTACTGACACATAAAAATTATCAAACTTGGTACCAATCTGCTTCCAATGCCCCAATTGTGGTACTTATGTACAATTAACTCGTCCATATTGGTCTCCTACGGGACACGTGGGCCAACAGAGACCTTCAGATTTACAGTATCCACAGCTGCTGCGCGCGACCAGCCAATCCGACGGTGCCACCTACGATCATGTGGCTGGAAAGCACCGGGCGGCTCGCGTCACTCTCACGGCCCAATCATTCAGATTTGAGGAGATGCCCCCGTCGACGTAGCTAGTACTACTAGCAGCTAGTACAACTGTGTTGCGGCGCGGACTTTATGCCGACGCAGGACAGGAGCTTGTCCTTGCACGCAAAAGAAAGAAGAGCTGACAAACTGCAAGATGAAAAGAATGTATTAATATCGTCAAGATAAAATTACACTCAGCCTATGCGCTAATGACGATCTTAAGAGCTGCCTAAAACATTTGCAGGTGCACACAACCAAAATATTTTGAAAAAAAAAGACCAACAAAACAACTTCATCAAACAATATAAACCATCAATCATGGCAACCCAAGTAATATGATAGGTGCTCCAACGACGGTGTCTTCAGAAAGGGAACGACACAGTAGCATCATCGTCGCTGGATCCAACCACTAAGTAAATTCCCTGCAATAGCTCCAACGAAATGTCGGGTGAACGACGCCATGGTACGTAAAAATGTGCTGCTGTGTACAGTTTTGTTTATCCATTCAATACTGTGCACAACATAATCCATTCAAAAAGAGTTCTTTGATTCGTTGGATTCGTGTCAAGGGATTGAACTTCATATAATCCATTCAAAAAGAGTTCTTTGATTCGTTGGATTCGTGTCAAGGGATTGAACTTCATATAATCCATTCAAAAAGAGTTCTTTGATTCGTTGGATTCACACGACGAAGATGCTAACTTGATGATGATGATCAACATTTAAGAAAAAATGGAGAGAGAAGTGGAGCACATTCTCGAAGGAAGGAGTGTTCTAAACCGGGATAGGGTCGCTAGACCACTCTACAAGGACTACGTCCAACCCGGGCCAACATTCGGCATACATTTTTACGTCGATGCTTCCATATGTGCAAACCCTTGTTCTTACTCGTGGTGGAGAGAGTGGAGGTGCATGATCCCTACTCAAGGTTCAAGAGGAATTGTTCCGGACAATTCTCATTCCCTCCTTTGCATAAATGTACGTCTGCTCTAAGGATGCTTGCATTAGGTACTACCACCGTTGCCATTTGTGAGATGGTCCGGATGAGGGAGATCACATGTATTGATACCACTGTGAGATTTTTCCCATGTTGTGGTGAAGGTGTTTGAAGTAGAGTATCTGAGAGATCTAACTGTGCATGATACAAAAAGCTTGATCTGAGAGATCTAACTGTGCATGATACAAAAAGCTTGATCGCTACTGGAGCGGCAAGAGGTTTTCTAGGTATGCTCGGGTCAATTGATTTAGAATAATCTGATACACATAGTCAATCTACCGAGGACCAATCAATCACATAAGGCATGACACCGAGATTTGTTAACGAGGTTCACCAAGATGACTACATCCCCGAGGCCTGACTATGGACACTCCTCCCCATGATACCGCCACAATACTGTTGGAAATATGCCCTAGAGGCAATAATATTGTATTATTATATTTCTGTTATTCATAATTAAGAGTCTATATTTCATGCTATAACTGCTATGATCCTGGAATATGCGATTCAGCGGAAAACTCATCTGCACGTGTTAAATGATAAACGATAAACAATAGGTTCTCGGTCTCGCCTCTAAGACCGGCTCAAGTGTTGTTGGTGATCACGTTTTCCGAATCTTAGGATATCATTAAGTGTAACGATTGTCCTAAAACAACATTGAGGGTATGACATTAGAAGAACGATCATATTGAATCGACCCAATACTTATCTGTTATACTATGCGATCATATCGTTTGAAATCATCTGATATAACACGGAGTGTTAGTATGTGTTTTAGTTCCTCAGACCATGAGAGTGTCTCGGCCACTTCCTACCAGACAGTGGGCTTTGGGGTTGCTCAAACTTCATCTGTAACAAGGTGATCATAACAACAACTTTCGTGCTCACCTGAAAGTTTGACAAGTGACCGGACAATTTGAGAGTGGGATTTGCTCCTCCGACGATGGAGAGATATTCTTAGGGCCCTCTCGGTGTGAAGGCATCCATCATTGTGTGGCCAGACACAGGTGAGTACGTTATGGAGATGCTGGAACACGTCAACGAGAAAGAAGAACAAAATCGGTAATGGGAGCAACGGTATAGTGAGCATGGTGATAACTCAAGAGGATACTGATGCACACCGGGTTTTGTAAAGTATTGTGAAGCGAAGGGAACATCACATGATAACCAAAGGTTCACTCGAATTCATGTAATCGTAGGGACCAATATGGATGTCCATGGTTCCGCTATCGGTCATTGAACGAAGGGGTTTCGTTCATGTATATGGTTACCGAACCTATGGGGTCAGAAGCTTAAGGTAATCCCGATCTGCTGAGTGTTAGTAGGAGATGAGTGATGACAATATATTTGTGGAATTGTTTCATTAATATACGTAATAGTTCCCAGAAGTTCCGGAAGCGTTTCGGGGTCACCGGAAGGGTTTTGGTGAATATCGGGTAATACCGGGTATTACCGATTAATATACATACATACACACACACACACACACACACACACACACACACATATATATATATATATATATATATATATATAGGTGGAAAATGTTTCTGGAGATGTTAAATTATATATACTATGCTCTGAAATTTTTTAGAACAAAAATATATTTAATTTAATATCAACGGGCCAAATAAGGCCAAGAGGTTGAGAACAAGTTGGGCCACAAGGGTCCAACAAGGGAGGCGCCCCCTCTCCTAAAGGGGGGGCCGTATCCTACTTGGAGGGGGAGTCCTACTCCCCCCTCCCTTGGCCGGCGCCCCTAGGGGGCTCTTCCCCCCTTGGTGGCAGCCCCTCTCCCCCAATCCTATATATACTAGAGGATTTCCACCCTATGGACACACAAGTTTTTGGGTGCCTCTTCTAGTTGATCTAGTTCTAGTTCTAGTTGGTCCTAGACTAATTAGAGCTAGCCCTAGCCACCTCTAATCCTCCTACTTAGAAGCCCAGTGTGGTCCTAATCTCCTCCCTCCAATTCTCCGGCGACGATTAGCTCTGGACGGGGAAGCGATGTCGGATCGTGAAGACCGTACGCTTGCAACCAAGTATAGAGGCCGTTCTTTCGGTCTTCGATTCGAGGGATCGTTCGAGGACCGTTCGCAGGATCTTCATCAACGTTTGAGGGACTTCAAGCACGATCTACACCGACTCTTCTTCTTCCACTACAGTCCGGAGTCAGTAACGATCGTTGGTCCCAACCCGTTATGCATCTTCATATTGATCTTGGTGATTGTAGGTGCGGATTTTTTTTGTTTTCTACTGCGTTTTCCAACAAATACCGCACACGACAACCTCGGCGCCGGCACATGCCGTCAGATCCCTTGCATGTGTGTTCTATTATGTTGGCATATGTTACATAGTGTGTCTACCCTCACATTGTATAGGAAGCCTCTTAGGTACTCTGTCGCTCGTCTGGATGAGTCCCAAAGTCGTCGGCCACTCTCTTCCTCAAAGGCTTGGCTCCGGTGTTGTCTCAAATGCGCCTACATGGGTTTGGCCTCTCTTGAGAGATTCACCATGTGCCAACGTGCTCATTTTTCTGGCTATGTTACGGCGAGACTAGTTCGGTTTTCCTCCGGATTCACGCCCCACGATGCCTATAGAAATTTAAAATCCTTAGTCTGCATCTAGGTGATCAGCAAATTACTGATGAGGCTGCAATAGCCGAGGACGGCGTACACACACTTCTCCTGAATCATTGTCTCCTTTGACGATCAGGATTTCACTCTTGATTTTGATGCAATCAACGCGTGCTCCTTTGATGTTTCCAGTCTTGAACACCTGTTCATCCAGGATGAAATCTGGAACGCCGTCAAGTTGTTGGAAATATGCCCTAGAGCCAATAATATTGTATTATTATATTTCCATGTCATAATTAAGGGTTTATATTTTATGATATAACTGATATGATCCTGGAATATGTGATTCGGTGGAAAACTCATATGCACCTATGGAGTGATAAACGGTAAAATAAGATTCCTAGCATCGCCTCTAAGACTAGCTCAAGTGTTGTTAGTGAACATGCTTTCTGAATCTTTGGACATCGTTAAGAGTAACGATAGTCCTAAAACAACATTGAGAGTATGGCGTTAGAAGAACGATCATATTGAATAGACCCAAACTTATTTGTTATACTTTGAGATACTATCATCACAAGTCAACTATTATAACACAGAGAGTTAGAGTGTGATTTAGTTCCTTTGACCATGAGAGTATCATAGTACCTTCTTACCGTACAATTGGCTTGGTGGTTGCTCAAATGTCCTCTCTAACACGTGATCATAACAACAACTTACAGGTTCATCGGAAAGTTTGACAAGGGACTAGATAGCTCAAGAGTGGGATTTTCTCCTCCAACGATGGAGAAATTCCTCTCGGTGTGATGACATCCATAATCGTCTGGCCAGACACAAGTGACTTATTTCAATGCTAAAACCGATAGATCTTGGGTAGGGGGTGATACCTCCATTTTGCATCATGTTTTCTTACTGTTATTTAGAATGTTTTTATTCATAATAATGCTTTTTGGAGTAATTCTAATGCCTTTTCTCTCATAATATGCAAGGAATACATAAAGAGGGAGAACTCCAGCAGCTAGAAATCTGGACCTGGAAAAGCTACGTCAGGCTACCTATTCTGCACAACTCCAAACAAGTTTAAACTTCACAGAGAATTCTTATGGAATATTTAAGGAACATTGGAGAAAATAACTACCAGAGGGGGCCGACCAGGTGGGCACAACCCACCTGGGCGCGCCAGGCAGCCCAGGCGCGCCCTGGGGGTTGTGCTCACCCAGGCCCACCTCCGGTGCCCATCTTCTGGTATATAGGTCATTTTGACCTAGAAAAAATAAGGAGAGGACTTTCGGGACGGAGCGCCACCGTCTCGAGGCGGAACTTGGGCAGGAGCACCTTTGCCCTCTGGCGGAGTGATTCCGCTGGGGGAACATCCCTCCCGGAGGGGGAAATCCTCGTCATCATCATCACCAACAATTCTCCAATCTTGGGGAGGGCAATCTCCATCAACATCTTCAACAACACCATCTCATCTCAAACCCTAGTTCATCTCTTGTGTTCAATCTTGTTATCGGAACTATAGATTGGTGCTTGTAGGTGACTAGTAGTGTTGATTACATATTGTAGTTGATTACTATATGGTTTATTTGGTGGAAGATTATATATTCAGATCCATTATGCTATTTAATACTCCTTTGATCATGATCATGATTATTATTTGTGAGTAGTTACTTTTGTTCTTGAGGTCACGAGAGAAATCATGTTGCAAGTAATCATGTGAATTTGATATGTGTTCGATATTTTGATAGTATGTATGTTATGATTCCCTTAGTGGTGTCATGTGAACGTCGACTACATGACACTTCGGCATATTTGGGCCTAAGGGAATGCATTGTGGAGTAGCAATTAGATGATGGGTTGCAAGAGTGGCAGAAGCTTAAACCCCAGTTTATGCGCTATTCCGTAAGGGACCGATTGGATCCAAAAGTTTAATGCTATGGTTAGAATTTATTCTTAATACTTTTCTCGTAGTTGCGGATGCTTGCGGCAGGGTTAATCATAAGTAGGATGTTTGTTCAAGTAAGAACAGCACCTAAGCACCGGTCCACCCACATATCAAATTATCAAAGTACCGAACACGAATTAAACCAACATGATGAAAGTGACTAGATGAAATTCCCGTGTACCCTCAAGAACGCTTTGCTTATCATAAGAGACCATTTTGGCCTATCATTTGCCTCAAAGGGATTGGGCTACCTTACTAGTATTGTTACTTGCTCGTTATGAATTATCTTGCTATCAAACTACTCCGCTACTTACAATTTTAGCACTTGTAGACATTACATTACTGAAAACTACTTGTCATTTCCTTCTACTCCTCGTTGGGTTCGACACTATTACTTATCGAAAAGAGCTACAATTGATCCCCTATACTTCTGGGTCATCAAGGCTATTTTCTGGCACCATCGCCACGGAGTAAAGCGCCTTTGGTAAGTGGAATTTGGTAAGGAAACATTTATATAGTGTGCTGAAATTTACTGTCACTTGTTACTATGGAAAACAATCCTTTGAGGGGTTTGTTCGGGGTATCTTCACCTCGTCCGGAACCACAATTAGCTACCCCTCAACCTACTACACCTACTGAAAATATTGAATATTAAATTCCTTCGGGTATGATAGAACAACTGCTAGCTAATCCTTATGCAGGAGATGGAACCGAACATCTTGATATGCACTTGATATATGTGGAACAAATTTGTGGATTGTTTAAGCTTGCAGGTTTACCCGAAGATGAAGTTATGAAAAAGGTTTTCCCTTTATCTTTGAAGGGAAAAGCATTGGCATGGTATAGGCTATGCGATGATATTGGATCTTGGAATTGGAATTGATTGAAATTGGAGTTCCACCAAAAAAATTATCCTATGCATCTAGTTCATCGTGATCGGAATTATATATATAATTTTTGGCCTCGTGAAGGAGAAAGTATCGCTCGACTTAAGTCAATATTATATTAATGCCCCAATCATGAGCTCTCAAGAGAAATTATTATCCAGAACTTTTATGCTCGGCTTTCTCATAATGATCAAACCATGCTTGATACTTCTTGTGCTGGTTCTTTTATGAAGAAGACTATTGAATTCCGATGGTATCTTTTGGAAAGAATTAAACGCAACTCTGAAAATTGGGAACTCGATGAAGGTAAAGAGTTAGGTATTAAACTTAAGTATGATTGTGTTAAATATTTTATGGATACCAATGCTTTTCAAAAGTTTGGCACTAAATACGGACTTGACTCTGAGATAGTAGCCTCCTTTTATGAATCATTTGCTACTCATGTTAAACTCCCTAAAGATAAGTGGTTTAAATATCACCCACCTATTAAAGAATAAATTAAATAACCGGTACGAATTAAAGAAGAAACTATACTTTATAATGTTGATCCAGTTGTTCCTTCTACTTATATTGAGAAACCACCTTTCCCTGTTAGGATAAAGGAACATGCTAAAGTTTCAACTGTGATTAACAAAAGCTATATTAGAACACCTAAACCTGATGAAAAAAATTAAAGTAGAACCTAGTATTGCTATGGTTAAAGATCTCTTGGAAGGAGATATAGATGGGCATGTTATTTACTTCTGTGAAGAAGCTGCCAGGATAGCTGTCGGTGTCAAAACCGGCGGATCTCGGGTAGGGGGTCCCGAACTGTGCGTCAAGGTCGGATGGTAACAGGAGATAAGGGACACTTTATTTTACCCAGGTTCGGGCCCTCTCGATGGAGGTAAAACCCTACTCCTGCTAGATTAATATTGATGATATGGGTAGTACAAGAGTAGATCTACCACGAGATCGAGGAGGCTAAACCCTAGAAGCTAGCCTATGGGTATAATGATGATATTGTGGTTGTTGTGATGGTTATGATGTGTTCTACGGACTACAACCCTCCGGTTTATATAGACACCGGATAGGGTTAGGGTTACACAGAGTCGGTTACATTGGTAGGAGATCTTGAATATCCGCACGCCTAGCTTGCCTTCCACGCCAAGGAAAGAACCTTCCGGACACGGGACGAAGTCTTCAATCTTGTATCTTCATAGTCCTGGAGTCCGGCTGAAGATATAGTTCGGCAATCCGAACACCCCCTAATCCAGGACTCCCTCAGTAGCCCCCGAACCAGGCTTCAATGACGTCGAGTCCAGCGCGCAAATTTGTCTTTGGCATTGCAAGGCGGGTTCCTCCTCCGAATCTTGTGTACCTGTATGAATAATGTCCGATTTTTGTAACGTAGCGCTCCTCGGTCTCAGTGCCCATTAATTGCCGTCTTCCACGTGTTGAACGAATGCGAAAAGCCCGGGGGTGTTTTTATATTCACACCCTTAGTCATATAAACGAGCCGCCTATTTAACGGGATGGGGATCTAGATCCAAACCACATCTTCTCCTCTCTGCGAGTTATCATCAGAGCGTCTCCAGCAAAGGTCCATTCCAACATGGCCGGCCGTCGTAGCTCCTCCCCTCGCCCCTCCAGCCCAAATCCGAAGACTGGGAGAGTTGCACCATCCCACACAGTGAGCTAGTGTCACTGCAGGCCAAGGGATTCCTTCCCCAGGCATATATGGTCCCGGTCCGAGCTGGACTCGCCACTTACAACGGCGGAAAGCAAGCGGAGAGCACCCCCAATCCTTCTAAAGGAGAGCGGGTGTGCCTCGTCCCTTATTTATTAAGGGGACTGGGATTTCCAATTCATCCATTCCTCCGCGGGCTTCTGGAGTTCTACGGCCTCCAGCTGCACAATCTCACGCCCGGCTCCGTACTACATATTGCAGGCTTCGTTGCCCTTTGCGAGCTATTTTTAGGCGTCGAGGCTCATTTTGCGCTGTGGAAGAGGTTGTTCTGCTTGGTGCCCCGTTCTCAGAAGGGGTCTATATACCAAGTGGGCGGAGCCAAAATATGGCGCATCGCCGGGACCGGATACCTATCCGGAACCCCAAAGAAGGCGTCCGAGGACTGGCCTTCAGAATGGTTCTATATAGACGACGTCCCACTGCCGGACCCTGTCCGGGTCGGCCTCCCTGAGTTCAGCATGGCTCCCTTAAAGAAACGCTTAAGTTGGCGTCCGCGGAGCTCTCAGAGAGGAAACAACAGAGACGTTCTTTACCTGATGGGCCGGATAAGACTGTTGGCTCATTCCGGACTAACCATGATTGGAGTCATGGCCGCATGTATTATGCGGGGGGTGCAGCCGCTTCAATATAGGAGCCACCCCATGTGGGATTTCAACGGGGAGGATGACGCCACCCGTTACGGCCGTAAGGGGCCAGCCACAGCTGCCGCTCTAGTTAAGATTCTAACATCTTTGTACAAGGGAGAAAAGGAGGACTTCCTCCGCGTCAACTCGCGTGCCGGATTCACTATGTATGAACCTCCAAGTTGGGTAAGTGAACAATTGCACTTGCTTGTTTATTTAATGCTCCCATGACTAGATACGTAATCTGATGATTTTCAATGCAGGAGCTGCGACAGGAGGTAAAGGATATCAACAGCTGCCCTCCACAGCCTGAGGACCCAGAACGGTCCCTCGATCCGGACTCCGAAGAGGATCCGGACATATCAGTGGAGCTCATCGACGGGGTGTTCCACCAGTTAAGCAAGGATAATACCTTGGTAGCCATTACGGCTGATTATCCCGGGTTAATCCCGGCCTCCCAGGTGACAGAAACCGGAGTGTTTATTCCCGCAAGAGAGATTCCGTCCTCACATATTCTGGTGTTTCTGACGACAACCGTATTTTACAGGGGAGATTTCCGAGGAGGGAGGCCGAACCTGCGGCGGCTAGCCAATGAGGAGCCGCCGGGCCCCGTGGGGCAAAAAGGGATGAAGTCCGGACGGAGAGTTTGACACAAAGGTATAACGCGCCCTCTGTCTCCCTGGCGTTATTCTGTCAAGGCATGTTAACATCCCTACTGTTTCCAGGACGAAGAGGCCTCGCTGGACTATATCCGGAGGGGCCGCCAACCACGCCTCTACCAGCCAGGCTCCAACGTCTGGTCCGGAGGCGGGGACGAACACCAGGCTTGCGCCGGACGCTCCTCCAACAGAGGACGCGGACCGGCTATCTGCCACAAATTCAGAAGTGGAGAGCGCCATGAACCATAGGCGTTGCCGGAAAGTCCTACGCAACGCTTGTTTCTCCCGAGAGGCCTTAGACGCCTTCAATTCGGGAGATGCGTACCTTCGTGCTGCTCAAGATGGTTTAGCTAGAGCCACGGAGCAGTATGTAAAAGACATACGGGTAAGAAAATTTAAATATATATATACTAGTAGCCCCCGAGACTTGAAACAGTTAAACTAACTGATTTAAGGATCATATGTAGGTTCTTACTGAGAAGAACACCGTGCTGTCCCAGGAGCTGGAAAAGTGCAAGGCCCAACTAGAGGCCGCACTAGCCACAACAGGGGAGCCCAAAGGGACCCCCTCAGGTACGATATACTTTGAGAGATTAGTATTGTGCGGCTTGTGCGCAAATCTGACAATTCATGTTGCAGATGGCGCCGGACTAGATCCGGAGAGGCAACAACTCTTACGCCAGTTAAAGGCTCGCGAGAGTACATTGACAAGGGTGAGGCGAGAGAAGAATGATCTTCAGGATGCCAACACCAAGCTGGATGTTGAACTGAAAGACGTTCGTGGCCAGCTATCTGTCTCCATGAAGGAGAATCAGCGTCTTCGACGCGGCATATTTAGTAAGTGCTTGAGCGAACTCTTGAAAAAAGGGGTTCGACGAGGAAGACGAATAAGAGAATTATGTCTGTAGGTATGCTCACAGGTCGTCCTGCAGAGGAGATGCCCGGTTCTACGGGTGACCTTCTCCCCGAACTCCTGCAACTGCATGAACGAATTCGGCAGGCAATGCAAGGGGTTGCCCGAGCCTTATGGCCTGCCCACTCCACGCCCGAGGGCCTTGGAGAGCTTGCGGAGAAGCTGACGGGAGCTCGGCGGCGCATCCGGTTGTGGAAGATATCAGCCTGCCGACAAGGCGCGAGGGAGGCCTGGGCCATGGTGAAGACCCGCTTTACGAAGTCTGACCCCAATCATATGGCCGAGGTCGGACCAGTGGGGCCTGACGGGAAGGAGATCCCTGTGAGCTTGGTGTATGGCCAGGTAGAGCTGGCCGCAAAGTATTCCCAGCAGGACTGTAAATTAGACAGCCTGTTAGATGATATAGAGGAGGAATACGATCAGTCAAGATGACTATGTAATTTATAATTGACATGTGTAATGCCTTCTAGCCGGATTGTAGATCGTTTGTCGTTGCCGACCTTTTCGCTTCGACCTCGGGACCTGACGGTCCGGAGTGTGTCCGAATACCATAACGGCTATATAAAAGCCGGGGTATGCATGGAGACCAGGCGTAGGGGTCATTAGTGCTTTATCAGACAAGTGCCCAACTAGTTATGTTATATTACATGGTTAGTAAGAAACATCTTCCAGAGAGAATAGTTCCGTTAAGGGTTCCTTTCGCTGGGGTGGCGTTCCCTAAAGTGCACGTCCGGACTGCAAATGCAGAAGATCATCTGGGGGCATGTATAAAATATAAAGGTTCATCTTTAGTTCATCGACTGAATATTCCCTTAAGAACGCTAGCTTTCGGCTTCACCCAGTCTGAGGTACACATCCGGCTTATCCGGCAGTAACAATCGCAGAGGTGCTCCCTTTACCGCCTAGCCGAACAATCGGGAACGTAGGGGTAAGCACAGGAGCCAGGCAACCCAGCTTGGCCAAAACTTAAGTCATATCGATGCATATAATGGCGAAGAAAAGGTGCATGCGGAAGTCTGACGCATGCGTTGGGTGTGAAACCCATATAGACAAGCTTCTGTTAAAGAAGCCCCCAGGTTTAAGGAGCGCGGATAGCGCGTCACATAATGAGCCTTTTAAGGGCTTGAAAAGAAAAGAGTAGGAGACAAAGTAAAAAAAAGGTATAAATGTAAATAATGGACAGAGGAAGGAGACAAACACAGAATCCGGCGCTAGGCATAGAATCTTCGGAGACGTGTGGCGTTCCATGGGTTCGGCTCGAGTCGGTTGTTCGACGCATCTCGCAGGCGGTACGCTCCACCAGTTAGGACTTGGTCGATTATGAATGGACCTTCCCATTTGGGATTTAGTTTGTTCTTTTGCTTATCCGGCAGGCGTAGAACTAGTTCACCAACATTGTAATTTTTGGCCCGTACTTCTCTGCTTTGATATCTTCGAGCTTGCTGTTGATAGAATGCGGAACGGGCCTTAGACACGTCACGCTCTTCCTCTAAGGCGTCCAAGTTGTCCTGCCGATCAAGCTCGGCTTCTTTTCTTCGTACATGCGCACTCGAGGTGAGTCATGAATTATGTCGCAGGGCAGAACCGCCTCAGCGTCGTATACCATAAAGAATGGTGTGAATCCGGTGGTACGATTTGGCGTGGTTCACAGCCCCCAGAGTACGGAGTCGAGCTCCTCTACCCAGTGCATATCAGATTCCATGAGGGACCGCACTAGTCTGGGTTTGATGCCGCTCATTATGAGACCATTTGCTCGTTCGACCTGACCGTTAGTTTGTGGGTGATAGACAGAAGCATAGTCGAGCTTAATGCCCATGTTTTTGCACCACAGCTTTACTTCATCAGAGGTGAAGTTTGTGCCGTTATCGGTGATAATGCTGTGGGGGACACCATAACGGTGTACGACCCCGGATACGAAGTCTATCACAGGTCCGGATTCGGCCGTCTTGATAGGCTTGGCTTCTATCCATTTGGTGAATTTATCCACCATGACCAATAAGTATTTTTTCTTGTGGGTTCCGCCTTTAAGGGGTCCTACCATATCGAGCCCCCAGACCGCAAAAGGACAAGTGATGGGGATAGTTCGGAGGGCGTTGGGTGGCATATGGCTTTGGTTGGCAAAGAGCTGGCAACCGACGCACCGTTTGACTAGGCCCTGAGCGTCTGCTCGAGCCGTCGGCCAATAGAAGCCCGTACGGAAAGCCTTGCTTACAAGGGACTGGGCCGCGGCGTGATGGCCACCGAGTCCGGCATGAATTTCAGCCAACAGACTCCGCCCTTCCTCTTCGGAGATACACCTTTGAAGGACTCCTGTAGTGCTTTTCTTATATAGCTCTCCCTCGTGGACTTTATAGGCTTTAGATCGCCGCACTATGCAGCGTGCCTCGTTTTGGTCCTCGGGGAGTTCCTGCCTAGTAAGGTAGGCTAGGAATGGTTCCGTCCACGGGGCGATGACCGCCATTATTGCGTGGGCTGAGGGTGTAATTTCGGTGGCGGGGCCGCCAATTATGTCTGATTGTTCGGCATTGGGTTGTGCGGTTATGCCCGGGCTATTATCCGAGGGTTCCCCCTCCCATGTTACGGATGGTTTGAATAATCTTTCTAAGAAGATGTTGGGGGGGGGACTGCGTCTCGTTTTGCTTCGATGCGTGCCAGGACGTCCGCTGCCTGATTATTTTCTCGGGCTATGTGGTGGAACTCCAGTCCCTCGAACCGAGCTGACATTTTTAGTACGGCATTGCGATAAGCTGCTATTTTTGGGTCTTTGGCGTCGAAGTCGCCATTTATTAGGGATATCGCGAGGTTTGAATCCCGACGTACTTCCAGGCGTTGAATGCCCATGGATACTGCCATCCGGAGACCATGTAGGAGGGCCTCGTATTCGGCTGCATTGTTGGAGTCCGTGTACATGATTTGGAGTACATATTGGACTGTATCTCCTGTAGGGGACGTCAGAACAACGCCAGCCCCCAGTCCGGCCAACATTTTGGAGCCGTCGAAATGCATGATCCAGTTTGAGTATGTGCCGTACTCTTTAGGGAGTTCGGCCTCTGTCCATTCGGCGACGAAGTCGGCTAGGACTTGTGATTTAATGGCTCGCCGTGGTTTGTAGGTTATATCGAATGGGAGGAGCTCTATGGATCATTTTGCTATCCGGCCCATTGCATCGCGGTTGTTGATAATATCATTGAGTGGTACTTCCGAGGCTACTGTTATAGAACAGTCTTGAAAGTAGTGTCGTAGCTTCCGGGATGCCATAAACACCGCGTATGCAATCTTTTGGTAATGCGGGTACCGTGATTTGCATGGTGTGAGGACAGTGGACACGTAGTAAACCGACCTTTGAAGGGGTAGTTTGTGTCCGTCCGATACCCGTTTGACGATGAGTACGGCGCTTACAACTTGATGAGTTGCGGCAATGTATAACAGCAGGGGTTCGCCGGTGTTCGGCGCGGCCAGGACGGGGTTTGTTGCCAAGATGGCCTTTATTTCCTCGAGTCCGGCCTTGGCTGCGTCCGTCCACTCGAAGTGTTCGGTGCGCCTTAGGTGGCCTTATTAAGGTCTTTGAAGTCGACACACAGGCGCCAGGATTTGTCCTTCTTTGGTACCATTACCAGGTTTGCTAGCCAATCCGGGTGTTTTATATCTCTAATGAATCCGGCTTCCAATAGTTTGGCTAGCTCCTCTCCCATAGCCTGTCTCTTTGGCTCGGAGAAACGCCGAAGGGCTTGTTTGACAGGTTTGAATCCTTTCTGGATATTTAAGCTGTGCTCGGCCAGCCTGCGTGGGATTCCTGGCATATCTGAAGGGTGCCAGGCGAAAATGTCCCAGTTCTCTCGTAGGAACTCGCGCAGTGCGGCGTCTACATCAGGGTTCAGTTGTGCTCCGATGGAGGCTGTTTTAGTGGGGTCCGTTGGGTGGACCTGGAATTTGACTATTTCGTCTGCTGGTTTGAAGGATGTGGATTTGGATCTCTTATCGAGTATCACATCATCCCTGTTAACCGTAGACCGCAGCGCCGTCAGTTCTTCGACCGCTAAGGCTTCGGATAGTGCCTCGAGGGCCAATGCGGCTGTCTTGTTTTCGGCGCGGAGTGCTATGTCCGGATCACTAGCGAGAGTGATGATTCCGTTCGGCCCAGGCATCTTAAGCTTCATGTACCCGTAATGGGGTATAGCTTGGAAAACTGTGAATGCCTCCCGTCCTAATATAGCGTGATATCCGCTTTTGAATGGGGCCACTTGGAACGTGATTTGCTCGGACCTGTAATTATCCGGAGAGCCGAATACCACATCTAGTGTGATCTTTCCGATACGACACGCTTCCTGACTGGGGATTATTCCTCTAAAGGTTGTGCTGCTTCGCTCTATGCGGTTCCAGTCTATTTCCATCTTTTGGAGGATTTCCTCGTAGATGAGGTTCAATCCGCTGCCTCCGTCCATAAGTACCTTTGCGAGGCGACAGCCGTCCACTATGGGACTGAGAACCAATGTGGCTGGCGCTCTGGCTGTTCGAAATTTAGGTTCGTCGCTCGCATTGAAGGTGATGGCAGTATTGCTCCATGGATTTATTCTCGCTACTTGGTAGACTTCGGCGAGGCTGCGAAGTGTTCTTTTTCGCATGTTATTTGATGCGAAAGTCTCGGAGATTGTGAGAACGGTACTGAAATTCTTGGGCTGGTTTCCTTCGACCTCTGGATTTAGGAGGTCCTCGCCAATTTTGGCCATCTGCCGGAGTATCCAACATGCCCTAAGGCTGTGAGTTGGGGTGGCATCCTCTGCACTATGAATCTTGCAGGGTCCATCGAGCCACTTTTCTAGCACGGTTCCATGCCCCCTAGAGGGTTTTGATTTTTTATTTAATCTAGGCGCCTTGCTGTAGTGCGCCCTTTTGATTCGGACGGGATTGCTATTCAAGGCTGGATTATCCCAAAATTTAATTTCGGTTTTCCGAGCACTTTCCATCGCACAGTATTTTTGTAATATGGACGCCAAGTCAGCAAAGCACGTAATATTACGACGACTTATGGCGTTGAGTATCCCCTTGTCCGTGCAGTTACTGCAGAAGATTGAGATCGCGTCTCCCTCGTGGCAGTCCTTTATCCTGTTCATAAGCAGGAGGAACCTGGCCCAGTAATGATGTACTATTTCTTCGGGCATCTGCTTGGTTTGGGAGAGATCGCTTGAGATCGGGCGGGCGGAATTCATTAAATCTGATACTTCGCCCAGTTTGCTGTTCGGAAGCCGAACAACCTCCGGATTCTGAGATCCGGAGTCTTGTATGTTACCCGGTTCGCCTGGTTCCAAGCCCAGGTCTTGGATTGTATCCTACCCTCCGTGGATATCCGGCATGGAGGGTTCCGGAATTCGGACGTAGCTGGTCCTCAAGATCGATGAAGGGTCGTCGCATCGTGTTTCCACCACAACAACATGATGGGTGGCTTGGGGGGAGTTGATTTCCCTTAGATCGGGTTTAGGCCCAACCTTGTCGTAGTTTGTAGCGATCCCCAAGGCGGCGATGCGATCCAGGAGCTCGTTTATGGAAGAGAGCTCCACCGGATCTAACTGCTCGGCCAATTCCGAGCTGACGCGGAGATTGCTTTCGATGACCCGAGAGGTCACCGTCGGCATAATGGCCGAACGGGCGGTCATGAGAAAACCACCCAGCCGGAGGGTTTGGCCGATAGCCAAAGCTCCCTCAGTGACGACGCCGTCTTTAAAGACGGGAAAATGCATCCTTCCTGATCGCGACGGCACAGAGGAACTCTCAATGAAAGCACCAATGTCGGTGTCAAAACCGGCGGATCTCGGGTAGGGGGTCCCGAACTGTGCGTCAAGGTCGGATGGTAACAGGAGACAAGGGACACTTTATTTTACCCAGGTTCGGGCCCTCTTGATGGAGGTAAAACCCTACTCCTGCTAGATTAATATTGATGATATGGGTAGTACAAGAGTAGATCTACCACGAGATCGAGGAGGCTAAACCCTAGAAGCTAGCCTATGGGTATGATGATGATATTGTGGTTGTTGTGATGGTTATGATGTGTTCTACAGACTACAACCCTCCGGTTTATATAGACACCGGATAGGGTTAGGGTTACACAGAGTCGGTTACATTGGTAGGAGATCTTGAATATCCGCACGCCTAGCTTGCCTTCCACACCAAGGAAAGAACCTTCCGGACACGGGACGAAGTCTTCAATCTTGTATCTTCATAGTCCTGGAGTCCGGCTGAAGATATAGTTCGGCAATCCGAACACCCCCTAATCCAGGACTCCCTCAATAGCCAAACCTGATAAAAAGGACAAACATAGACCTGTTGTTGGCATGGCTGTCATCTCAGTTAAAATAGGAGATCACTGTTATCATGGTTTATGTGACATAGGTGCTAGTGTGAGTGCTATTCCTTACACCTTATATCAAGAAATTATGAATGACATAGCACCCGCAGAGATAGAAGACATAGATGTTACTATTAAACATGCTAATAGAGACACTATATCACCAATTGGGACTGTTAGAGATATTGAAGTCTTGTGTGGGAAAATAAAATACCCTACTGATTTTCTTGTTCTTGGTTCCGCACAAGATGACTTATGACCCATTATTTTTGGTAGATCTTTCTTGAACACCATTAATGCTCAAATAGATTGTAAGAAACAAACTATCGGTGTTAGTTTTGGTGATGAGTCTAATGAGTTTAATTTATCCAAGTTTAGTAGAAAGCTTCATGAAAAAGAATTGCCTAGTAAAGATGAATTAATTGGTCTTGCTTCTATTGCTGCACCACCTACTGATCCTTTGGAACAATATTTGCTAGACCATGAAAATGATTTTCATATGCATGAAAGAAATGAAATAGATAAGATTTTCTTTGAACAACATCCTCTACTAAAACACAATTTGCCTATTGAAACTCTAGGAGGTCCTCCTCCACCTAAAGGTGATCTTGTGTTTAAATTAAAACAATTGCGGAATACTTTGAAATATGCTTATCTTGATGAAAATAAGATATATCCTGTTATTATCAGTGCTAACCGTTCAGTACATGAAGAAGAAAGATTGTTGAAAGTTCTAAGGAAGCACCGAGCCGCTATTGGATATACTCTTGATGATTTAAAGGGCATTAGTCCCACTCTATGTCAGCACAAAATTGATATGGAACCTGATGCTAAACCCGTTGTTGATCACCTACGTCGGTTAAATCCAAAGATGAAAGAAGTGGTAAGAACGGAAATATTAAAACTTATGGAAGCAGGTATAATCTATCCTATAGTTGATAGTAGATGGGTAAGTCCTGTTCATTGTGTCCCTAAGAAAGGAGGTATAACTGTTGTTCCTAATGATAAGAATGAACTTATTCCACAAACAATTGTTACAGGTTATAGAATGGTAATTGATTTTAGAAAATTAAATAAAGCAACTAGAAAAGATCATTACCCTCTGCCATTGATCAAATGCTTGAAAGATTATCTAAGAACAAACATTTTTGCTTCCTTGATGGATATTCTGGTTTTTCACAAATACATGTTTCTCAACCTGATCAAGAAAACACCACTTTTACTTGTCCCTTTGGAACTTATGCTTACAGACGTATGCCTTTTGGTTTATGTAATGCACCCGCTACCTTTGAAAGATGTATGACTGCTATATTCTCTGATCTTTGTGGAAAGATTGTTGATGTTTTCACGGTTGACTTCTCTTTTTATGGGAAGTCTTTTGATGATTGTTTAAGCAATCTTGATCGAGTTTTGCAAAGATGTGAACAAACAAATCTTGTCTTGAATTGGGAGAAGTGCCACTTTATGGTTAATGAAGGCATTGTCTTGGGTCATAAAATTTCTGAAAAAGGTATTGAAATGGACAAAGCTAAGGTTGATGCAATTGAGAAAATGCCATGTCCTAAAGATATAAAAGGTATTTGTAGTTTCCTAGGTCATGTTGGTTTCTATAGGAGATTTATTACATACTTTTTCTAAAATTTCTAGGCCTCTTACTAGTCTTTTGCAAAAGGATATTCCTTTTGTTTTTTATGATGATTGTTTAGAAGCCTTTGAAACACTCAAGAAAGCCTTAATTTCTGCACCTATTGTTCAACCACCTGATTGGAACTTGCCTTTTGAAATTATGTGTGATGCTAGTGATTATCCTGTTGGTTCTGTTCTAGGACAAAGAGTTGATAAGAAATTGAATGTTACCCATTATAATAGTAAAACTCTAGACAGTGCTCAAAGAAATTATGCTACTGCTGAAAAAGAATTATTAACAGTGGTGTTTGCTTGTGATAAATTTAGACCTTACATTGTTGAATCCAAAGTAACTGTTCACACAGACCATGCTGCTATTAAATATCTTATGGAAAAGAAAGATGCTAAACCTAGACTTATTCGATGGGTTCTCTTGTTACAAGAATTTGATTTACATATCATTGATAGAAAAGGAGCTGAGAACCCCGTAGCTGATAATTTGTCTAGGCTTGAAAATGTGCCTGGTGACCCACTACCTATTGATGATAGTTTTCCTGATTTAGCTGCAATGAATGTTTCTCACAGTACTCCTTGGTATGCTGACTATGCTAATTACATTGTTGCTAAATATTTACCACCTAGCTTTACATACCAACAAAAGAAAAAAATTCTTCTATGATTTAAGACATTACTTTTGGGATGACCCACATCTTTATAAAGAAGGAGTAGATGGTATCACTACTGGAATCAGCTACTTTGCCATCTGCCAGCTCTTTGCCGTCTGCTAGCTGACGGCAAAGAAGCTCTTTGCCATCAGCTACCCAAAAGCAGACGACAAAGAACTGGCTGATGGCAAAGAAGGTCTTTGCCATCAGCCAGTTCTTTGCCGTCCACTAGCGGATGGCAAAGATTCTTTGCCGTCAGCTGGCAGACGGCAAAGAGGGAGGTGGCCCACACTAACGAGCTGATGAGCGAAAACCTAACGGGGCCCCTCTTTGACGTCCGCTAGCAGACGGCAAAGAGTAATAAAGTGGACAGCAAAGGGGGCCGGACGGCAAACATCTAGGCTACTAACGGCCGAGCCCCACCCCGCCCATCTCTGTTTCTGTCCCCCTCCTCCCCGACGACCACCGCCACCCGCCGCCCCCCGCCACCCACCGCCGCCCCCTTGCCCCACCTTCCCTCGCCCCTTCGCCCCACCGTCCCAACCAGCCGCCGCTGCCTCCGCCACCGCCCCTGGCCCCACCGCCCCTCGCCCCATCGCCCCCACCACCCGCCACTGCCTCGGCGCCCCGTCGCCCGAACGGCGCCCCGCACCGGCGCCCCGTCGCCCGAATGGCGCCCCCCGGTGCCCCGCCGCCCCCACCACCTGCCCGTCGGCCCCTGCGCCCGCGCCGCCCCCGGAGCCAGGCTCGCCGCCGCCCCTGCGCCCGCGCCGCCCCTGGAGCCAGCCTCGCCGCAGGCCCCCTGCATCCGCGCCACCCCTGGAGCCAGGCTCGCCGCCGCCCCTGCGCCCGACCCCGACCCACCGGAGCCAGGCCCGCTGCCGCTGCCCTAACCGCGACCGTCCACCACCACCCTCTGCCCCCGGAGCCAAGGTGAGCATTTTTTTGTTTTTTTCTACTATTTTCTTTGTTGTTTTGGTTTAATTAGGTTATTGATAGGTTTAGGTTAGTGCTAGATTTAGGTTTAGATAATTAGAAGAAGAAGAAAGTTGAAAAAAAAGAAGAAGTAGAAGAAGAGGAAAAAGGAAAAAAGGAAGAAGAATAAGAAGAAAGTTGAAAAGCAGAACAATATAGAAGAGGAAGAAGAAGAAGAAGAAGAAGAAGAAGAAGAAGAAGAAGAAGAAGAAGAAGAAGAAGAAGAAGAAGAAGAAGAAGAAGAAGAAGAAGAAGAAGAAGAAGAAGAAGAAGAAGAAGAAAGAAGAGGAGGAGGAGGAGGAGGAAGAGGAGGAGGGAGAAGAAGAAAGAAAAGAAGAAGAAGAAAGAAGAAGAAGACCCCGACACGGCACCCCGACACCCCGGCCCGACACCCCGACACCGACCCCCGACCCCCGACACCCCAACCCCGACACGCCAGCCCCGACACCACGACCCCGACACGCCACCCCGACACCCCGGCCCGACACCCCGACCCCGACCCCGACCCCCGACCCCCGACACCGACCCCCGACCCCGACACGGCACCCCGGCCCGACACCCCGACCCCGACCCCCGACCCCCGGCACCCTGACACCACACCCCGACCCCGACACCTGACCCCTTGACCCCCCAATCCCGACACCACACCCCGACCCCGACACCACACCTCGACAACCGACCCCCTGACCCCGACACCCCGATCCCGACACGACACCCCGACCCCGAAACAGCACCCCGACCCCGACACGGCAGCCCGACACTGACACGACACCCCGATCCCCGACACCTCCCGAAAAGGTGTTCTTTGGCCTTCCAGAGGACGACGGGGTCATATATTTGTGAATTATTAGTTAGGTCATATATTTTTCGATTTTTTTATGAAAAAGAATCATATATAATTGTGTTGATCAGGTAGTTTTAAATGTGTAGTTGTTTCATCGCTGCGAGGTTTGGTGTTCGACGACCTCGCCGTGCGTCTGACGAGCTCTGCCCCTTCGTTCGTGGGTGAGCACAAATGACATGTCCTCCTGCCCCATTAATTATTTGCTCCATTCCAATGAAACTTGATAGCTAGCTATATATGTGTCTTGAATCATCAGTATGCGTAACCAATATGTGTCTCCCATTCGAAAGCGTCATAGTTATAAATATGCATGCATTTTGCATATTTAATTAGCTTGATTCTTTCGAATTGTCCAACGCTATCCATGGACAGCCCGAGTATGTGTAGATTGGGTTCGTTTTCCCATATGCTTTGCTCCGGATCCGACGCATAAATTTCGTCAGTGCCTCCCCTGTTGTTCTTCGGGTACACATCCTCTCTGTTTATTGCAGAGACGTGTATCAGGAGAACAACGGGGAGGTGCTGCCAAAATTTTGCGTCGGATCCGGAGCATAGCATGGGAAAATGAACCCAATCTACACATACCCGGGTGGGATTAGGACCTATCATTTCCTATTAGAGTGTAGGTTGCATGGACGTAATAAAATTGACAAAGTAGATCAACTGAGAATATATACATGGTGAATTACATATATAATTGTTGTGTGTCCAGTTGCTCTGAAAGTCAAGATGAGTGATCGTGCGTGGATGTATACCGGTCACACTGGTCAGAACAAATGGAGCGCTGAATGGTTCACAAAAACCAAGGGGTTTGTGCAAGCCGCATTTGCAAATGGCCAGAGGAAAACCTGGTGCCCCTGTTTGCGGTGCGGCAATTGGGAAAAGAGGACAGAGGCTGAAATGGGCAAACACCTGCAAAAGAGTGGTTTTACGCCCGATTATACGGTGTGGACATTTCATGGTGAGTCTGCCCAACGTGACCGAGCTGAGGTGGATCGTCGTCGCACCGACGAGCATGGTACCGGGATGGAAAACATGGTGCAAGACTATGATGATGCTCGGGATTCGGACGAGGAGATGGAGGAATCTGCAAAGGCCTTCAATGAAATGTTGGAGTCTTCAAAACGTCCGCTCCATGAGCACACTGAGCTTTGTCAGTTGGATGCCATCTCACAAGTAATGGCTCTGAAGGCTCAGTTCAACTTGGGCAGAGAATGCTATGATGCAATTATGACAGTATTTGGACGCTTTCTACCCAAAGGCCATGTAATGCCTGCAAACCTGTACCAGTCGGACAAAATCCTCCGTGCACTAAAGATGCCCTATGAGAAGATACATGCCTGTGAGAAAGGATGTGCCTTATTTAGGCTTGACTATGCGGACTTGAATTATTGTCCCATTTGCAAGTCTTCTAGGTATATTGTGGTAGACAACGGTATGGGTGAGAAGGCACAGACCAAAATCCCCGTTAGTGTTCTTCGGTATATGCCAATCGTACCAAGACTTCAACGTATTTTCATGGTCGAAGAGACGGCCAGACAGATGACATGGCACAAAACAGGTAAAAGAACCGAACTAGATGCAGATGGGAATCTGATGATGGTACACACATCGGATGGTGTTGCGTGGAAAAAGTTTGATGAATTACATGCTGACAAAGCGGCAGATCCGAGGCATCCTCGAGTCGGCATCAACACGGATGGGTTCAGTGTGTTTGGTATGACAGCAACCCAATACAGTTGTTGGACCGTATTTGTCTTTCCACTCAATCTCCCTCAGACAGATTATGCAAAGAAAGAACATTTTCCTGACGTTGATAATTCCAGGGCCCAACTATCCAGGGAAAAATATGAATGTGTACATGTAGCCGCTTAAGGACAAATTGCAAGAAGCCTGGGATAATGGGTTCAAGACATACGATGCCTATAGCAAATGGAACTTCATAATGCGTGTCTGGTACATGTACTCGACGCATGACTTGCCGGCGTATGCGCTATTTGTTGGCTGGTGTGTGCATGGAAGGTTCCCGTGCCCCACATGCAAGGAAGCTCTTGAGTTTCGTTGGCTTCAGGCCTGTCGCAAGTTTTCTTGCTTCGACATGCATAGACAGTTCCTGGATCCTCGCCATAAGTTCAGGAAAGACAAGAAGAACTTCATCAGAGGTAGAGTTGTCAGAAACTCTGCACCACCTGCATTGACAGGCCAACATACTCTAGATCAGTTAGACGCTCTCGAGCCAGATCCACAGCGTCCAGGGTACTTCAAGGAGTATAATTCTAAGCATGCCTGGATTCACAAAACATGCTTATGGGATCTGCCTTACTTCAAAGACCTCCTTTGCCCACACAACATCGACGTGATGCACACTGAGAAGAATATCGCCGAGGCACTTTTTGGTACATTGTTCGGCATAGATGGGAAGTCAAAGGATAATACTAAGGCTAGAGTCAATCTGGAGGCGCTATGTGATAGGCCGTTACAAAACATGAAAGAACCGAAAGGAAAGCAGAACTGGACGAAGCCAAAGGCATGGTTCAATCTTGGAAGGCCAGCTATGAGGGAAATTATCTTTTGGGTGCAACAACAGTCGATGTTCCCCGATGGGTATGCAGCGAATCTAAAGAGGGGAGCGAATCTTGATAAATTGAAGATATTTGGTCTCAAGAGTCATGATTGGCACATATGGATTGAGTGGGTAATGCCGGTGATGTTGCGTGGCTTCATCCCTGAGGATGAATGGCTAGTACTGGCAGAACTCAGCTATTTCTTCCGTGTTCTTTGTGCGAAAGAACTATCGCCTGGCGTGCTAGAAGAAATGGAAGAGTTGGCGCCGGAGTTGATCTGCAAGTTAGAGAAGATCTTTCCATCGGGCTTCTTTAATCCAATGCAACATTTGATTTTGCATCTCCCGACCGAGGCAAGATTGGGGGGGGGGGCCCGTGCAAAATCGTTGGTGCTACCCAACTGAGAGGATGTAGAAGACGTTTCAAGAAAAAAAATGTAAAAATAAACGTAGAATTGAAGCATCGATGGCTGAGGCATTCATCACTGAGGAGGCGGCAAACTTCATAACAACACACTACGAAGCCAAAAATTGTCATTTACATAATCCGAAGCCTCGGTACAATGCTGACGACCCTAAAAAGGGTGGATCCAACCTCAGCCTATTCAAAGGGAATCTCGCACCAGCCAGTGTTTCACATCCAGTATCTTTGGATAACGAAGAATGGCGGACCATTTCGTTGTATATCTTCAACAACCTGATAGAAGTGCAGCCGTACATCAAGTAAGTTCTCGGTACATTGTTTCGCAACTTCTATTTCCTTTGAACTGCTCTTATTCCTGGATATGTCATACAGTCGATACGTCGCTATATTCTCGTATGGAGCGGTGATCCAAATGGATTCCGTCGAAGAGTATGAGCTTCTCGCAAAGCAAGGAGACGGCTATCCTGGTTTCATCTCTTGGTTCAAACAAACGGTAATTTCTATTAGACAATTTCATTTCATTCGCTAATTTGTGCGTAATGCAACAATCCTTTCATATTAAACTTGTAGGCTAATTCAGAGTCTATGGACGCTGAATTGAGACAAGTCGCTAATGGTTTTGACTATAAGGTCCGTTCATTTGACAAGTACGACATCAATGGGTATCGCTTTCGTACCTATGGCAAAGAGCTATCTATGGCCGACCGAAAGTCTAAAAATTGTTGTGTATCTGCTATCGGCGAAGGAGGCACCGAGTATTATGGGAGAGTTGAAGCAATTTATGAACTTCTGTTCTATGGTGAAAACCCACCGAATGTCGTAGTCTTCAAATGTTATTGGTTTCAGCCGAAGGAGACTCAAAGGACTCATGAACATATAGGGCTAGTTGAAATCAACCAAAGCACCCATTTAGATGTTCCTGATGTCTATATTACGGCTCAACAGGCGACCCAAGTATTCTATCTACCGTGGGCCTGCCAAACTAATCCAAATCTGAAAGGTTGGGATGTCGTTTATGAAGTGCCGCCACGTGCTAGACTTTCTCCCCCAAAGGAAGAGGATTATGAACCTCACATTAACCCAGACACATATGAAGGAGAATTCTTCCAAGAGACACGTCTTTCCAAAATGCGTTTCAAGAACCGCTATACTTCACCCCAAAACATTGAAGTAGACAGCGTCAGTGAATCCGACATCACCCCAGAGGAGGAACAAGAAGAGCCGGAACAAGAAGAGGTTACTGTTGCGGATGACCTGTTAATGCTTGACCGATTACGTAAAGGTGGCCTTGCACATGTTGATGCCACTAAACCCTATGAACCCATCATTGATTATAGTGATGATGATGATTATGCATTTATTGATGATACAGATCGAGATTATTAGTAGTGTCAGCTATTCAATTTTTTTATGTTGTACTTGATGATGATGCACTTAAGTGATATACATATTATTATTCATATCGGTACTTTTTTTATGTTGTACTAATTTCGTTTATTCTTTGTCATGGCAGGTGTTGAAAGATGGTGGGCGCTGGTCGGGAGCGCGCCGAGGCCCCTTCTTCATCGGCGCGTGGTGCGAGGTCTTCCATTCCACACGCACCTCTCCGCCGAGTGTTGCTGGACAGTATGGCGACACCGCCTGGCCTTTCTTCGTCAACCGCGGTGCCTAGCAGGGGATGAGGTAAGAAGAAGAGAGGAGGTGGAGCACGTGGTCGCGGGAGAGGAGGTAGGGTGACTGCTACGGCGCCTTCCTCGCCGCCACCCCCAGCTGTTTCACCCGAGCACGTGACTGCTAGGGTGGACTCGTCCGAGGAGGAGGCTACACGGACTCCGGTCCACGAGCCTCCGGTCCACGGGTCTTTGGCCCACGAGTCTCGGGTCGACGGGCCTTCGGCCCACGAGACCCCAAAGGAGCACATGTCTGGATGGGGTACCTGGTCGGGCCAGCCTGAGGAGCTGAGTGGCCATGCTGATGATGGCGGGGAGCCGAGTGGCCATGCTGATGATGGCGGGGAGCCGACTGATATTGAGGAGGAGGGGGGCAACGTCTACCAGCGTGGTTGTACACGGCTCCCGTCCGTGCCGGCGACCCGCGAGCAGAGGTGGTTGATTTTCCCTGATGAGGAGAGGTAAGTGCATTTAATCTTTTTGTACCTTCTGCATTCACGTTTCTTCAAATAACTAATGTGTTGGCCTTGTCATGCTGCAGGGGTTGGGACCACCATGAAAGTGTCCGCTGGCCCAACTCCGTCCTTGGAGTTCTGATTCGGCAAAACTTCGTGGGATTTGTCACGTTGCCTAGTGAGGGTCGGCTTCCAGAGGTTGGATTGAGTTGGGAGCACTACTTGGCTGCCCTGGCCCCATCGGGTGAGATTATCGACGGTGTCTTGTGCAAGACGAGGGCAGACGTGGTGATCAGAAAGTTCTGGGTAATTTCTCCTTTATAAAATTAAAAATCTTCAACTAGCTAGTTATTAATTGTACTAATCAATATTGTCTCATTTGATTGCAGACATTCTACAGGTGTGAGGAGGGATACGAGGAGGAGGCAGTAGATGTTATCGACAAGGAGTGCAAGCGCCTACGACAGAACTTACGACATGAGGTCGGGTGCAGGCTGTTCGAGACTACTACGCCGGGCGTGGTATCAAGAAGCCCAAGCAGGCGTGCCGCGATAAGTTCTTGAGTAAGGAGCAGTACATGAAGGTAATTCTTAAGGCCTTGTACTTACTTCCTTCATTTAGTAATTCATAGCCGTAGCGCTCAAGTTTCTATTTGCTAACTTAGGCCCCTCCGAGATGGTGTGCGGATCGGATGGATTCTTGGGAGGTGTTGGACAATGCGTGGTGCTCAAAAGAATGGCGGGCCACCCACAACAAGGCCAAGGACAAACGTGCCCAAATGGAAGGTGTGCCATACCATCAAGGCAGCTCCAACTTATTTCAGTACGGGCGGAACTGGGTATGTGGTTTGCTTCATGATTCATGCAATTCATTCACCATGCTAGCTTTAGCCCTTTAATTACCAATTTACTTTGTTTCTCTCTTTCAGGCATGCTACAATAAGGTGGATAAGGTGCCCGAGGTGTACGACCTGTATGCCATGGCCCACACTGCCCTTACAAGAAAGTCAAGGCATTCTCTGCGTCTGACCTCGATGATCCAAAGAACTTCACCAACATCTCCGCCCACGACAAGCTCGTGCAATATCGAGACCAGGGGAAGGCGAGGAAAGGGGAGGACTTTAACCCGAGCAAGGGTCCCATTGATACAGAGCTGCTGATGATATCTGGTGGCGGGAGGTCCCATGGCTCCATAGCCATGGGAGATGGACTTATCCGTTGTCCTAGCACTCTCCCGGAGATCAAGGCGCGCCAGTCGAGCTCCGCTCGTGAGATAAGGCCTCGTGAACGGCCAGTCCAACTCGCCATCAAGGTTAGTTATACGTACTCAGCTATCTTTCTCCATTACATTGTGTGCGCTTCCATCAATGATTACAAATGGTCATGTGAGTGGTGTTGCAGGCTGCTATACAGACTGAGAGAGATAGAACGGAGAAACTTCTGGCGGAGGCGGCGGAGAGGCAGCGGGAGTTGGAGGAGAAGACGACAAAGATGTTGGAGGAGGAGAGGGCACGGAATGACATGCACGCAAGGGCCATGTACGAGCTCCTTGTGGTAAGTTTCTTCTGCAGATTACTTGCTAGTCTTAACATTTGAGTCTCATTACTAACTAGTATGACTCTGTTGTCAAAACCAAATGTGCAGAAGTCCGGTCAGACCGCTCCGCCGATGCCAGTGATTTCTCCTGGGAGCACCGTGAGTTTAATTTGAATGGACATTACTTGCTAGTCTTAACATTTGAGTGTCATAATGCTAATGAGACATTGGAAATGATCTTTGGTGCAGCTTAACTCCAGACACGCATCGCATGATCCTTCTCCAGCTACCGGTATGAGCCAGCCCGCTCCTACACCTCCCTGATCACGGTAAGTTTCTCTAGTGTTTTTCTTAACAAATGCACAAAGACCTAGACTTAGCTTTATTTCCTCCAATATGCTTACCACAATGACCTAGAGTTAGCTTCTTTTCCTCCAAAATGACTTAATAAGCTTACTGACCTCATAAACCATCCATTTTACCTAAGTTAGCTCTAAAACGATCTGCACTTAGCTTACTTATGTCAAAAATTGCATAATTAGCTTAGTTAGCTCATAAACGATCCATTTTACCTAAGTTAGCTCTAAAATGACCCATTTTACCTTAGTTAGCTTATAAGTGATCCAATTTATCCAAGTTAGCTCTAAAATGACCATTTTACCTAGATTAGCTCCTAAATGATCCATTTTACCTAAGTTAGCTTTAAAATGACCCATTTCACCTAGGTTAGCTCCAAAATGACCCATTTCACCTAGGTTAGCTCCAAAATGACCCATCTTACATAGGTTAGCTTATAAATGATCCAGTTTATCCAAGTTAGCTCTAAAATGACCCAATTTACCTAGAGTAGCTCCTAAACGATCCATTTCACCTAAGTTAGCTAAAAACGATCCATTTCACCTAAATTAGCTCTTAAATGATCCATTTCACCTAAGTTAGCTCAAAAAATGATCCATTTCACCTTAGTTAGCTCAAAAACGATCCATTTCACCTTAGTTAGCTCATAAACGACCCATTTCAACTAAGTTAGCTCATAAATGATCCATTTCACCTAAGTTAGCTAAAAAACGATCCATTTCACCTTAGTTAGCTCATAAACGACCCATTTCAACTAAGTTAGCTCATAAATGATTCATTTCACCTAAGTTAGCTCATAAATGATCCATTTCACCTAAATTAGCTAAAAAACGATCCATTTCACCTTAGTTAGCTAAAAAACGATGCCCTTCACCTTAGTTAGCTCATAAATAACCCATTTCAACTAAGTTAGCTCATAAATGATCCATTTCAACTAAGTTAGCTCATAAACGACCCATTTCAACTTAGTTAGCTCATATATGATCCATTTCACCTAAGTTAGCTCATAAATGACATATACTTCTTGTTCTAGTCTTCTTCTTCTAGTCACCTATTTCTAACTTTCTTATTTGCCATTTTGCAGATTTCATTCACTTCATGGAAGCTAGCTTGCTATGATGGAGTGCTTGCTTTTTCTTTGCTGAAACTTTGCATTATATCTAGCTTGCTATGATAGAACTTGCTATGTTGATGAAACTTTGCTATTTAATATGTATATGGAACAATGTGTATGGATGGAACTTGCTTATGTATGAATGGATGAAACTTAATTATGTGCTGGATATGTGATATGTTTGCTGTTAAATAGCCCTGTGAAATATATCTATATATGTCATATATATTTGCTGTGAAAATTTTTGGATTAAAAATAAATAGAAAAAAGAGACAATATGCAGGCTCTTTGCCGTCTGCCACCGACGGCAAAGGGCTCTTTGCCATCAGCAGCGGACGGCAAAGAGGCCACGTGGCAGGAAACTGTGCTTCCTAGGAGGCTGACCAATTTGGTCAGTTTGCCTACAGTGGCTGACGGCAAAGGCTTTGCCGTCCACGGCAGATGGCAACGAGTGAAAACTTTGCCTACAGCGGCGGATGGCAAAGGTCCGCTGTGTAGTGACGTCCAGCTGACATCATTCGGCGGACGGCAAAGGCCTGCCAAAATTTGCCGTCAGCGGCGGACGGCAAAGGCCTGCGGTTAACCACCTAACGGAGTAACAGCACATTTATTGCCGTCTGCATTCTTTGCCGTCCGCTGCTGATGGCAAAGGCCCCTTTGCCGCCAGCCACCCGAAGCAGACGACAAAGTAGCTCTTTGCCGGACCTTACTTTGCCGTGGCCTTTTGTCGTCCGTGGCAGAGGGCAAAGACCTTTGCCGTCCGCCATTCATGCCTTTACCGTCTGCCGTGGCAGATGGCAAAGTAGCTGATTCCTGTAGTGTATTATTAGACGTTGTGTACCTGAGCATGAACAGGGACAAATCCTATAGAAATGTCACTCTGAATCTTATGGAGGGCATCATGCTGGAGATAGAACTGCTCACAAGGTATTGCAATCTGGATTTTATTGGCCTATTCTTTTCAAGGATGCCCGTAAGTTTGTCTTATCTAGTGATGAATGTCAAAGAATAGGTAATATCGGTAAGCGTCAAGAAATGCCTATGAATTATTCACCTGTTGTTGAACCATTTGATGTTTGGGGATTTGACTACATGGGACCTTTTCCTTCCTCTAGTGGGTATACACATATTCTGGTTGTTGTTGATTATGTTACTAAACAGGTAGAAGCTATTCCAACCAGTAGTGTTGATCACAACACCTCTATTAAAATGCTTAAGGAAGTTATTTTCCCAAGGTTTGGAGTCCCTAGATATTTAATGACTAATGGTGGTTCACACTTTATTCATGGTGCTTTCCGTAAAATGCTTGCCAAGTATGATGTTAACCATAAAATTGCATCACCTTATCATCCTCAGTCTAGTGGTCAAGTTGAACTTAGCAATAGAGAAATAAAATTAATTTTGCAAAAGACTGTCAATAGGTCCAGGAAGAATTGGTCTAAGAAATTAGATGATGCACTTTGGGCTTATAGAACAACATATAAAAATCCTATGGGTATGTCTCCTTATAAAATGGTTTATGGAAAAGCTTGTCATTTGCCTCTTGAGTTAGAACATAAAGCATATTGGGCAGTTAAAGAGCTCAACTATGATTTCAAGCTTGCTGGTGAAAAGAGGTTATTTGATATTAGCTCTTTAGATGAATGGAGAACCCAAGCTTATGAAAATGCAAAATTATTCAAAAAAAAAGTTAAAAGATGGCATGACAAAAGAATCCAAAAGCATGAGTTTAAAGTCGGAGAATAAGTTCTTTTATACAACTCCCGTTTTAGATTCTTTGTAGGAAAACTCCTCTCAAAACGGGAAGGCCCCTATATATATGTTATCGAGGAGGTTTATCAGTCTGGAGCCATCAAAATAAATAATTCCGAAGGTACCAACCCAAAGGTTGTCAATGGACAACGAATAAAACATTATATCTCAGGTACGCCCATTAATGTTGAAAGTAATATTATCCAAACTTTGAGACCGGAAGAACACATAAAAGAGTCCTTCCGGAACACTCTAGAATCGTGAAAATAAGGAGGTACCTGATACGGTAAGTAAACGGACTCCAAAAAATCCGCAAAAATATTTTTTATTAGTTTTGGAATATTTAAAAATTTAGGAAATAAAGAAACTTCCAGGAAGCATACCCTGGTGGGCACAAGACACGAGGGCGCACCTAGCTTGCCTGGCGCGTCCAAGTGGGTTGTGCCCACCTGGGACACCTTCCGGACTCCATTTTTCTAAAGCTTGCTTGTCCTCCAAGATTATATATATATATATATATATATATATATATATATATATATATATATATATATATATATATATATATATATATACTTCCCGAACCTGTTAACGACCGTATCGTGGAGAAATCCTCCTTCTCTTTTCTTGCTGTTTTCTGCGCAGTTTCGAAAATATGTCATCTCAAGACTCCGATGGAGAGATCTATGTCTCACGTCTCATTGCTAACCCAAAGACCAATGGGGACCTATCTCCTTATTGTCGAACTACGGATGACGAGGAGGATGCTCACTTGATGAGGATAAATGATTCAAGCTCGGAGGTGGAGGATGTTCCTCTACCTCAACCTGGGGATGTGCACATGGAGTTGAAGAAGTCAAGTCTCCCTAAAAGAGCTAACCGGTCTAAAAATCAATCTATTCCTTCTCGTTTTCAGCAAAAAAGCAAAGGGGATTTATGTGACAAGATCTTGAAGCTGGAGTTGGTAGTCGATGATTTAAAGGAGGAAATTGCTCTCCTCAACTACAATATGGAAAATTTGATGGCACAACTGTCACCACTACCACCATCTTCTTCACCACCAAAATAGAACTAAGTATCGGGTATGGCACTCCCCTTGGCTTCCGCCAAGCTTGGGGGAGGTGCCCCAGTATCATATCATCCCACTATCATTTTGCCTTTACTTATTTTAGTTCTATCTTTTTCTTTAGATGAATAAAAGTTTAGTTCGATCCTTTCTTGTTTGAGAGTTTGCTTAGTGATCTATCCTTGTAATCGTGTGCAAGTTATATAATTAAGTTAGTTTGAGTTTCTACTTTCTTTACTTTTATGTTGCAAATAAAGAAGAGAAATAAGAAAGAAAAAGAGAAAGGAAATAAATAAAAGAAAGGAAATAAGTCAAGAAGATCATACACTAATCCTATGGTAGGTGATGGCACCACATAAGGAAATGTATAAGTAGATATTTTATTAGAGATTGACAAACATAGCATTAGTCAATGATGCAACTCATGAAAGAATTAATAAGGGAAGAGAAGATTCACATATAAATGTACTATCCTAGAAATCTTTTGTGATTGTGAGTCCTCATCAAAATATTATATGCCAAAATTGTTGACATTGGACAAGGAAGACAACTTAATGGTTTATGTTTGTTTATATTCACATAGAAATCATATTGCCATAGATCCTTTAACCTGTGATGCTTGCCCCCTATCTTTGCTAGCCAAAAATTCCGCACTTAGTAGAGATACTACTTGTGCATCCAGAAACCCTTAAACCCAAATCTTACTTTCAAGTGTCCACCATACCTACCTAGGGATTGAGCAAGATCCCTCAAGTAAGTTGTCATCGATGCAAAAAGGCAATAAAAATTGCTTCTAAACGTGTGAGATCATTTAGTGTAAGAGAAAATTGAGTGTTGCACGAACTTGTGATGGTGAAGAATAAAAGCGACAGACTGCATAATAAAGGTCACTATCATAAGATACAATGCAACGTGACGTTCTTTTGCACTAAGGGGTTGAGCATACAAACAAATAAGCGCATGGCAACCTCTGCTTCCCTCTGCGAAGGGCCTATCTTTTACTTTTATGCAAAGAGTCAAAGTTTTCCTTCTATTCCTTTTTATTTTTCTCCTTTGGCAAGCATCATGTGGTGAGGAAAGATTTAGGCACATATGTCCAGTTGAAGATAGATATCATGAGTTATTATTGTTGACATCACCCTTGAGGTGAATATGTTTGGAGGCGATACTATAAGCCCCTATCTTTCTATGTGTCTGGTTGAAACATTTTGCTCATGTGTTCGCGGTGAGTGTTAGCAATCATAGAAGACTATATGATGGTTGAGTATGTGGACTTGCCTAAAGGCTCCGATACGTGACCCTTCCTAAAAATATGATGAATTGTAGTTGCAAACTTGACTGAGAACATAGTTTGTTTGTTTTTAATAGAGTTTTTGCTTTATACTTCGATTGTGTGATGAACTGTTACTTATTCATGAGAAGTATATGATAAAAGTTCTATGATAAAAGTCTTATGTTTAATTTTGTTGCTGTTATAATAATCAACATGATGCTTCTATGTCCGTATTTGGTTTTTATCGACACCTCTCTCTCAAAGCATGTGGAATGTTTTTCGATTTCGGTTTTCGCTTGAGGACAAGCGAGGTCTAAGCTTGGGGGAGTTGATACGTCCATTTTGCATCATGTTTTCTTACTGCTGTTTATATGATGTTTTTATTCATAATAATGCTTTTTGTAGTAATTCTAATGCATTTTCTCTCATAATATGCAAGGAATACACAAAGAGGGAGAATTTCGGCAGCTGGAAATATAGACCTAGAAAAGCTCCGTTAGACTACCTATTTTGCACAACTCCAAACAAGCTGAAACTTCACGGAGAATTTTTATGGAATACTGGAGCAAATAACTACCAGAGGGGGCCCACCAGGTGGGCACAACCCACCTGGGCGCGCCAGGCAACCCAGGAGCGCCCTGGTGGGTTGTGCTCACCCAGGCCTGATACGTCTCCAACGTATTTATAATTTTTATTGTTCCATTCTATTATATTATGCGTCTAAGATGTTTTATATGCCTTTATATGCCATTTTATTTGATTTTTGGGACTAACCTATTAACCTAGAGCCCAGTGCCAGTTTCTATTTTTTCCTTGGTTTTGAGTATCGTCGAAAAGGAAAACCAAATGGAGTCCAATTGACCTGAAATTTCACGGAGATCGTTTTTGGACCAGAAGAAGCCCACGGAGCACCGGAGATGGGTCAGAAGAGTCCCGAGTCACCCACGAGGGTGGGGGGCGCGCCCTACCCCCTGGGTGCGCCCCCCTACCTCGTGGCCGCCTTAGAGACCCCCCTGGCTTGTTCCTAACGCCAAAACCTCTTATATATACTGAAACCTCTAGAAAATAACCTAGATCGGGTGTTCCTCCGCCGCAAGCCTCTGTAGCCACCGAAAACTAATCTAGACCCGTTCCAGCACCCTGCTGGAGGGGGGAATCCCTCTCCGGTGGCCATTTTCATTATCCCGGCGCTCTCCATTACGAGGAGGGAGTAGTTCACCCTCGGGGCTGAGGGTATGTACCCATAGCTATGTGTTTGATATCTCTCTCTCGTGTTCTTAAGGTGGTACGATCTTGATGTATCACGAGCTTTGCTATTATAGTTGGATCTTATGATGTTTCTCCCCCTCTACTCTCTTGTAATGTATTGAGTTCTCCCTTTGAAGTTATCTTATCGGATTGAGTCTTTAAGGATTTGAGAACACTTGATGTATGTCTTGCATGTGCTTATCTGTGGTGACAATGGGATATCACGTGATCTACTTGATGTATGTTTTGGTGATCAACTTGCAGGTTCCGTGACCTCGTGAACCTATGCATAGGGGTTGGCACATGTTTTCGTCTTGACTCTCCGGTAGAAACTTTGGGGCACTCTTTGAAGTTCTTTGTGTTGGTTGAATAGATGAATCTGAGATTGTGTGATGCATATCGTATAATCATACCCGCGGATACTTGAGGTGACCTTGGAGTATCTAGGTGACATTAGGGTTTTGGTTGATCTGTGTCTTAAGGTGTTATTCTAGTACGAACTCTATGATAGATCGAACAGAAAGAATAGCTTCGTGTTATTTTACTATGGATTCTTGAATAGATCGATTATAAAGGATAACTTTGAGGTGGTTTCTGTTGGGGAACGTAGTAATTTCAAAAATTTTCCTACGCACACGCAAGATCATGGTGATGCATAGCAACGAGAGGGGAGAGTGTTGTCTACGTACCCTCGTAGACCGAAGCGGAAGCGTTGACGCAACGTAGTGGAAGTAGTCGTACGTCTTCCCGATCCGACCGATCCAAGCACCGTTACTCCGGCACCTCCGAGTTCTCGGCACACGTTCAGCTCGATGACGCACCCCTAGCTCCGATCCAGCAAAGCTTCGGGGAGGAGTTCCGTCAGCACGACGGCGTGGTGACAATCTTGATGTTCTACCGGCGCAGGGCTTCGCCTAAGCACTGCAACGATATATTCGAGGTGGAATATGGTGGAGGGGGGCACCGCACACGGCTAAGGAACGATCACGAAGATCAACTTGTGTGTCTATGGGGTGCCCCCTACCCCCGTATATAAAGGAGTGGAGGAGGGGAGGGCCGGCCCTCTCTATGGCGCGCCCTAGGGGAGTCCTACTCCCACCGGGAGTAGGATTCCCCCTTTCCTAGTCCAACTAGGAGTCCTTCCATGTATTAGGAGTAGGAGACAAGGAAGGGGAAAGGAGAAGGGAAGGAAGGAGGGGGCGCAGCCCCTCCCCCTAGTCCAATTCGGACTAGGCCTTGGGGGGGCGCGCGGCCTGCCCTAGGCAGCCCCTCTCCCTTTCCCGTATGGCCCAATAAGGCCCAATACTTCTCCCCCGTATTCCCGTAACTCCCCGGTACTCCCGAAAATACCCGAATCACTCAGAACCTTTCCGATGTCCGAATATAGTCGTCCAATATATCGATCTTTACGTCTCGACCATTTCGAGACTCCTCGTCATGTCCCCGATCTCATCCGGGACTCCGAACTCCTTCGGTACATCAAAACTCATAAACTCATAATATAACTGTCATCGAAACCTTAAGCGTGCGGACCCTACGGTTCGAGAACAATGTAGACATGACCGAGACACGTCTCCGGTCAATAACCAATAGCGGGACCTGGATGCCCATATTGGTTCCTATATATTCTATGAAGATCTTTATCGGTCAGACCGCATAACAACATACGTTGTTCCCTTTGTCATCGGTATGTTACTTGCCCGAGATTCGATCGTCGGTATCTCAATACCTAGTTTAATCTCGTTACCGGCAAGTCTCTTTACTCGTTCTGTAATACATCATCTCACAACTAACTCATTAGTTACAATGCTTGCAAGGCTTATGTGATGTGCATTACCGAGAGGGCCCAGAGATACCTCTCCGACGATCGGAGTGACAAATCCTAATCTCGAAATACGCCAACCCAACATCTACCTTTGGTGACACCTGTAGTACTCCTTTATAATCACCCAGTTACGTTGTGACATTTGGTAGCACCCAAAGTGTTCCTCCGGCAAACGGGAGTTGCATAATCTCATAGTCAAAGGAACATGTATAAGTCATGGATAAAAGCAACAGCAACATACTAAACGATCGGGTGCTATGCTAATGGAATGGGTCATGTCAACCAGATCATTCAACTAATGATGTGACCTTGTTAATCAAATGACAACTCCTTTGTCCATGGTTAGGAAACTTAACCATCTTTGATTAACAATCTAGTCAAGTAGAGGCATACTAGTGACACTCTGTTCGTCTATGTATCCACACATGTATTATGTTTCTAGTTAATACAATTCTAGCATGAATAATAAACATTTATCATGATATGTAATGAAATAAATAATAACTTTATTATTGCCTCTAGGGCATATTTCCTTCAGTCTCTCACTTGCACTAGAGTCAATAATCTAGGTCACATCACCATGTGATTAACTCACATCACCATGTGATTAACTCGATAGTTCACATCATCATGTGATTAACACCCATAGTTCACATCGCCATGTGACCAACACCCAAAGGGTTTGCTAGATTCAGTAATCTAGTTCACATCGCTATGTGATTAACACCCAAAGAGTACTACGGTGTGATCATGTTTTGCTTGTGAGAGAAGTTTAGTCAACGGGTCTGCCACATTCAGATCCGTTATGTATTTTGCAATTTTCTATGTCTACAATGCTCTGCACGGAGCTACTCTAGCTAATTGCTCCCACTTTCAATATGTATCTAGATCGAGACTTAGAGTCATCCAGATCGGTGTCAAAACTTGCATCGACGTAACCCTTTACGACGAACCTTTTGTCACTTCCATAATCGAGAAACATATCCTTATTCCACTAAGGATAATTTTGACCGCTGTCCAGTGATCTACTCCTAGATCACTATTGTACTCCCTTGCCAAATTCAGTGTAGGGTATACAATAGATCTGGTACACAGCATGGCATACTTTATAGAACCTATGGCCAAGGCATAGGGAATGACTTTCATTCTCTTTCTATCTTCTGCCGTGGTCGAGTTTTGAGTCTTTACTCAACTTCATACCTTGTAACACAGGAAAGAAATCTTTCTTTGACTGTTCCATTTTGAACTACTTCAAAATCTTGTCAAGGTATGCACTCATTGAAAACTTATCAAGCGTCTTGATCTATCTCTATAGATCTTGATGCTCAATATGTAAGCAGCTTTACCGAGGTCCTTCTTCAAAAAACTTCTTTCAAACACTCCTTTATGCTTTGCAGAATAATTCTACATTATTTCCGATCAACAATATGTCATTTACATATACTTATCGGAAATGCTGTAGTGCTCCCACTCACTTTCTTGTAAATACAGGCTTCACCGCAAGTCTGTATAAAACTATATGCTTTGATCAACTCATCAAAGCGTATATTCCAACTCCAAGATGCTTGCACCAGTCCATAGATGGATCGCTGGAGCTTGCACATTTTGTTAGCACCTTTAGGATTGACAAAACCTTCTGGTTGCATCATATACAACTCTTTAATAAATCCATTAAGGAATGCAGTTTTGTTTTATCCGTTTGCCAGATTTCATAAAATGCGGCAATTGCTAACATGATTCGGACAGACTTAAGCATGGATACGAGTGAGAAACTCTCATCGTAGTCAACACCTTGAACTTGTCGAAAACCTTTTGCGACAATTCTAGCTTTGTAGATAGTAACACTACTATCAGCTTCTGTCTTCTTCTTGAAGATCCATTTATTTTCTATGTCTTGCCGGTCATCGGGCAAGTCAACCAAAGTCCACACTTTGTTCTCATACATGGATCCCATCTCAGATTTTATGGCCTCAAACCATTTCGCGGAATCTTGGCTCACCATCGCTTCTTCATAGTTCGTAGGTTCGTCATGGTCAAGTAACATGACCTCCAGAACAGGATTACCGTACCACTCTGGTGCGGATCTCACTCTGGTTTACCTACGAGATTCGGTAGTAACTTGATCTGAAGTTACATGATCATCATCATTAGCTTCCTCACTAATTGGTGTAGTAGTCACAAGAACAGATTTCTGTGATGAACTATTTTCCAATAAGGGAGATGGTACAATTACCTTATCAAGTTTTCTACTTTCCTCCCACTCACTTCTTTCGAGAGAAACTCCTTCTCTAGAAAGGATCCATTCTCAGCAACGAATGTCTTGCCTTTGGATCTGTGATAGAAGGTGTACCCAACTGTCTCCTTTGGGTATCCTATGAAGACACATTTCTCCGATTTGGGTTTGAGCTTATCATGTTGAAACTTTTTCACATAAGCATCGCAACCCCAAACTTTAAGAAACGACAACTTTGGTTTCTTGCCAAACCATAGTTCTGATTGTGTCGTCTCAACGGACTTAGATGGTGCCCTTTTTAACGTGAATGCAGCTGTCTCTAATGCATAACCCCAAAACGATAGTGGTAAATCGGTAAGAAACATCATAGATTGCACTATATCAATAAAGTACAGTTATGACGTTCGGACACACCATTATGCTGTGGTGTTCCAGGTGGCGTGAGTAGTGAAACTATTTCACATTGTTTAACTGAAGGCCAAACTCGTAACTCAAATGTTTTACCTCTGCGATCATATCGTAGTAACTTTTATTTTCTTGTTACGATGATTCTCTACTTCACTCTGAAATTCTTTGAACTTTTCAAACGTTTCAGACTTATGTTTCATCAAGTAGATATACCCATATCTGCTCAAATCATCTGTGAAGGTTAGAAAATAATGATACTTGTCGCGAGCCTTAATATTCATCGGACCACATACATCAGTATGTATGATTTCCAACAAATCTGTTGCTTGCTCCATTGTTCCGGAGAACGGCGTTTTAGTCATCTTGCCCAAGAGGCATGGTTCGCAAGCATCAAGTGATTCATAATCAAGTGATTCCAAAATCCCATCAGCATGGAGTTTCTTCATGCGCTTTACACCAATATGACCTAAACGGCAGTGCCACAAATAGGTTGCACTATCATTATTAACTTCGCATCTTTTGGTTTCAATATTATGAATATGTGTATCACTACGATCGAGATCCAATGAACTATTTTCATTGGGTGTGTATGTCCATAAAAGGTTCTATTCATGTAAACAGAACAACAATTGTTCTCTAACTTAAATGAATAATCGTATTGCAATAAACATGATCAAATCATATTTATGCTCAACGCAAACACCAAATAACACTTATTTAGGTTCATCACTAATCCCGAAAGTATAGGGAGTGTGCGATGATGATCATATCAATCTTGGAACTACTTCCAAATTTCATCGTCACTTCACCCTTAACTAGTCTTTGTTCATTCTGCAACTCCCGTTTCGAGTTACTACTCTTAGCAACTGAACCAGTATCAAATACCGAGGGGTTGCTATGAACACTAGTAAAATACATATCAATAATCTGTATATCAAATATACCTTTGTTCACTTCGCCATCCTTCTTATCCGCCAAATACTTGGGGCAGTTCCGCTTCCAGTGACCAGTCCCTTTGCAGTAAATGCACTCAGTCTCAGGCTTAGGTCCAGACTTGGGCTTCTTCACTTGAGCAGCAACTTGCTTGCCGTTCTTCTTGAAGTTCCCCTTCTTCCCTTTGCCCTTTACTTGAAACTAGTGATCTTGTCAACCATCAATGCTTGATGCTCTTTCTTGATTTCTACCTCCATCGATTTCATCATTATGAAAAAATTCGGGAGTCGTTTTCGTCATCCCTTGCATACTATAGTTCATCACGAAGTTCTACTAACTTGGTGATGGTGACTAGAGAATTCTGTCAATCACTATCTTATCTGGAAGATTAACTCCCACTTGATTCAAGCGATTGTAGTACCCAGACAATCTGAGCACATGCTCACTAGTTGAGCGATTCTCCTCCATCTTTTAGCTATAGAACTTGTTGGAGACTTCATATCCCTCAACTCGGGTAGTTGCTTGAAATATTAACTTCAACTACTGGAACATCTCATATGGTCCATGATGTTCAAAACGTCTTTGAAGTCCCGATTCTAAGCCGTTAAACATGGTGCACTAAACTATCAAGTAGTCATCATATTTAGCTAGCCAAACGTTCATAATGTCTGCATCTGCTCCTGCAATAGGTCTGTCACCTAGCGGTGCATTAAGGACATAATTCTTCTGTGCAGCAATGAGGATAAACCTCAGATCACGGATCCAATCCGCATCATTGCTACTAATGTTTTTCAACACAATTTTCTCTAGGAACATATCAAAATAAACATAGGGAAGCAACAACGCGAGCTATTGATCTACAACATAGATCTGCTAATACTACTAGGACTAAGTTCATGATAAATTAAAGTTCAATTAATCATATTACTTAAGAACTCCCACTTAGATAGACATCCCTCTAATCCTCTAAGTGATCATGTGATCCAAATCAAACTAAACCATAACCGATCATCACGTGAAATGGATTAGTTTTCAATGGTGAACATCATCATATTGATCATATCTACTATATGATTCACGCTCGACCTTTCAGTCTCCGTGTTCCGAGGTCATATCTTATATGCATAGCTCGTCAAGTATAACCTGAGTATTCCGCGTGTGCAATTGTTTTGCACCCGTTGTATTTGAACGTAGAGCCTATCACACCCGATCATCACGTGGTGTCTCAGCACGAAGAACTTTCGCAACGGTGCATACTCAGGGAGAACACTTCTTGATAATTAGTGAGAGATCATCTTATAATGCTACCGTCAATCAAAGCAAGATAAGATGCATAAAAGATAAACATCACATGCAATCAATATAAGTGATATGATATGGCCATCATCATCTTGTGCTTGTGATCTCCATCTCCGCAGCACTGTCATGATCACCATCGTCACCGGCGCGACACCTTTATCTCCATTGTAGCATCGTTGTTGTCTCGCCAATCTTATGCTTCTACGACTATCGCTACCGCTTAGTGATAAAGTAAAGCATTACAGGGCGATTGCATTGCATACAATAAAGCGACAACCATACGGCTCCTGCCGGTTGCCGATAGCTCGGTTACAAAACATGATCATCTCATACAATAAAATTTAGCATCATGTCTTGACCATATCACATCACAACATGCCCTGTAAAAACAAGTTAGACGTCCTCTACTTTGTTTGTTGCAAATTTTACGTGGCTGCTACGGGCTGAAGCAAGAACCAATCTCACCTACGCATCAAAACCACAACGATACTTCGTCAAATAGACTCCGTTTTAACCTTCTCAAGGACCGGGCGTAGCCATACTCGGTTCAACTAAAGTTGGTGAGACAGTCTCCCGCAAGCCATCTGTGTGCAAAGCACGTCGAGGGAACCGGTCTCGCGTAAGCGTACGCGTAAGGTTGGTCCGGGTCGTCTCATCCAACAATACCGCTGACCCAAAGTATGACATGCTGGTAGGCAGTATGACTTGTATCGTCCACAACTCACTTGTGTTCTACTCGTGCAAATAACATCAAACCATAAAAACCTAGGCTCTGATACCACTGTTGGGGAACGTAGTAATTTCAAAAAATTTCCTACGCACACGCAAGATCATGGTGATGCATAGCAACGAGAGGGGAGAGTGTTGTCTACGTACCCTCGTAGACCGAAGCGGAAGCGTTGACGCAACATAGAGGAAGTAGTCGTACGTCTTCCTGATCCGACCGATCCAAACACCGTTACTCCGGCACCTCCGAGTTCTTGGCACACGTCCAGCTCGATGACGCACCCCTAGCTCCGATCCAGCAAAGCTTCGGGGAGGAGTTCCGTCAGCACGACGGTGTGGTGACAATCTTGATGTTCTACCGGCGCAGGGCTTCGCCTTAGCACTGCAACGATATATTCGAGGTGGAATATGGTGGAGGGGGGCACCGCACACGGCTAAGGAACGATCACGAAGATCAACTTGTGTGTCTATGGGGTGCCCCCTACCCCCGTATATAAAGGAGTGGAGGAGGGGAGGGCCGGCCCTCTCTATGGCGTGCCCTAGGGGAGTCCTACTCCCACCGGGAGTAGGATTCCCCCTTTCCTAGTCCAACTAGGAGTCCTTCCATGTATTAGGAGTAGGAGACAAGGAAGGGGAAAGGAGAAGGGAAGGAAGGAGGGGGCGCAGCCCCTCCCCCTAGTCCAATTCGGACTAGGCCTTGGGGGGGCGCGCGGCCTGCCCTAGGCAGCCCCTCTCACTTTCCCGTATGGCCCAATAAGGCCCAATACTTCTCCCCCGTATTCCCGTAACTCCCCGGTACTCCCGAAAATACCCGAATCACTCAGAACCTTTCCGATGTCCGAATATAGTCGTCCAATATATCGATCTTTACGTCTCGACCATTTCGAGACTCCTCGTCATGTCCCCGATCTCATCCGGGACTCCGAACTCCTTCGGTACATCAAAACTCATAAACTCATAATATAACTGTCATCGAAACCTTAAGCGTGCGGACCCTACGGTTCGAGAACAATGTAGACATGACCGAGACACGTCTCCGGTCAATAACCAATAGCGGGACCTGGATGCCCATATTGGTTCCTATATATTCTACGAAGATCTTTATCGGTCAGACCGCATAACAACATACGTTGTTCCCTTTGTCATCGGTATGTTACTTGCCCGAGATTCGATCGTCGGTATCTCAATACCTAGTTTAATCTCGTTACCGGCAAGTCTCTTTACTCGTTCTGTAATACATCATCTCGCAACTAACTCATTAGTTACAATGCTTGCAAGGCTTATGTGATGTGCATTACCGAGAGGGCCCAGAGATACCTCTCCGACGATCGGAGTGACAAATCCTAATCTCGAAATACGCCAACCCAACATCTACCTTTGGTGACACCTGTAGTACTCCTTTATAATCACCCAGTTACGTTGTGACGTTTGGTAGCACCCAAAGTGTTCCTCCGGCAAACGGGAGTTGCATAATCTCATAGTCAAAGGAACATGTATAAGTCATGGATAAAAGCAACAACAACATACTAAACGATCGGGTGCTATGCTAATGGAATGGGTCATGTCAATCAGATCATTCAACTAATGATGTGACCTTGTTAATCAAATGACAACTCCTTTGTCCATGGTTAGGAAACTTAACCATCTTTGATTAACAAGCTAGTCAAGTAGAGGCATACTAGTGACACTCTGTTCGTCTATGTATCCACACATGTATTATGTTTCCAGTTAATACAATTCTAGCATGAATAATAAACATTTATCATGATATGTAAGGAAATAAATAATAACTTTATTATTGCCTCTAGGGCATATTTCCTTCAGTTTCCTACCCTACCATAATCTCTTCATTTGTTCTCCGCTATTAGTGACTTTGGAGTGACTCTTTGTTGCATGTTGAGGGATAGTTATATGATCATATTATGTTATTATTGTTGAGAGAACTTGCACTAGTGAAAGTATGAACCCTAGGCCTTGTTTCAACGCATTGCAATACCATTTGTGCTCACTTTTATCATTAGTTACCTTGCTGTTTTTATATTTTCAGATTACAAAAACCAATATCTACCATCCATATTGCACTTGTATCACCATCTGTTCGCCGGGCTAGTGCACCTATACAATTTACCATTGTATTGGGTGTGTTGGGGACACAAGAGACTCTTTGTTGTTTGGTTGCAGGGTTGCTTGAGAGAGACCATCTTCATCCTACGCCTCCCATGGATTGATAAACCTTAGGTCATCCACTTGTGGGAAATTTGCTACTGTCCTACAAACCTCTACACTTAGAGGCCCAACAACGTCTACAAGAAGAAGGTTGTGTAGTAGACATCAAGCATTTTCTGTCGCCGTTGCCGGGGAGGTGAGTGCTTGAAGGTATATCTTTAGATCTTGCAATCGAATCTTTTAATTCTTGTTTTATCACGAGTTTAGTTTATGAAAAATGGAATTGAGGGTGCCTCATATGCTTCATCTTTTTAATCTCTTTCATGAAAATAAGGATTCCTATAATTGTGGCAAAGTTTTAGAAGAAGAATGCATTAGAATGTTTGTGTAGGATCTCGAAGAGAGTGTGTCTAGAGGGGGGGGGGGTGATTAGACACTTAGTACTAAAGTTGCAGTTTTTAAGCCTTTTTGGTTTGAGTGAAGTTTAGGCACAATTTCAGCAATACATATCAAGCAAGCATGCAAAGAACGTATAGGCAGCGGAAAGTAAAGCATGCAACTTGCAAGTATGTAAGGGGAAGGGTTTGGAGAAATCAAACGCAATTGGAGACAAGGATGTTTTTTCCGTGGTTCGGATAGGTGGTGCTATCCTACATCCACGTTAGTGGAGACTTCAACCCACGAAGGGTAACGGTTGCGTGAGTCCACGGAGGGATCCACCCACGAAGGGTCCACGAAGTAGCAACCTTGTCTATCCCACCATGGCCATCGCCCACGAAGGACTTGCCTCACTAGCGGTAGATCTTCACGAAGTAGGCGATCTCCTTGCCCTTACAAACTCCTTGGTTCAACTCCACAATCTTGTCGGAGGATCCCAAGTGACACCTAGCCAATCTAGGAGACACCACTCTCCAAGAAGTAACAAACGGTGTGTTGACGATGAACTCCTTGCTCTTGTGCTTCAAATGATAGTCTCCCCAACACTCAACTCTCTCTCACAGGATTTGGATTTGGTGGAAAGAAGATTTGAGTGGAAAGCAACTTGGGAAAGGCTAGAGATCAAGATTCATATGGTAGGAATGGAATATCTTGGTCTCAGCACATGAGTAGGTGGTTCTCTCTCAGAACATATGAGTTGGAAGTGTAGATGTGTTCTGATGGCTCTCTACATGAATGAAGAGGAGGTGGAGGGGTATATATAGCCTCCACACAAAATCCAACCGTTACACACAATTTACCAATCTCGGTGGGACCGAATCAACAAACTCGGTCGGACCGAAAAGGTAAACCTAGTGACCGTTAGAGATTTTCGGTGGGACTGACATGCATCTCGGTAGGACCGAAGTGGTTAGGGTTTGGGCATAACGTAATCTCGGTGAGACGATTACACAAACTCGGTGAGACCGATTTGGTAATTAGCTAACCAGAGAGTTGGTCAGGCAAACTCGGTGGGACCGATTTGCTCTTTCGGTGAGACCGAAAAGTTACAAAAGGGAAACAGAGAGTTTGCATTGCAATCTCGGTAGTACCGATTGCCTAAACTCGGTGAGACCGATTTTGACAATGGACATACACAGTGAGATTGCAATCCCATCTCGGTGAGATCGAGATCCCTATCGGTGAAACCGATTTGCTAGGGTTTTGGCAGTGGCTTATGACATATGAAACTCGGCGACGCCGGATAGAAAGAATCGGTACGACCGAATTTGGTTTAGGGTTTAGGTCATATGTGGATATGGGAAAGTAGCTGAGGATTTTGGAGCATATCATTAAGCACATAAGGCAAAGAGCTCATTAAGCAGCACCTCATCCCTCCTTGATAGTATTGGCTTTTCCTATAGACTCAATGTGATCTTGGATCACTGAAAGTGTAAAATGAAGAGTCTTGAGCTTGAAGCTTTAGCCAATCCTTTGTCCTTAGCATCTTGAAGGAGTTCCCACAACCTTTAGTTCCTGCCACTCCATTGTTAAACTTATCTGAAATATACTAGATAAAAGTGTTAGTCCAACAAGAGATATGTTGACATTAATTACCAAAAACACTTGAGGAGCACTTGTGCTTTCAGTTTGGCACTAAATCTTTGAATGATGAGCATGATTGCAATGTTGTTAGTATGAACTCTTTTAATATCCATAGTACTAATGATGATTGCACTACTCATGAGGAAGATGTTTCTTATAAGCATGTCAATTTTTGTGGAGTGCATAGAGTTTGCAAGTACACACCAAATATGGAAGATAGATTTTGCAAGAGGCATATGTATTTAGAAACTAAATGGTTGCAAGAGAGGCTAGATGCTTGTGCTGAAAATTTAAAATTTCTTTGCCATCCTTGTGAACTTTGCAATGAACGTGATTATTTAAATCCCCAATGCAAATTGTTTCATGATCGTATCGTATCCAAAAATTGTGATGACTTGATTTCCCTTGCACATCATAAGGAACTTAGTTTTGCTTGTGGATTACGAAGAAATGAAACGTATAACTAAGGATCTTCCAGAATTTGTCCTTGATAAAGTTCTTGATTTTGATCTAGAGGAAATTTATATGTATTGTGCGGTGAATTGCATTGAAAATCCTTATATTGCCAATTACATAAAGACAAGAAAACAAATAGAAGATGAAGATAATACTAATGAAAGGGAAGAGATTTCCCAATATTCTCCTATTATTTCTTATGATGAATCAGGTAACGAGCAGGAGCCTTCTATTCAACCAATCTCATTAGTAAGGAGCTCCAAAAGGAGGATTAAACCCACACATGATGTGAAGAAGAAAAAGAAAAGTCGGAGAAGCAAAGGTAAAAAGGTATCCCTCCCAAATGATGTTGCTCCTATTACTCATTGTGATGATGATAATTTCTATACTATTGGTGCTATCCATACTATTAATGATGAGAGTGATTATGCTTATGATATGAAAAGCCCCAAGCTTGCGGATGCCATGTTTGATGAGAATGACAAGTTTGAGAATGTATTTGCTGCAATTAATGACTGTCCCAAGCTTGGGGATGCTATGTTTTATGAAGATGATATGTTTAACCTCCCAAGTTTTGATATGCAAATCTATTATGATGATAACATGCCTCCTATTTATGATGGTTATATTCATGAAAGTGGGTTTGGAAGAGTGTCAACTTTAGGAAGTAATGATCCCACTATTTTGGAGGGTGTTGAAACTTATTGTGACAATTATGTAAGTGGATTTGGAGAGGTCATGACTTTATTTAGTAATGATTCCACTATCTTGGAAGAGGTTTCAATTGATTATGATGAGAACAAAGTTGCTACTTATGATGATTATTGTAATGACACTTATGCTAAAAAAAGTAGTGATGATTATATTTATAAAACTTGTCATGATTATGATTACCCTTTTCTGAACATTACTCTTTCAATGTGGAAACAATTTATAGTATTCGAGTTTCTTATGATACTCCCACTATTCCGAATGAGAAGAATTTTGCTTATGTGGAGAGTAGTAAATTTTCTATGCTTGTAGATCATGAAAAGAATGCTTTATGTGAAGGTTATATTGTTGAATTTATTCATGATGCTACTGAAAATTATTATGAGTAAGGAATATATGCTTGTAGGAATTGCAATAATATCAAGTTTCCTCTCTATGTGCTTAAAGTTTTAAAGTTATGCTTGTTTTGCCATCCTATGCTAGTTGATTATTGTTCCCATAAGTTGTTTGCTCACAGAATCCCTATGCATAGGAAGTGGGTTAGACTTAAATGTGCTAGTCATATTCTTCATGATGCTCTCTTTATGTTTGAATTCTTATCTTTTATGTGAGCATCATTGAGATCATCATGCCTAGCTAGGGGCGTTAAACAATAGCGCTTGTTGGGAGGCAACCCAATTTTATTTTTGTTCTTTGCCTTTTGCTTATGTTTAGTAATAAATAATTCATCTAGCCTCTGTTTAGATGTGGTTTTATGTTTTAATTAGTGTTTGTGCCAGGTAGAACCTTTGGGAAGACTTGTCTTTGCGATCTTGCTGTAAAAAACAAAAACTTTAGCGCTCATGAGATTAGCTGAATTTTTTTACTGGAGAGTTCTTTCAGGTTGATTCTTTTTGAAGAGGATTAATAGAAAAATTCCCCAGGTCCAAAAATTTAGTTCAGAATTTTTGGAGTTCCATAAGTATACGTTTGATACAGATTACTACAGACTGTTCTGTTTTTGACAGATTCTGTTTTCATTGTGTTGTTTGCTTATTTTAATGAATCTATGAGTAGTATCGGAGGGTATGAACCATAGAGAAGTTGGAATACAGTATATATTACACCAATATGAATTTAGAATGAGTTCACAACAGTACCTAAGTGGTGGTTTTATTTTCTTATACTAACGGAGCTTACGAGTTTTCTGTTGAGTTTTGTGTTGTGAAGTTTTCAAGTTTTGGGTAAAGATTCGATGAACTATGGAATAAGGAGTGGCAACAGCCTAAGCTTGGGGATTCCCAAGGCACCCCAAGGTAATATTAAAGGACAACCAAGAGCCTAAGCTTGGGCATGCCCCGGATGGCATCCCCTCTTTCGTCTTCGTTCATCGGTAACTTCACTTGGAGCTATATTTTTATTCACCACATGATATGTGTTTTGCTTGGAGCGTCATTTTATTTTATTTTGTTTTGCTTGCTGTTTGAATAAAATACCAAGATCTGAAATTCTTAAATGTTAGATAGTCTTCACATAGTTACATAATTATTCGACTACTCATTGATCTTCACATATATCTTTCGGAGTAGTTTGTTGTTTGCTCTAGTGCTTCACTTATATCCTTTTAGAGCACGGCGGTGGTTTTATTTTCAAGAAATAGATGAACTCTCATGCTTCACTTATATTATTTTGAGAGTCTTTAGAACAACATGGTAATTTGCTATGGTTATGAAATTAGTCCTAATATGATAGGCATCCAAGATGGGTATAATAAAAACTTCCATATAGAGTGCATTGAATACTATGAGAAGTTTGATACTTGACAATTGTTTTGAGATATGAAGATGGTAATATTAGAGTCGTGCTAGTTGAGTAATTGTGAAATCGAGAAATACTTGTGTTGAGGTTTGCAAGTCCCGTAGCATGCACGTATGGTAACCGTTGTGTAACAAATTTGAAACATGAGGCGTTCTTTGATTGTCATCCTTATGAGTGGCGGTCGGGGATGAGCGATGGTCTTTTCCTACCAATCTATCCCCCTAGGAGCATGCACGTAGTGCTTGGTTTTGATGACTTGTAGATTTTCGCAATAAGTATGTGAGTTCTTTATGACTAATGTTGAGTCCATGGATTATACGCAATCTCACCTTCCATCATTGCTAGCCTCTTCGGTACCGTGCATTGCCCTTTCTCACCTTGAGAGTTGGTGTAAACTTCGCCGGTGCATCCAAACCCCGTGATATGATATGCTCTATCACACATAAACCTCCTTATATCTTCCTCAAAACAGCCACCATACCTACCTATTATGGCATTTCCATAGCCATTCCGAGATATATTGCCATGCAACTTTCCACCGTTCCGTTTATTATGACATGCTTCATCATTGCTATATTGCCTTGCATGATCATGTAGTTGACATCGTATTTGTGGCAAAGCCACCTTGCATATTTTCATACATGTCACTCTTGATTCATTGCCCATCCCGGTACACCGCCGGAGGCACTCATATAGAGTCATATTTTGTTCTAGTATCAAGTTGTAATCATTGAGTTGTAAATAAATAGAAGTGTGATGATCATCATTAATAGAGCATTGTCCCATGAAAAAAGGCCAAATAAAAAAGGAAATGCCAAAAAAAAGAAAAGAAAGGCCAAATAAAAAGGAAGGCCCAAAAAAAGAAAAAGAAAGGACAATGCTACTATCCTTTTTCCACACTTGTGCTTCAAAGTAGCACCATGATCTTCATGATAGAGAGTCTCTTATACTGTCACTTTCACATAATAGTGGGAATTTTTCATTATAGAACTTGGCTTGTAGATTCCAATAATGGGCTTCCTCAAATGCTCTAGGTCTTCGTGAGCAAGCAAGTTGGATGCACACCCACTTAGTTTCTTTTGTTGAGCTTTCATAATTTATAGCTCTAGTGCATCCGTTGCATGGCAATCCCTACTCCTTGCATTGAAATCAATTGATGGGCATCTCCAGAGACCGTTGATTAGCCGCGTCAATGTGAGACTTTCTCCTTTTTGTCTTCTCCACACAACCCCCATCATTATCTTCTATTCCACCCATAGTGCTATGTCCATGGCTCACACTCATGTATTGCGTGAAAGTTGAAAAAGTTTGAGAATACTAAAGTATGAAACAATTGCTTGGCTTGTCATCGGGTTTGTGCATGATGAGAGCATTTTGTGTGACAATAATGAAGCATGGCCAAACTATATGATTTTGTAGGGATGAACTTTCTTTGGCCACGTTATTTCTATAAGACATAATCGCTTGGTTAGTATGCTTGAAGTATTATTATTTTTATGTCAATATTAAACTTTTGTCTTGAATCTTATGGATCTGAATATTCTTGCCACAATAAAGAAGATTAAATTGATAAATATGTTAGGTAGCATTCCACATAAAAAAAATCTGTTTTTATCATTTACCTACTCGAGGACGAGCAGGAATTAAGCTTGGGGATGCTTGATACATCTCCAACGTATCTATAATTATTTATTGTTCCATGCTATTATATTATCCATCTAAGATGTTTTATATGCATTTATATGCTATTTCATATGAGTTTTGGGACTAACCTATTAACCTAGAGCCCACTGCCAGTTTCTGTTTTTTCCTTGTTTTCGAGTATCACGGAAAAGGAAAACCAAACGGAGTCCAATTGACCTAAAATTTCACGGAGATCATTTTTGGACCAGAAGAAGCCCATAGAGCACCGGAGATGGACCAGAAGAGTCCCGAGGCACCCACGAGGGTGGGGGCGTGCCCTACCCCCTGGGCGCGCCCCTGCCTCGTGGCCGCCTCGGAGACCCCCTGACTTGTTCTTGACACCAAATGTAAGTGGATCTAGTGCCCCTTAGTGATTTTAGTGTATTGAAGACTTATAGGTTAAGAATCTAATGCATTTATGAGTGTACACAGGTCTATAAGTCTATGAGGAGTTTGATATTTATAGAGAAAGTCGACCCCTAAAAATGAAGTTCGTCGACTGAAGACTTTGGTATTTTGAAGACTTTCTGAAGACTTTGAAAGTGAAGAAATTGGTGTGACCGTGAAGACTTGGTATTCATTCGAGGAACATGAAGCGTGAAGACTTTTGTTTTCGTAGTTTCATTTTCTCTTTCTTGAGTCATAGGAAACACCGTACTGTTAAAGGGGGTCGAGAAAATACTAAGGAAAATTTCCATGTGATGCTCAACTAAAAATCCTACACCTACCAATCCCTTCGAGTGAAGCCATTGGAATTCTCATACAGTTCAGTCAATTTCTTTAGTGACAGAGACGAAGTTCTTTTGGCCACTGAGGAATTTGTTCTGACTGAGGAGTTAGGAATTCTCAAGAGCGGTTTGCCTACACAGTGAGGAACATGATAGCCCTGAGGAATTTGATACTCAAATTTCCGACCGTTGCTGTGTTGTGCGCCAGCTGTCCCAAAATATCTTATCCACCTAACGGTCATATCATTGAAGGGAATTTATGTCTTATCATGTCGGGCTGCTCCCTAGGCTATAAATAGCCGCCCCCTACAACCACTAGTTGGTTGGCTGCTCTGAGAGAAACTGACACTTGTCATTTGAGAGCATCCCATCCTCTGAGGACTTTGAGCGAAAATCATCAAGTGAGGAAAACCCAAGCCCAAACACCTACAAACCCAAAGTGATTGAGCATCACTGAAGAGATTGATCCTGCATGGATCCGATGCTTGTTACCTTTGAAGACTGTGCTTCTTCCAAACGGTTAGGCGTCATGGTCTAGAGCAGCCAAGAGGAATTGTGGATCGCCGAGTGACCGAGTTTGTGAAGGTTCGGATGTCACCTGAAGACTTACCACGAGTGATTGGGCGAGGTCTGTGTGACCATAGCTCAAGGGGAATACGGTGAGGACTGTGTGTCCTCAGGTTTAAATACCTAGCCGCTCCAACCAGATGTACAACTAAGACAGCAGTTGGAACTGGTCTACCAAATCATTGTCTTCACGAAGCCAACTGGTTCTATTTCCTCAACTCTTTGATTTCCTCAGTATTGTGTTGTTTGATTGTCATATCTGTGTTTGAAGACTTTGACTGAAGACTTTCTCAAATTTCCTCAGTTCAATTTCTTCAGTCTGTTTGTCTTCATCTTGTGTTATCCTGTGATTACGCTTTCTGTACTCTGTGCTTGTCTTTATTTCATCATGATGAGTATGCTTGTCTTCTGTTATGTTTACTTGTGAGTACTTATTCCACTGCAAGTAGTTCTTCGCTAAGGAATTTCCTCACTAGAAAATTCCTCAGTGAAGAATTCATAAAAATCGCCCATTCACCCCCCCTCTAGTCGATATAACGCACTTTCAATTGGTATCAGAGCAAGGTACTCCCTTGTTCTGTGTGATTTTGGTTTAACCGCCTGGAGTATTAGTTATGTCGACCGCAGGTATGATCAAGGTCTCTGCTGGGTGTCCTACCTTCGACGGGACGGACTACCCCTACTGGAAGAATAAGATGCGAATGCATCTTGAGGCAATTGATAACGATCTCTGGTATGTTGTGAAAAGTTGTGTTCCTTCTGTCTCACCCTCACTGAATGCTACCCACGTGAAGAGATTCAAGCAGGTCGACTCTCAAGCGAAGAATATCATATGTGGCCATCTGAGCAAAGGACAATATGGAAGAGTGAGTGCTTTGGAGACCGCTAAGCTTATCTGGGATAGGCTGTCCAAAGTCAATGAAGGAGTCTCAACACAGCGTGACTCTCGAGTTGATGTTCTTCAAAATATCTTCAACCGCTTCAAAAGACTCGACAATGAAAATGTTCAGCAAACCTTCGATCGCCTCACTGACATCTCAAATGAGCTTCAAGCACTTGGTGCCACTGACATCACCGACCATGAGGTGGTGAAGAAATTGCTGAGATTGCTTGATTCCTCATTTGACACTCTGGCATTGATGATACAAGAACGTGTTGATTAAAAGTCACTTGATCCCGCTGATATCCTCGAGAGGCTAAACACACATGAGTTCCAACTTGCTGAAAAGAGAGATCTCTATGGTTCGAGCTATGGCAGATCACGTGCACTGAAGAACTGAGTCATGATCTAGTGCTGCTTGTGAAGAAATTCCAGAAGTTCTCAAAACTTGGTCGCTTTGGAAGACCCTCAAGGAGCAATGATTCCTCATCCAGTGACTACAAGAAGAGGCTTTGTCACTAGTGCAAGAAACCTGGACACTACATTCAAGATTGTCTTCAGTGGGAAAAGGAATCAAAGAAGAAGAAATACAAGGATTACAGTTCTGATGATGCGAAGAAAAAGAAGAAATCCTCAAAATCTTCATCATCAAAATCCTCAAAGTCTTCATCTCACAAGAAGAGCAGCTCCAAGAAGGCTCGGGCATTCATTGGCAAGGAAATGGACTCTGAAGCTGAATCTGAGGAACAAGAGGAAGAGGAGGCATCTGAGGACTCCGAGTCTGGTGTGGCGAGCCTAGCCCTCGCTACTGCATTCGTCAGCAAGTCTATCTTCAACTCTGAAGAAAATGACCTCACCAACAAGGCTGATGAAGGCAATGATGACTACGCTCCCACCTATTGCTTCATGGCAAAGGGTGCCAAGGTACTTAAATATGCCTCCTCTGAATCTAGTGAGGATGAATCTGATGAAAATCTCAAGCCGAGCTGCTCTAAACTTGCTAAGATTGTTGTAAAACAACAAAGGGCTTTTGAAAAAGTTCAAAACATGTTAGACAAAAGTGATGATATGTTGGGTGAAGAAATGGATCGCACTAAAACCTTGACTGAAAATCTTCAGAGACTTCAGACCAGGTTTGGCAATCTTCAGGTCATCATAACACTCTCTTATCTGATCATGAGAAGCTTTCTTATGAATTTCTTCAAAGAAAGCAAGATCTTGAAAAGCTAAGAGTGAGTTATGAAGATCTTCAAAAGGAGCACGATTCATTACTTGCTCAACAAATCAGCGCTGCTCAGGAAGAATTTGTTCCTCCATGTTTGAATGCATTGAACGTGAATCTGCTAATTCTCCACCTGAATTTTCAAATGCTTCTAATGTTACAAATTCTTCCGTTGCCTCTGCTATCACTAACTCCTCATCTGAGGGCATTGCTAGTATCGCTGACGATGTAGGGCTGAAGGAATTGTACATGACAGGCATGTACAAAAGCCTCAAAGGCATCAGACTCTTTGTGATATGCTTAAAAAGCAGATCCTCAACACGAACCTAGGAAAGAGGGTATTGCCTTTGAGATGAAACTCAATGCTGATGGTACATATTGGAAGCCTGAGCAGTACCCCAAAGCCTCATGGGTTGCTGCAAAGGGACCTCCAGTTGATCCATCTAATTTATCTGGCTTGACATGTGAATCTTCTCATCCTTCTCATGAGTCATTTGACTCCAACTATAAACTGTTCAAAAATCAGAATGGTGAAGTATTTGCTAGATATGTTGGCACTAACTGCAGGAATGGTGCCTCTATGAAGAAAATCTGGGTTCCCAAAAGGTGCCTTGAAAGTCTTCAGGTGAATGTCCCCATGACACCACTTGTGAAGAATAGGAACCCTAGATCAAATTATTTATATGGACCAAATTCTTCATATGGATCCAAGTCCTCATTCGGACCAAATTCCTCACGTGGATCAAATTCCTCAAAAGGATCAAAGTCCTCATATGAACATCATCGTGCTAACAACTCTGTTTCATAGGAAAGAGCCAAGGGCTATGAATATGAGCATTATTCTTTTAATCATTATGTTCATAAGTCCTCGGAGAATTTCTCTGCTTATTCATATGCTTACCCTAACTCCTCTTATGCGAAACGAAATGGATTGGCGTCTATGCCACCTTTCTCATATGGAGCTCACAGAGTGATAAACTCTTTTCCAGCCCTTCTGATGTGGGTGGTGAAGAAAAAGAACTAATCTCTTCTGCAGGGTCAGGTCTCCAGACGTGCGTGGTCGTCTGAAGAATTTGCTGGAGACCTGAAAATTGCCTGAAAGGACGTAGGCTAATCATGAAGAAATGAACTTTCATTTCTCATGTCCTCACACTGCTCTATTTGTCTTATTGCTTGATGAAATTGATCTGATGAATTTGATGTCATATTCTTCACTGATGAAGTATATGAGTTCGTAAGCTGCACTAATTCATCTGCAGGATGATCAACCCAAAGCCACTGAGTGGGTCCTCGATAGTGGATGTACAAATCACATGACTGGTGACAAGAATCTATTGATGGATGCTCCCTTATCACCATCACATCTGAAGCATATCATCTTCGCTGACAAAGGCAAAAGTCAGCTATTGGGTCTAGGTAAGGTTGCGATCACAAAGGATCGACACATGGACAAAGTCATGCTTGTTGAGTCCTTAGGATACAACCTTATGTCTGTCACAATGCTTTGTGATCTTGATATGGTTGTTGTCTTTGGCAAGTATCGTTGTGTTGTGGTTATGGAAGCTGACAATTCCAAAGTCTTCGAAGGCTTTAGGAGAGGAGACTTGTATATTGTTGATTTCTCTACAGGACCGCAACCAGCCGTGTGCCTACTTGCAAAAGCTTCAGAAGGCTGGCTATGGCATCGACGACTTAGTTACGCGGGCATGAGGAATTTGCACACGCTTGCGAAGAAGAAGCATGTCATTGGCATTGAGAATGTCAAATTCCTCAAGGATCACTTATGCGGAGCCTGTGAAGCTGGAAAGATGACCAAGGCCAAGCATCCAGCAAAGACTATCATGAGCAGTACTCGTCCATTTGAATTGCTTCACATGGATCTCTTCGGTCCTAATCATTATTCTGCTGTTTCAAATGAAGCATCTCAATATGGTTTTGTTATTGTTGATGATTACTCTTGTTACACATGGGTAGACCTTGTTACTTACAAACATGGAGTGCAGGAAGTCTTCAAACAATTTTCCTCGTGGGCTTCAACCAACTTTGGTGTGAAGATCAAGCACATCAGAAGTGACAATGGAACTGAGTTCAAGAATTCTGGTCTCGATGACTATCTTGATGAACTTGGTATTTCTCATGAGTTATCTGCTCCTTATACTCCTCAATAGAATGGCGTCATGGAGCGCAAGAACAGGACTCTTGCTGAGATGGCTCGCACTATGCTTGATGAATACAAAACGCCTCGTCGTTTCTGGATTGATGCAATTGATACTGTGTGCCATATCATTAATAGAGTATATCTTCACAAATTCTTCAAGAAGACTGCCTATGAACTCCTCACTGACAAGAAACCCAATATGAACCAGCACCTGAGGATTCTATCAAGTTCAAGGCTACTGAGGATGTCATTCCTACTGAAGAATCTGCTGGATAATTCATTCCAGAACGTAAAGGAACGTCGAGCTGATGCACCTGAGGAAAATGCTAAAGAAAATGGTGTTGAAGAAAATGTTGATCAAATTCCTCAACGACAACCAGCTCATCCTGGCGTTGCAAAAGAAGTGCAAGTTGAAAAGGTCATCGATGACATCAAAGCACCACGTCCTCTCACACTCTCAAAAGCTTCACATTTATCTAACTTTTGTGGGCACTATGCCTTTGTCTCTATCACAGAGCCCACTAAGGTAGATGAAGCATTTCTGGAGCCTAAGTGGATTCAGGCGATGCAAGAAGAATTACATCAATTTGAGCTCAACAACGTCTGGGAACTGGTCAAACGTCCAGATCCTCGCAAGCTTATCATTGGCACAAAGTGGATCTACCGCAACAAGCAAGATGAAAATGGCCTTGTGGTGAGGAATAAGGCACGGCTTGTAGCTCAAGGCTACACATGGGTTGAAGGAATTGATTTCGATGAAACTTTTGCACCTGTTGCTAGACTTGAGGCTATTCGCATATTACTTGCTTATGCTAACCATCATGATATCACCTTATATCAAATGGATGTGAAAAGTGCATTCCTCAATGGTAAGCTTGAGGAAGAAGTATATGTTGCTCAACCCCCAGGTTTTGAAGATCCAAAGAATCCTGACAAAATCTTCAGACTCAACAAGGCCCTATATGGCCTCAAGCAGGCCCCTCGGGCGTGGTATGATACTTTGAAGGAATTCCTCAAGAAGAATGGCTTCACACCCGGTTCACTCGATCCTACTCTCTTTACTAAATCTTATGATGGTGAACTGATTGTGTGCCAAATATATGTTGATGATATTATCTTTGGCTGTACTAAGCAACGTTATAGTGATGAATTTGCCTATATGATGAGTGAAGAATATCAAATGTCTATGGTGGGAGAGTTGAAATTCTTCTTAGGTCTTCAAATCCATCAACAGCGCAATGGCATATTCATATCTCAGGAGAAATACCTCAAGGATGTGCTGAGGAAATTCTGCATGCAAGATTGCAAAGGCGTCAAAATTCCTATGCCCACAAATGACCATCTGTGCACTGATGAAAATGGTATTGACTTCGATCATAAGGTATACCGCTCCATGATTGGTTCTTTATTGTACTTATGTGCATCTAGGCCAGATATACTGCTTAGTGTTTGCATGTGTGCCTGATTTCAAGCTACACCGAAGGAATCACACCATAAGGTTGTGAAGCATATTCTTTGATATCTAGCTCACACACCAACACTTGGATTGTGGTACCCCAAGGGCTCGACTTTTGATCTCATTGGATATTCTGACTCTGACTATGCTGGTGATCGTGTGGACTGCAAGTCAACATCTGGTACATGTCATTTCCTCGGACGATCTTTGGTCTGTTGGTCCTCGAAGAAACAGAACCGCGTATCACTGTCTATTGCTGAAGCTGAGTACATTGCTGCTGGTTCTTGCTGTGCTCAACTGCTATGGATGAAGAAAACTCTCAAGGACTATGGCGTCAACGTGAAGAATGTGCCTCTACTCTGTGACAATGAGAGTGCCATCAAGATTGCTCACAACCCAGTTCAGCACTCGAAGACAAAGCACTTTCAGATTCGTCATCATATTCTTCGTGATCATGTGCTGAAGGGCGACATTTTTATTGAGCATGTGAAGACTGAAGAACAGCTAGCCGATATCTTCACAAAGTCCTTGGATGAGAAGAGATTTAGCAAGTTGCAGTGTGAGCTAAATATCTTAGAGTCTTCAAATGGTCTTTGAAAAAGACACTCATCCTAACACTTATGCATAATTGATGACTTAGATGTGCAACACATGAAGACACGTTTTTCTTCAATCAATGAAGAATAACACTCTAAGTGTGAAGAAATTAATGAAGAATCTGATTCTCAGAACCCTACGACAATTGTACGCGGTGTCTGAAATCATCATTCTTATACGGTGGGTCACACCACCACAAAAGTTGAAAATCTTCAATTTAAGTTTTTTTTCTCAGTTCTTGAAATTCCTCAGTCGTTTAAATTCTTCAATTTTTCAAAATCTTCACTGGATCCGTTGTATTTCTTCATTGGCTATATATATATATATATATATATATATATATATATATATATATATATATATATATATATATATATATATATATATATAGGACGGCCATTTGGGACACCTAGGTGCCCAGGCTCCTTGCCTTTCCACCACTAGATTGCATTTAGATGTGTGCTGTTGTAATGTTTATATTTGTTAACGGGCTATCCATTATAATTTGGTGGTCAAAATAAGTATGACACAATTACTAGTTTAATGCCATAAATATGGCCCCGTGCACCATGCATGGCAAGACTCCTTTGCATGGCATCGTTCCATGTTGATAGACATAATAGGAGAGAGAGAAATCAGGAATTAATGCGTCAGGATTAATTGTCTCATTTATCTTGCCTTGTTTCATAGATGGAACGTATATGATACTCATTGAGAATAGAGAAAAGCCTGTGGTAATTAGGATGGTGGTGTGCACATTTCGTATTTTGATTAAATTACAAACACATACACATTGGTATCTTGAGTATATACGTGCACAGTTTTATTAGGTATAATACCCGAGTATGTGTATATTTTGATTAGGTATTCTACCCACACATAAATATTTTTGTTAGGTATAATTTCCAACAAGTACATACCCGGAATATTTATGGTTACGCGAAATTGAAAGTACTAAATATATTTGTAGGTATGTGCATGTAACGCCCCGAGACCGATGCTCGAGGAGACTTTCATATTTTCGTGACCTCCGTGTGTTTCTATTCGTGCTTGCTCTATTTATTTTGCACTGCATCATGTCATCATGCCAGCATGTCATTTAATTTTTTTAAAACCTCAACTAAATAAATTGCATAGATCTTTTGATCTATTTAAATCGAGGGAAGGGTGACTTCTCTTTATAACATATCCTCCCAATATTAGGGAGCTATATTAAATATTCCATTAATTTGGAATTTACCACAACACACGTGCATGTTAAATCTCGTGGCCTTTCCTTCTTCAAGTTTTGGCTCTCTAACCTTGCCTATAATTCTTTTCCCACTTTTCGAAGCTCTTCCTAAATGTTCAACATTTTTGGACCTTCCCAACCCTCACTTCCTATTCAAATCATTTGAATTCAAATCAAATGAGTTTGAATTTAAATCTTTCAATCATGGCCTTTCCTATTTTCTCAGAACAAGCACATTTTTGTGAGTCCGGGAAAATTATCCGCATGCCCAAATTCTTCCTCTAACCTTCTCTTCTCTCTTTTCCTTTCTCTTATTTCTCTGTTTTGTTTTTATTTTTCTTTAGAGAGAGAGAGAGAGAGAGAGCCCAGCGTAGCAGCCAGGCCGACCCACCAAGGCCAAGGCCCAGCCGACCCTTTGCCCTTAACCCTAGCCACGCTCTCTCCCGATCCCCATCTCTCCCTCTCGTCCCTCCCTGCGCTGCCACTCACACACACGCACGCATCGAGCTAGGGAGAGGAGCTCCCTTCTGCTCGCTCCGCCCTGGCCAGGAGCACACCATGGTCGCCTCCTCTGCCTGACCTCGTCCTGATCGGGAGAACCTGGACGCCGAGATCTTGCTTCCGCCCCGGCCACCTCCAGCACCACCAGTGCATCACCAGCCGGCGTCCTCTGCCTCGCCATCGCCCTGCTTCCCCTGCATTGAACGAGGAAATGCGCTGCCGCGTGTTGACCCCTCCTCTGCCTCGCGCGGAGCCCAGCTTCAGCAGCCGCGCCCTCGTCCCGTCCCCTCTGCACCCTCTCCGGAGCGAGCTCGTCCCCGCCGCGCCAAGCCCCTCTCCGCCGGCCACCATGACTGCCTCCCCCGCCTTCGCTTGGCATCTCCGACAAGTGTAGGCGTCGGTGAAGCCCCACAGCGCCTTCTCCAGCTCGTCGTCGACCTCGCCCTGCCTCTACCGTTTCGCTAGATGCCTTCCCTGCTGCTGGGGACCTCGGATCCACACGTTCCCCGTCTCCGGCGCCGTGCTAGGCCACCACCATCGCCTCACTGCTGCTGCTACCCTCTGCTGCTCTCCCTTGAGCATGCCCGCTTCCTGCCTCTGCTCACGCACCGCCAGTCCTTGCTGCTGCCCACTCGAGGCCCTCGTGTTGCTTCGTTTCGGTGACCATATGGACCGCCAAGTTCGACTACGATCCTGAGACCATCGGGTTGCACGCCAACATGAGTACGACCACGGACGGCTACCTGCGGATGGATTTCGTCAAGTTCAACGGCGACCCGTGAAGCACATGGGTACATCAAGTTCCTCTCCGAACGTGAACGACTACCATCGCCGAGACCGCAAGTACGACAACAACCCCGAAGGGATTCGGACCCGTCAAGTACCTCTTCGAAAACGAACGTGTACCCCTACTTCCACTACCGTCACGAGAACAACTATTTCCTCTACGAGCTCGAACCGCTCGAGAATGCTCCCTTGGAAGGTATAACCACCGAGACGACGCCCGTGAACGAATGTTGTGTGATGTATGAGATGCTCGTGTTTGCACCGTGTCCGAATTGTCTTTGCACGTTCCTCGTTTGCCATGCCACCGTCATGTGGGACACCCGGTATCCGGGATCACTCCCCATCTCTTGCGTGTTCCACACATCCGCACACTTCTCTCTTGCATCGGTATCTCAATCGAGTTATCGGTACCGGAATGTTGCCGTGGCACCATTTCCGTTGTCGTTGCCGTGGCACCCTTTTTCGTTTCCGCCACGACGACAAATGCTTCATAATGCTCTTGTCAACATTTTCATAAAATTGCTTAAAACTTTCTTATGTCATCCGCGTCATGATACCAACAATTAAAATGTTTAAAATGTTGTTTGTTTAAATTTGCTTAAATGCCATGTTAAAATGATTTATTTCATAACTAATTAACCGTAGCTCTGAATTTAATAAACTTTATATGTAAATGGGGTAGAAAAATGCATAGATTAACTTGGTGCACTTTATTTTGCTGTTTAAGAACATTAAAATTGTGTTTATGGCAGAACAGTACCAAATTCGAAATATGCACATGGTGTTCTTCCGGACTTGTTGTTTGTTGTTCCGGCCTCATTTAAATTTGCCTAGATAGGTAGTTTTTCATATGCTTCACCCCTTGCCATGTTAAACAACATTTAATATTGTTGGATACATAAATGAGAGAGAACTAATTAATTGATGTGGTGTTTCGTTAATATGCAACTCGTTGCATATTGAGCTCCACTTAATTTGTAGCGTTGTTTGTTGCACTTTGCCATGCCATGCTAGTTAAACCGGACATGCATCATCCTTGGTTGTGCATCATGCCATGTTTATGTGCTGGTTGTTTACTATGTTGTTTGTTTCTTTCCGGGTTGCTTCTCTCGTTAGCTTCGGTTTCGTTCCGGAGTTGTGAGGATTCGTTCGACTACGTCCGTTTGTGTTCTTCATGGACTCGTTCTTCTTCCTTGCGGGATCTCAGGCAAGATGACCATACCCTCGAAATCACTTCTATCTTTGCTTGCTAGTTGCTCGCTCTTTTGCTATGCCTATGCTGCGATACCTACCACTTGCTTATCATGCCTCCCATATTGTTAAACCAAGCCTCTAACCCACCTTGTCCTAGCAAACCGTTGTTTGGCTATGTTACCTCTTTGCTCAGCCCCTCTTATAGCGTTGTTAGTTGCAGGTGAAGATGAACTTTGTTCCTTGTTGGAACGTGGAGATGTTGTTCCTTCTTGGAACATGTTTACTTGTTGGGATATCACAATATCTCTTATATTATTAACGCATCTATATACTTGGTAAAGGGTGGAAGGCTCGGCCTTATGCCTGGTGTTTTGTTCCACTCTTGCCGCCCTTATTTCCGTCATATCGGTACTATGTTCCCGGATTTTGCGTCCCTAACACGGTTGGGTGATTTATGGGACCCCCTTGACAGTTCACTTTGAATAAGACTCTTCCAGCAAGGCCCAACATTGGTTTTACCATTTGCCTCACCTATGCCCTTTTTCCCTTGGGTTTCCGGAGCCCAAGGGTCATCTTTATTTTAGCCCCCCCGGGCCAGTTCTCCTCTGAGTGCTGGTCCAAACTAGAGCGCTTTGCAGCGCCACCTGAAGGAAACTTGAGGTCTGGTTTTAGTTGTACGGACAGCTCATCCGGTGTGCCCTGAGACCGAGATATGTGCAGCTCCTATCAGGATTTGTCGGCACATCCGGGCGGCTTTGCTGGACTTGTTTTATTACTGTCGAAATGTCTTGTAGCCGGGATTCCGAGACTGATCGGGTCTTCCCGGGGAGAAGGAATATCCTTCGTTGATCGCGAGAGCTTATAATGGGTTAAGTTGGGACACCCCTGCAGGGTTTGAACTTTCGAAAGCCGTGCCCGCGGTTATGTGGCAGATGGGAATTTGTTAATGTCCGGTTGTAGAAAACCCGAAGTTGATCTTAATTAAAATACACCAACCGCGTGTGTAACCATGATGGTCTCTTCTCGGCGGAGTCCGGGAAGTGGACACGGTGTTGGAGTTATGCTTGACGTAAGTAGCTTCAGGATCACTTCTTGATCATAGTTGTTCGACTGTGCTTTTGCCTTCTATTCTCGCTCTCATTTGCGTATGTTAGACACCAGATATGCTAGTCGCTTGCTGCAGCTCCACCTCACTACCCTGTCCTACCTTTAAGCTTAAATAGTCTTGATCTCACGGGTGTGAGATTGCTGAGTCCCCGTGACTCACAGATACTTCCAAAACCAGTTTGCAGGTGCCGATGAAACCGTGCAGGTGACGCACCCGAGCTCAAGGAGGAGCTCGATGAAGATCTTGTTCTTTGTGTTGTTTCGTTTCAGTTGATCAATAGTGGAGCCCAGTCGGGACGATCGGGGATCTGTGTAGCATTTGGGGTAGTCTTCTTTTATTTTGGTTCCATAGTCGGACCTTGATTGTATCTGTATGATGTAATGCTTTACTCATGTATTGTGTGAAGTGGCGATTGTAAGCCAACTATGTTTCTCTTTCCCTTATGTATTACATGGGTTGTGTGAAGATTACCTCACTTGCGACATTGCTTTCAATGCGGTTATGCCTCTAAGTCGTGCTTCGACACGTGGGAGATATAGCCGCATCGAGGGCGTTACAAGTTGGTAATCAGAGCCTTCCCCGACCTTAGGATCCCCCACTGATTGATCGTTTTTAGCGGCCGAGTTGTGTCTAGAAAAATGTTTTGAGTCATTTAGGAATTATGTATTGGAGAGTTTAGGAATTCTTTTTACTTCCCAGTCTCCTCATCGCTCTGGTAAGGCATCCTGACGTAGAGTTTTGACTCTTCTCTTCTCAAATTTCACTAAATTTTTTTTAGGATCACGCGGTGTCGGGGTGGACAGAGTCCCCCGCGAGCACCTATGGGGCCGGAGCCCCTTTCGTTGTCCGGTGAGGGGGGCGGAGGGAGCACGGAGAGCAGATCGAGGCGAGCACACGGGCGGTTTACCCAGGTTCGGGCCGCGATGGACGCGTAAAACCCTACTCCTGCTTGGTTGTATTGAACTGGGGAGCTCGGGAGCTTGGAGAGCTAGCTGCACCGAGCGTATGGCTGTCTGGATTCCCAATCTCCGAACACCGAACCCCCTCTACGTTGCACACGGGCCTCCTTTTATAGCGCAAAGGGGTCACCGACAGGTGTCAACGTAAGAGAAAGGGGTAAAAGTGTAAAAGGGGTGGAAGTTGTAACAGTGCGGGAACAATGGCGCTACAGTGGGGCACAGTGTTATCATACCTACTTCTGACGGTAGGGGACAAGGGCATTAAATGCCCGTCACGGTCGCCCGGACAGCACCGAGGCGGACCGTTAGGTGCGCCACCGCTCGCCACGATGGTGGCTGCATGCCACCGCATACCCCAGGCTGCGCGGTGCCCCGCCACGTGCCCTTGGGGGAAGCCCCGGAGCGACGCGTGGGCGGGCGAGCTGGAGCACAGTCCTGAGGTGGCGATTTGCCGCGGCAAGTGGCTTGCCGCGGGGGTCGTCTTCCTGTGCCTGATAGCTCGCCGGCTATCAGGCCTTGCCGGGGCGCATGGCGCGCCGCGGCGGGCTTCTCTTGTGGTGCCTGGGTTCGGCCTTCCCGACAAGCTCCTCTTGTCGGGGTCTCGATCTTCTGTCTCTTATACTTTGTTCTTGGATGGTATTACATGGGCTCAGTCGTCCCGGCAAGCTCCTCTTGCCGGGGTCTTGTCTTCTTGGCCCGGCAAGCTCCTCTTGCCGGGGGCCCTGTCTTGAATGCTTGGTCTTCTCTTGGCGCTTCCTGGGCGGGCCTCGCCGCGGGGTGCTACAACTGCCCGTGCACAAGTCTGGGGTACTAAGGTACCCCTACTTTAGTACACCGACAGGAGCCCCCGGGCCTGGGCCACACACGGTGCCGAGCGTCGTTGGGCCAGGCCCTAACAGTGCACGGGCACGCGTGGCCTTGGTCGCGTTGCTCCTTAACTCCGCACCCGTCGCACCTTCCCCAGGAGGCGCGCGCTTATCGCGGCGTCGCGGGGGCGAAACGCCCGTTCCCTCTTTAAGTGGAGGGAGGTGCGGAGGCGCGGCTCGATAAATGAACGGGGGTGAGGCGCGGCTTTCGAGGCGTCCGTTCCCCATAATCACGGGATGGGGAGAGGTCGTCCCACCCGTCGCCTCGGTTCTGCGCGCCCACCGCGTGGTCCTCATGCACTCGGAGTCGCGGCGGCGGAGGTAGGGAGTCGGGCCGGCGCGGGTCGATGCAGTGGGTCGGCCCCAGTCGTCTGCCCTTCCTCCGCTTCTATTGGAGGAGCGAGGCGGCCGCGTCCCCACTCCGCCCCTTTATAAGGAGCGAAAGGGGGCAACGGAAATCCGCACTCCATCTCCTTCCTCCTTCTGCTTCTGGTTTCCTTCCCCATCTGCGATGGAGGGGGGAACCCTGGTTCTTCTTCGGTTGCCGCGAGGGTGTCTGCTAGGCAACGCGCCCCTCCTCCCCTTGCGCCCGCGGCGGCGGAGCCGGTCGACAGGGGAAGAGGGAGAGGGCGAGGTCGCGGACGAGGTCGTGGACGGGGCCGGGGCGCTCGGGGCGGACGGATCGGTGCGCCGTCCTCGCCCCCGCCAGCGGCTCCGTTCCTTCCCGCGGTCCATCTCGGGGACGACCCCTGTGAGTTCTTTATCAGGCTGCGCCGGGCGCCTCGTCGCCGCCTCTGGCTTCCCGCTCCATTCGCGAGCATGTTGGAGGTGGAGCAGCCTGAGACGATAAACCTGCGCATGAGGGGCTGTGGGATCAGTGGGACGCGAGTCCACGTCGAGTCCCGAGCCCCCGGCGTGGTGTGTCTGGGCCGTGGGTGGAAAACGTTTGCCCGGATCCACAGCTTGACGGAGGGGTTCACCCTCCACTTTAAGCTGGTGGAGGAGGACCTCCTCTCCGTCAAGGCCTTCTGGGGCTCCGGCATCCGGGCCCGGTGCTGCGAAGATAGCTCCTCCGACAGCGAAGGCTCCTCCTCGAGCGAGAGTGACGAGAAGGGGAGCGACAGCGACGACGAGGGGAGCAGCCGCCGGGATGACGGGTCCGACTAGGCGTCGGTCGCAGCTCCGTGTGGCACCGGCGGCCCCATCGTCCGCGCCGGGCTCCGTGAACTCCCCGGGGTCGTCTCCTTGGGCGACTGGCGTAGGGGGGGGCTGCTGAGGAGGACGGAGGGCGGACGCCGAAGGCCGCGAAGTCGGAGTACGGGCCGACTTCGACAGCTGGCTGACGCTCCGGTGCCTCGTGTTCCAGATGCGCCCCGGACGCCGTCATCACCCTTGCTCTCGGTGACGACCACCGGGGTCTTCTTTTCGGCCCGGCAAGCTCCTCTTGCCGGGGGCTTGATCTCCTCGGGCGGCCGGAGTGGCGAGGCTGGGGAAGAGGAAGAGGCTGGCGGCAAGGCCGCTGCCTCATCTTCCAGCTCTGCCTCCGGCGCCTCCGTCTTCTTCAGCCTCCGGAGACCCCCGGGCGGAGCCCCCCGGATCTTCTCTTGGTGCCTTCTGCCACCCGTAGCTCGCCTAGGTGCCCCTTTCGCCCTCTTCGCCTACTTGCCCTACCTCCTGAGGAGAGAGACAAGAAAGGGATTACGGGCACCTTACCTCTTTTCAGCTTGTAAGCCTTCGGGCCTTAGTTGCGTTTAAGCCTTGTAATCCCTTCTTTCATGTTTTTCATTCTCTCTGAACTGTACCTGAGTGGAAAGTTTTTAATGAAAAGGGGATGTTTGCCGGATCATTTGTCTCGCGGGTGGAAACCGCGGTAAGGAACAAATCCTTTACATCGTTAAGATAGACAGTTTCTCGCCCGGCAACAGGCCCAGCCGCTCCCCCGCACTGCTCGACCTTTCTCACGCCCTTGGCGGAGGCGGGGAGCGGGCGGGTTTCGGCCCCTCGCTTCCCTCCCTCTTGCTGCCGCGGCTGCTATCGAAACGGGCCCCAGGAACGCGCTCTGGGGCTTGCCGCAAAGAGAGCACGGTAGCTTTTCAGGCGGAAAGGAGGCTTTCAAATCCCACAGTCCATAAGAGAATGCATGATGAGGGATGCAAAAACTTATCTGAGGTTGCAGCCCCCGGCGACTCCGGCTCGCCGGGGCGTAGGTGTTGGCTCGTCCTTCTCCTCTTCCTTATCCTTGAGCGGCCCGGCAAGGACATTCAATTCCTGCGAGCCAAAAGGGAAAGGACGGGAAAAAGACGCGGACTCGACCTCTAAGTTAGGGGTTAGCGACAGTTAGGAACTGACAACCCTAACCAAGGACGAGACTCTGACTCAGCATGCATGCTAAAATCTAGGGCGCCAGCGCTTCTTTATCTTCGGCCAGGGGCTTCGCCTGGCTTTGTACGAGGGCTTACATGCATCATCGGCAAGGCCTGCACAAACCGGTGGTTGCCGGAGCGGATCACGGCAACCGCGCCTTATGGGCGAAACTTGCGAAGATGCTCTATGTTCCCAGGAGTTGCTCACTGGCAGGCCCTCTTCGGTCTTGAGGCGGACAGCGCCGGGCCTCGCGACTCGTCTCACCCGATAAGGGCCTTCCTGCTTCGGCGTCGACTTGTTATAATTCTTGGCCGACTGAACGTGCCTAAGAACAAGGTCGCCTAACAGGGCAACTTTATCTGATGCCAGGGGCTTCGCCTGGCTTTGTACAAGGGGTTACATGCAGCAGCGGCAAGGCCTGTACAAACCGATGGTTGCCGGAGCGGATCACGGCAACCGCGCCTTATGGGCGAAACTTGCGAAGATGCTCTATGTTCCCAGGAGTTGCTCACCGGTAGGCCCTCTTCGGTCTTGAGGCGGACAGCGCCGGGCCTCGCGACTCGTCTCACCCGATAAGGGCCTTCCTGCTTCGGCGTCGACTTGTTATAATTCTTGGCCGACTGAACGTGCCTAAGAACAAGGTCGCCTAACAGGGCAACTTTATCTGATGCCAGGGGCTTCGCCTGGCTTTGTACAAGGGGTTACATGCAACAGCGGCAAGGCCTGTACAAACCGATGGTTGCCGGAGCGGGTCACGGCAACCGCGCCTTATGGGTGAAACTTGCGAAGATGCTCTATGTTCCAGGAGTTGCTCACTGGTACGCCTTCTTCGGTCTCGAGGCGGACAGCGCCAGGCCTCGTGACTTGTCTCACCCGATAAGGTCCTTCCCACTTTGGCGTCAACTTGTTGGAATTCTTGGCCGACTGAGTGCGCCGAAGAACAAGGTCGCCCTCTTCGAGACTCCTGGCCTTGACCTTGCGGCTATGGTAGCGACGCAAGGCTTGCTGGTATCGAGCAGCTCGTACCGCAGCCTGGAGACGTCCTTCCTCAAGGAGCAGCGCGTCATCTTGGCGCCGCTGCTCTTGCTCGAGCTCGTCATAAGCGAGCACCCGAGGAGATCCGTATACGAGTTCCGTGGGGATAACTGCTTCCGCTCCATAGACTAGAGCAAAGGGTGTCTGTCCGGTGGCTCGACTCGGTGTCGTTCTGATTGACCAAAGAGCCGCCGGCAGCTCCTCAATCCAATTTCTTCCGCACTTGCGCAGCCTGTCGAAGGTCCTGGTCTTGAGTCCGCGCAGCACTTCAGCGTTGGCCCTTTCTGCTTGACCGTTGCTCCTGGGGTGAGCAACCGAAGCGAAACAGACCTTGGCGCCGAGATCCTGGGCGTATTGCATGAAGGCGCGACTTGTGAATTGTGTCCCGTTGTCGGTGATGATCCTGTTGGGGATTCCGAAACGGCAGACGATCGACCGGAAGAACTTGACTGCTGACTGCGCGGTCACCTTCCTCACTGGCTCCACTTCTGGCCACTTCGTGAACTTGTCGATTGCAACGTACAAGTACTCGAAGCCCCCGACGGCTCGGGGAAAAGGGCCGAGGATATCGAGCCCCCAGACCGAGAAGGGCCAGGATAAAGGGATTGTTTGGAGAGCTTGAGCTGGCTGATGAATCTGTTTTGCATGGAACTGGCACGCTTCACACTTGGTTACTAGTGCAGTTGCATCTTGGAGGGCTTCTTGCCAGAAGAACCCTTGCCGGAAGGCTTTCCCGACAAGTGCTCTTGCGCCAATGTGATGGCCGCATATGCCTCCGTGTATCTCTGCCAACAGCTTCTGTCCGTCTTCCCTGGAGATGCACTTTAATCTGACACCGTTGAGTCTCCTTCTGTACAGCTCGTTGTCCACGAACTGATACATACTTGACTGCCTGGTGATCTTCTCCATCTCTTCTGGGTCGTCGGGAAGTTCTCCAGTTTGCAGAAAACGGACGATCTGCTGCGCCCATGCCGGAGCCCGGGGCTCGACGGCAAGGACTAAAGGCATGAAAGCCGCTGCGGGGACCCCGGCTTCTACGGCAAGAACCTCTGGTTCCGCCGGAGCCGGTGATCCCCCGGCAAGCTTGCCGGGGCAAAGCTTGTCGGGAACCCCCGCTTCAACTGGACAGATCCTCGGATCCGCAGGAGCGGACTGTTCCTCAGCGTTCAGACTGCTGATCTGCTTGCCGGAGCAAGGCTTATCGGGGACACCTGCTTCGACTGGACGGATCCTGGGATCCGCAGGAGCGGGCTGTCCCCCGGCGTTCTGGTTGTTGATCTTGGGGACCTTGGCGGCGGTCTCAGGAAGGTTCGCCTGCAAGTAGTCGCCGGAGACCAACTTCCTTTTCTTGGACTGCCCAACTGATGGTGTAACGGATGGTTGGGTCAGCTTGAGTAAGAAGGTCCCTGGTTCCACAGGTAACTTCAACGAAGCACACTTCGAAAGGCCGTCTGCTATCTCATTCTGAGCTCTCGGGACGTGCTCCATTTGCAGCCCTTCAAAGTGTTCTTCCAGCTTCCTCACTTCATCTACATAAGCTTCCATCAGAGGGCTCTGGTAGCTCTTGTTGACTTGCCGGACCACCAGTTGAGAATCTCCCCGCACAATCAGCTTTCTGATCCCAAGTTCGGCCGCAATCCTGAGGCCGGCGAGCAAGCCTTCGTACTCAGCAGTATTGTTGGTTGCTTGCTCTCTTGGGAAGTGCATCTGGATAACATACTTGAGGTGCTCTCCGGTGGGCGCGATGAGTACCACGCCAGCACCGGCGCCTTGTAGCGAGAAGGCACCATCGAAGTACATTACCCACTCGCTTGTTGCTTCTTGTACGGGCGCGCTTGTTTCTTGGGCTTCTCCATCTGGCGTCGGGGTCCACTCAGCTATGAATTCTGCCAAGGCTCGGCTCTGTATGGTTGAAGTACTTTCAAACTTGAGTCCAAAGCTCGACAGCTCCAGTGCCCACTCGACGATCCTGCCTGTTGCCTCGGGATTGTGCAATATCCTCTTCAGCGGAAAGCGAGTGACTACTGTTATCTCATGCGCTTGGAAGTAATGGCGCAGCTTTCTCGAGGCCATGAGGAGGCCGAAAAGCAACTTCTGCACCCCAGAGTATCTTGATCTAGCCCCCTGCAAGAGGGAACTCACAAAATACACTGGGCGCTGCACCATCTTCTTCCGCGCTCCATCCTGTTCCTGCGCAGGGTGGTCCTTGTCGGGGCCAGAGCTTGCCGGAGCAGCCCCCCGCTTGTCGCTGGATTCGCTTGCAGGTGGTATAGACTCCTCGTCGGCCTCCCTCTCCGCCACTAACGCAGCACTAACCACCTGGTTGGTTGCCGCTAGGTATAGCAACAACTTCTCCTGTGGTCTAGGTGCGACAAGTATTGGAGTGGAGGATAGGTACCTTTTCAAATCTTGCAGCGCTGCCTCCGCTTCTGGAGTCCACTGCATGGGGCCTGCCTTCTTCAAGATTTTAAAGAAGGGCAGGGCGCGTTCTGCAGACCTTGAAATGAACCGACTGAGGGCGGCCACACAACCTGCAAGCTTTCTGACGTCCTTGACGCGCTCTGGGGCTTCGATCTGCTCGATGGCTTTGATCTTGTCGGGATTAGCTTCAATCCCCCTCTGTGACACAAAGAACCCGAGAAGCTTGCCGGAGGGGACTCCGAAAACGCACTTCTCGGGGTTCAGCTTGAGCTGTATCTTGCGCAGGTTCTGAAATGTCTCTTCCAGATCTTGGACCAGGGTTTCCTTGCTCCTGCTCTTCACCACGATGTCATCCATGTAGGCCTCCACGTTCCTATGGATCTGTGGCTCGAAAGCAGTGTGCACTACCCTTGCAAACGTTGATCCCGCATTCTTCAGTCCAAACGGCATGCGTATGAAGCAATAGGTGCCGCACGGAGTGATAAATGCGGTCTTCTCTTCATCTTCTTTGGCCATAAAGACTTGGTGGTAGCCTGAATATGCATCAAGAAAAGAGAGTAGCTCACATCCGGCAGTGGAGTTAACAATCTGGTCAATGCACGGCAAGGGAAATGGATCCTTGGGACATGCTTTATTCACATCGGTGAAGTCTATGCACAGTCTCCACTTCCCATTGGCTTTGCGCACGACGACCGGATTGGCCAGCCACGTTGGATGGATCACACCTCTCACTAGGCCTGCTGCCTCTAGCTTCTTGATCTCTTCGCTGATGAATTCTTGGCGCTCCACGACTTGCTTTCTCACTTTCTGCTTGACGGGTCGCGCGTGAGGACAGACAGCGAGCTTGTGCTCAATCACCCTCCTGGGAACACCGGGGATGTCGGACGGTTGCCATGCAAACACGTCGTCATTCGCCCGCAGGAAGGCAACGAGCGCGCTTTCCTATTTGCTGTCAAGCGTGGCACTGATGGTGAAGGTACCGCCAGTGCCGTCCTCCTTGGCGGACACCTTCTTGGTTGCCGGAGGAGCGGTCATTCCCTTCTTGTACTTGCCGGTGGAGCTCGATGGAGCGTCCTCGACGGCGGCGCAGCACTCCGAAGAGGTGCGGTTGCCGGAGTGGGCCCCAGAGCACTTACCGGACTTGGTCCTTGTCTTCTTCCGCCCGGGGGCTTCAGCGGCAAGTGTGTCCTTCTCTGCCGCGGCTGCTACATCCCGGTAGATCTTGTCGGCGCAGATAAGCGCGTCCTTTTTGTCGCCATGGACAGTGATGACACTTATCGGCCCCGGCATCGTGAGTACGTTGTAGGCGTGGTGGGAAGCTGCCATGAACTTGGCGAGAGCGGGACGGCCGAGGATCCCATTGTATGGTAACGGGATATCAGCGACGTCGAACGTGATGCGCTCAGTCCTGAAGTTGAGCTCGCCGCCGAAGGTCACAGGCAGAGTAATCTTCCCCTTGGGCTTGCTCCTCCCCGGGTTGATTCCTTGGAAAGATCCGGTCTCTTCGAGCTCGCCGTCTGGGATCTGGAGTTTCTTGATCACAGCGGAGGAGATCAAGTTCAGCCCGGCCCCGCCGTCTACCAACATTTTGGTGACCTTGAGGTTGCGGATGGTGGGTGAGACCAGCATCGGCAAGCACCCGACCGCGGTTGTGCGGTCGGGGTGATCCTCAAGATCGAAAATGATGGGCGTGCTGGACCATTTGAGGAGCCTGCGCGACTCCACGGGCGGCTCTGCTGCGTTCACCTCTCGCGCCCACCGCTTAAGCTGGCGGTGGGAGGTGTGCAGAGAGGCGCCGCCGTCAACGCATAGGACCTCCGTGGCCTTCTGGAACTCCTGCTCGATGTTATCTTCGTCTTCCACGTCTTCGTCGTCGTCTTCTTCATCCTCGTCGCGGCCCCGGGGAGGCCGATCGCCTTGCCGCTGCTTGGCCTTGCCGCGGCGTCCTCCCCGGCCGATGGGCGGCCGCTTCTTGCTTGGTTCGCCACCTCCACCCTGGGCCTTCCCCTTGTCGCGCCTCTCGTACTCAGCCTTCTGCTGCACGACGAGGTACTCGACGCTTTTGCAGTTGGAGAGATCGTGGCCCTTGGTGCGGTGGATCTTGCAGTATTGCTTGTCGGAGCCGTCCTGCTTGTCGGCTGCCGCCACGGGGGCAGGCTCCTTGCCGGAGCCGCCAGCCTGCGTTTGCTTGGCGGGAGCCTCCTTGCCGGACTCCTCGACGGCAAGCACCTCTTTCCTGTTCTTCCTCCTATTATTCCGCCGCTGGCTTCTCTTCGCCGGGGCGGTGTCGTCACTGTCGCTTTCTCCTGCGCCAGCATCCTCCCCGGGGAGTTTCCTCCCCTCCTCCGCGCGCGCGCACTTGTCAGCCAGGGCATATAGCTCGCTGACGTCCCGGATCTTGGTCATGGCCATCTCTTCACGCATGCGGCGGTTACGCACGTTCTGGTGGAACGCGCTGATAACCGCGGCAGGGTGAACGTCGGGGATGTTGCGATGCACGCGGCTGAAGCGCTGGATGTACTTGCGCAGGGGTTCTCCTTCCTTCTGGGCTAGGATGTGGAGGTCGCTATCCTGGCCATGAGGTTTGTGGCCGCCTGTGAAGGCGCCAACAAACTGATGGCAAAGATCCGCCCAGGAAGAAATGGAGCCTTCCGGCAAGTGCATAAGCCACGAACGAACGTTCGGCTTAAGCACGAGCGGGAAGTAGTTCGCCAATATCCTCTCGTCGCGCCCCCCAGCAGCTTGTACAGCGATCGTGTAGATGCTGAGAAACTCCGAGGGGTGCGTCCTGCCGTCGTACTTCTCCGGTACGTCGGGCTTGAAGTTCTTCGTGCTGGGCCACCGGACGCGCCGCAGCTCACGGGTGAACGCAGGGCAACCTGCCGCGTACGGTAAGTCACCTGGTTCACCGGGCGCGTGCGCGTCGACAGCGTTCCCAGCCCGCTGGTCTGATTGCCGCCGAGTTTCTCGGCGGCGCTCAATCCTTGTTCGAGCATCTTCTTGCTGCCGCTCGTCGAGGACTCGGCGCTGGTCCCGGCGGGTCCGCGGGTCTGACGACGCTGTAGAGCCGTCGTCGGCGTTGCTCCAGCGGGGCGGCGTCTTCTGCTTCTGCGCCGGGGAGTGCATGGTGGTTGCACCCTCGGCGGTCTTGTCGCCGTCGGCCTTCGTCTTCTCGACCTGCCGTGGCCGTGAGGTCGCCGGCTGCTGCGGCGTGTCGTTGTTGGCGAAGGCGATCAGGCTCTGGATGGTGGCCCTCCAGCATTCGGCCTTGTCAGCCGCTGGAGGGTAGTCGAGGAGCAGTTGCGCTCTCGCGAGCGCTTCTGCCGGAGTGGAGGGGAGCGGGGGCGAGTGGCGCGAGGAGCGGGATACGCTCGGACTCCTAACAATGTTAGAAAGAGCGGGGTCCCTCCCCGGCGCCTTCGCCTTGCCCGTGTCTGGACGGGGGCCCGGGGCGTCCCGTGAACCTCCAGTTTGCCCTTGGTCCAGCAGGCGGATGCCACCCCCTGTGGCATGGCGCTGCTGGGTCGTCGTTTGTCGGGTCGGATGCGACGCGCCCTCGGAGGCCGAGGCTCGGTCGTCCGCCCTGTTCTTGGATTTGGTGGCGACGCGAGTGTTCTCGCCGGTGTCCACCCCTCCGACGGCGTCTCCCCCGCCCACCGTTGGCTCCGGTAGCGGTGGAAGAGACACGGACGGGCCCGCGACCTCCGAAGCCTTCTTCTTCGGGGCCATGGTGTTGATGAAGCTAGCGAATTCGGAGAAGCTGACGAAGAGCGCGCTCGCGCGAACGCCGGATCTGATCCGCACAACCTCGACGCTCCCCCTACCTGGCGCGCCAAAGATGTCGGGGTGGACAGAGTCCCCCGCGAGCACCTATGGGGCCGGAGCCCCTTTCGTTGTCCGGTGAGGGGGGCGGAGGGAGCACGGAGAGCAGATCGAGGCGAGCACACGGGCGGTTTACCCAGGTTCGGGCCGCGATGGACGCGTAAAACCCTACTCCTGCTTGGTTGTATTGAACTGGGGAGCTCGGGAGCTTGGAGAGCTAGCTGCACCGAGCGTATGGCTGTCTGGATTCCCAATCTCCGAACCCCGAACCCCCTCTATGTTGCACACGGGCCTCCTTTTATAGCGCAAAGGGGTCACCGACAGGTGTCAACGTAAGAGAAAGGGGTAAAAGTGTAAAAGGGGTGGAAGTTGTAACAGTGCGGGAACAGTGGCGCTACAGTGCGGCACAGTGTTATCATACCTACTTCTGACGGTAGGGGACAAGGGCATTAAATGCCCGTCACGGTCGCCCGGACAGCACCGAGGCGGACCGTTAGGTGCGCCACCGCTCGCCACGATGGTGGCTGCATGCCACCGCATACCCCAGGCTGCGCGGTGCCCCGCCACGTGCCCTTGGGGGAAGCCCCGGAGCGACGCGTGGGCGGGCGAGCTGGAGCGCAGTCCTGAGGTGGCGATTTGCCGCGGCAAGTGGCTTGCCGCGGGGGTCGTCTTCCTGTGCCTGATAGCTCGCCGGCTATCAGGCCTTGCCGGGGCGCATGGCGCGCCGCGGCGGGCTTCTCTTGTGGTGCCTGGGTTCGGCCTTCCCGACAAGCTCCTCTTGTCGGGGTCTCGATCTTCTGTCTCTTATACTTTGTTCTTGGATGGTATTACATGGGCTCAGTCGTCCCGGCAAGCTCCTCTTGCCGGGGTCTTGTCTTCTTGGCCCGGCAAGCTCCTCTTGCCGGGGGCCCTGTCTTGAATGCTTGGTCTTCTCTTGGCGCTTCCTGGGCGGGCCTCGCCGCGGGGTGCTACAACTGCCCGTGCACAAGTCTGGGGTACTAAGGTACCCCTACTTTAGTACACCGACAGGAGCCCCCGGGCCTGGGCCACACACGGTGCCGAGCGTCGTTGGGCCAGGCCCTAACAGTGCACGGGCACGCGTGGCCTTGGTCGCGTTGCTCCTTAACTCCGCACCCGTCGCACCTTCCCCAGGCGGCGCGCGCTTATCGCGGCGTCGCGGGGGCGAAACGCCCGTTCCCTCTTTAAGTGGAGGGAGGTGCGGAGGCGCGGCTGGATAAATGAACGGGGGTGAGGCGCGGCTTTCGAGGCGTCCGTTCCCCATAATCACGGGATGGGGAGAGGTCGTCCCACCCGTCGCCTCGGTTCTGCGCGCCCACCGCGTGGTCCTCATGCACTCGGAGTCGCGGCGGCGGAGGTAGGGAGTCGGGCCGGCGCGGGTCGATGCAGTGGGTCGGCCCCAGTCGTCTGCCCTTCCTCCGCTTCTATTGGAGGAGCGAGGCGGCCGCGTCCCCACTCCGCCCCTTTATAAGGAGCGAAAGGGGGCAACGGAAATCCGCACTCCATCTCCTTCCTCCTTCTGCTTCTGGTTTCCTTCCCCATCTGCGATGGAGGGGGGGAACCCTGGTTCTTCTTCGGTTGCCGCGAGGGTGTCTGCTAGGCAACGCGCCCCTCCTCCCCTTGCGCCCGCGGCGGCGGAGCCGGTCGACAGGGGAAGAGGGAGAGGGCGAGGTCACGGACGAGGTCGTGGACGGGGCCGGGGCACTCGGGGCGGACGGATCGGTGCGCCGTCCTCGCCCCCGCCAGCGGCTCCGTTCCTTCCCGCGGTCCATCTCGGGGACGACCCCTGTGAGTTCTTTATCAGGCTGCGCCGGGCGCCTCGTCGCCGCCTCTGGCTTCCCGCTCCATTCGCGAGCGTGTTGGAGGTGGAGCAGCCTGAGACGATAAACCTGCGCATGAGGGGCTGTGGGATCAGTGGGACGCGAGTCCACGTCGAGTCCCGAGCCCCCGGCGTGGTGTGTCTGGGCCGCGGGTGGAAAACGTTTGCCCGGATCCACAGCTTGACGGAGGGGTTCACCCTCCACTTTAAGCTGGTGGAGGAGGACCTCCTCTCCGTCAAGGCCTTCTGGGGCTCCGGCATCCGGGCCCGGTGCTGCGAAGATAGCTCCTCCGACAGCGAAGGCTCCTCCTCGAGCGAGAGTGACGAGGAGGGGAGCGACAGCGACGACGAGGGGAGCAGCCGCCGGGATGACGGGTCCGACTAGGCGTCGGTCGCAGCTCCGTGTGGCACCGGCGGCCCCATCGTCCGCGCCGGGCTCCGTGAACTCCCCGGGGTCGTCTCCTTGGGCGACTGGCGTAGGGGGGGGCTGCTGAGGAGGACGGAGGGCGGACGCCGAAGGCCGCGAAGTCGGAGTACGGGCCGACTTCGACAGCTGGCTGACGCTCCGGTGCCTCGTGTTCCAGATGCGCCCCGGACGCCGTCATCACCCTTGCTCTCGGTGACGACCACCGGGGTCTTCTTTTCGGCCCGGCAAGCTCCTCTTGCCGGGGGCTTGATCTCCTCGGGCGGCCGGAGTGGCGAGGCTGGGGAAGAGGAAGAGGCTGGCGGCAAGGCCGCTGCCTCATCTTCCAGCTCTGCCTCCGGCGCCTCCGTCTTCTTCAGCCTCCGAGACCCCCGGGCGGAGCCCCCCGGATCTTCTCTTGGTGCCTTCTGCCACCCGTAGCTCGCCTAGGTGCCCCTTTCGCCCTCTTCGCCTACTTGCCCTACCTCCTGAGGAGAGAGACAAGAAAGGGATTACGGGCACCTTACCTCTTTTCAGCTTGTAAGCCTTCGGGCCTTAGTTGCGTTTAAGCCTTGTAATCCCTTCTTTCATGTTTTTCATTCTCTCTGAACTGTACCTGAGTGGAATGTTTTTAATGAAAAGGGGATGTTTGCCGGATCATTTGTCTCGCGGGTGGAAACCGCGGTAAGGAACGAATCCTTTACATCGTTAAGATAGATAGTTTCTCGCCCGGCAACAGGCCCAGCCGCTCCCCCGCACTGCTCGACCTTTCTCACGCCCTTGGCGGAGGCGGGGAGCGGGCGGGTTTCGGCCCCTCGCTTCCCTCCCTCTTGCTGCCGCGGCTGCTATCGAAACGGGCCCCAGGAACGCGCTCTGGGGCTTGCCGCTAAGAGAGCACGGTAGCTTTTCAGGCGGAAAGGAGGCTTTCAAATCCCACAGTCCATAAGAGAATGCATGATGAGGGATGCAAAAACTTATCTGAGGTTGCAGCCCCCGGCGACTCCGGCTCGCCGGGGCGTAGGTGTTGGCTCGTCCTTCTCCTCTTCCTTATCCTTGAGCGGCCCGGCAAGGACATTCAATTCCTGCGAGCCAAAAGGGAAAGGACGGGAAAAAGACGCGGACTCGACCTCTAAGTTAGGGGTTAGCGACAGTTAGGAACTGACAACCCTAACCAAGGACGAGACTCTGACTCAGCATGCATGCTAAAATCTAGGGCGCCAGCGCTTCTTTATCTTCGGCCAGGGGCTTCGCCTGGCTTTGTACGAGGGCTTACATGCATCATCGGCAAGGCCTGCACAAACCGGTGGTTGCCGGAGCGGATCACGGCAACCGCGCCTTATGGGCGAAACTTGCGAAGATGCTCTATGTTCCCAGGAGTTGCTCACTGGCAGGCCCTCTTCGGTCTTGAGGCGGACAGCGCCGGGCCTCGCGACTCGTCTCACCCGATAAGGGCCTTCCTGCTTCGGCGTCGACTTGTTATAATTCTTGGCCGACTGAACGTGCCTAAGAACAAGGTCGCCTAACAGGGCAACTTTATCTGATGCCAGGGGCTTCGCCTGGCTTTGTACAAGGGGTTACATGCAGCAGCGGCAAGGCCTGTACAAACCGATGGTTGCCGGAGCGGATCACGGCAACCGCGCCTTATGGGCGAAACTTGCGAAGATGCTCTATGTTCCCAGGAGTTGCTCACCGGTAGGCCCTCTTCGGTCTTGAGGCGGACAGCACCGGGCCTCGCGACTCGTCTCACCCGATAAGGGCCTTCCTGCTTCGGCGTCGACTTGTTATAATTCTTGGCCGACTGAACGTGCCTAAGAACAAGGTCGCCTAACAGGGCAACTTTATCTGATGCCAGGGGCTTCGCCTGGCTTTGTACAAGGGGTTACATGCAACAGCGGCAAGGCCTGTACAAACCGATGGTTGCCGGAGCGGGTCACGGCAACCGCGCCTTATGGGTGAAACTTGCGAAGATGCTCTATGTTCCAGGAGTTGCTCACTGGTACGCCTTCTTCGGTCTCGAGGCGGACAGCGCCAGGCCTCGTGACTTGTCTCACCCGATAAGGTCCTTCCCACTTTGGCGTCAACTTGTTGGAATTCTTGGCCGACTGAGTGCGCCGAAGAACAAGGTCGCCCTCTTCGAGACTCCTGGCCTTGACCTTGCGGCTATGGTAGCGACGCAAGGCTTGCTGGTATCGAGCAGCTCGTACCGCAGCCTGGAGACGTCCTTCCTCAAGGAGCAGCGCGTCATCTTGGCGCCGCTGCTCTTGCTCGAGCTCGTCATAAGCGAGCACCCGAGGAGATCCGTATACGAGTTCCGTGGGGATAACTGCTTCCGCTCCATAGACTAGAGCAAAGGGTGTCTGTCCGGTGGCTCGACTCGGTGTCGTTCTGATTGACCAAAGAGCCGCCGGCAGCTCCTCAATCCAATTTCTTCCGCACTTGCGCAGCCTGTCGAAGGTCCTGGTCTTGAGTCCGCGCAGCACTTCAGCGTTGGCCCTTTCTGCTTGACCGTTGCTCCTGGGGTGAGCAACCGAAGCGAAACAGACCTTGGCGCCGAGATCCTGGGCGTATTGCATGAAGGCGCGACTTGTGAATTGTGTCCCGTTGTCGGTGATGATCCTGTTGGGGATTCCGAAACGGCAGACGATCGACCGGAAGAACTTGACTGCTGACTGCGCGGTCACCTTCCTCACTGGCTCCACTTCTGGCCACTTCGTGAACTTGTCGATTGCAACGTACAAGTACTCGAAGCCCCCGACGGCTCGGGGAAAAGGGCCGAGGATATCGAGCCCCCAGACCGAGAAGGGCCAGGATAAAGGGATTGTTTGGAGAGCTTGAGCTGGCTGATGAATCTGTTTTGCATGGAACTGGCACGCTTCACACTTGGTTACTAGTGCAGTTGCATCTTGGAGGGCTTCTTGCCAGAAGAACCCTTGCCGGAAGGCTTTCCCGACAAGTGCTCTTGCGCCAATGTGATGGCCGCATATGCCTCCGTGTATCTCTGCCAACAGCTTCTGTCCGTCTTCCCTGGAGATGCACTTTAATCTGACACCGTTGAGTCTCCTTCTGTACAGCTCGTTGTCCACGAACTGATACATACTTGACTGCCTGGTGATCTTCTCCATCTCTTCTGGGTCGTCGGGAAGTTCTCCAGTTTGCAGAAAACGGACGATCTGCTGCGCCCATGCCGGAGCCCGGGGCTCGACGGCAAGGACTAAAGGCATGAAAGCCGCTGCGGGGACCCCGGCTTCTACGGCAAGAACCTCTGGTTCCGCCGGAGCCGGTGATCCCCCGGCAAGCTTGCCGGGGCAAAGCTTGTCGGGAACCCCCGCTTCAACTGGACAGATCCTCGGATCCGCAGGAGCGGACTGTTCCTCAGCGTTCAGACTGCTGATCTGCTTGCCGGAGCAAGGCTTATCGGGGACACCTGCTTCGACTGGACGGATCCTGGGATCCGCAGGAGCGGGCTGTCCCCCGGCGTTCTGGTTGTTGATCTTGGGGACCTTGGCGGCGGTCTCAGGAAGGTTCGCCTGCAAGTAGTCGCCGGAGACCAACTTCCTTTTCTTGGACTGCCCAACTGATGGTGTAACGGATGGTTGGGTCAGCTTGAGTAAGAAGGTCCCTGGTTCCACATGTAACTTCAACGAAGCACACTTCGAAAGGCCGTCTGCTATCTCATTCTGAGCTCTCGGGACGTACTCCATTTGCAGCCCTTCAAAGTGTTCTTCCAGCTTCCTCACTTCATCTACATAAGCTTCCATCAGAGGGCTCTGGTAGCTCTTGTTGACTTGCCGGACCACCAGTTGAGAATCTCCCCGCACAATCAGCTTTCTGATCCCAAGTTCGGCCGCAATCCTGAGGCCGGCGAGCAAGCCTTCGTACTCAGCAGTATTGTTGGTTGCTTGCTCTCTTGGGAAGTGCATCTGGATAACATACTTGAGGTGCTCTCCGGTGGGCGCGATGAGTACCACGCCAGCACCGGCGCCTTGTAGCGAGAAGGCACCATCGAAGTACATTACCCACTCGCTTGTTGCTTCTTGTACGGGCGCGCTTGTTTCTTGGGCTTCTCCATCTGGCGTCGGGGTCCACTCAGCTATGAATTCTGCCAAGGCTCGGCTCTGTATGGTTGAAGTACTTTCAAACTTGAGTCCAAAGCTCGACAGCTCCAGTGCCCACTCGACGATCCTGCCTGTTGCCTCGGGATTGTGCAATATCCTCTTCAGCGGAAAGCGAGTGACTACTGTTATCTCATGCGCTTGGAAGTAATGGCGCAGCTTTCTCGAGGCCATGAGGAGGCCGAAAAGCAACTTCTACACCCCAGAGTATCTTGATCTAGCCCCCTGCAAGAGGGAACTCACAAAATACACCGGGCGCTGCACCATCTTCTTCCGCGCTCCATCCTGTTCCTGCGCAGGGTGGTCCTTGTCGGGGCCAGAGCTTGCCGGAGCAGCCCCCCGCTTGTCACTGGATTCGCTTGCAGGTGGTATAGACTCCTCGTCGGCCTCCCTCTCCGCCACTAACGCAGCACTAACCACCTGGTTGGTTGCTGCTAGGTATAGCAACAACTTCTCCTGTGGTCTAGGTGCGACAAGTATTGGAGTGGAGGATAGGTACCTTTTCAAATCTTGCAGCGCTGCCTCCGCTTCTGGAGTCCACTGCATGGGGCCTGCCTTCTTCAAGATTTTAAAGAAGGGCAGGGCGCGTTCTGCAGACCTTGAAATGAACCGACTGAGGGCGGCCACACAACCTGCAAGCTTTCTGACGTCCTTGACGCGCTCTGGGGCTTCGATCTGCTCGATGGCTTTGATCTTGTCGGGATTAGCTTCAATCCCCCTCTGTGACACAAAGAACCCGAGAAGCTTGCCGGAGGGGACTCCGAAAACGCACTTCTCGGGGTTCAGCTTGAGCTGTATCTTGCGCAGGTTCTGAAATGTCTCTTCCAGATCTTGGACCAGGGTTTCCTTGCTCCTGCTCTTCACCACGATGTCATCCATGTAGGCCTCCACGTTCCTATGGATCTGTGGCTCGAAAGCAGTGTGCACTACCCTTGCAAACGTTGATCCCGCATTCTTCAGTCCAAACGGCATGCGTATGAAGCAATAGGTGCCGCACGGAGTGATAAATGCGGTCTTCTCTTCATCTTCTTTGGCCATAAAGACTTGGTGGTAGCCTGAATATGCATCAAGAAAAGAGAGTAGCTCACATCCGGCAGTGGAGTCAACAATCTGGTCAATGCGCGGCAAGGGAAATGGATCCTTGGGACATGCTTTATTCACATCGGTGAAGTCTATGCACAGTCTCCACTTCCCATTGGCTTTGCGCACGACGACCGGATTGGCCAGCCACGTTGGATGGATCACACCTCTCACTAGGCCTGCTGCCTCTAGCTTCTTGATCTCTTCGCTGATGAATTCTTGGCGCTCCACGACTTGCTTTCTCACTTTCTGCTTGACGGGTCGCGCGTGAGGACAGACAGCGAGCTTGTGCTCAATCACCCTCCTGGGAACACCGGGGATGTCGGACGGTTGCCATGCAAACACGTCGTCATTCGCCCGCAGGAAGGCAACGAGCGCGCTTTCCTATTTGTTGTCAAGCGTGGCACTGATGGTGAAGGTACCGCCAGTGCCGTCCTCCTTGGCGGACACCTTCTTGGTTGCCGGAGGAGCGGTCATTCCCTTCTTGTACTTGCCGGTGGAGCTCGATGGAGCGTCCTCGACGGCGGCGCAGCACTCCGAAGAGGTGCGGTTGCCGGAGTGGGCCCCAGAGCACTTACCGGACTTGGTCCTTGTCTTCTTCCGCCCGGGGGCTTCAGCGGCAAGTGTGTCCTTCTCTGCCGCGGCTGCTACATCCCGGTAGATCTTGTCGGCGCAGATAAGCGCGTCCTTTTTGTCGCCATGGACAGTGATGACGCTTATCGGCCCCGGCATCGTGAGTACGTTGTAGGCGTGGTGGGAAGCTGCCATGAACTTGGCGAGAGCGGGACGGCCGAGGATCCCATTGTATGGTAACGGGATATCAGCGACGTCGAACGTGATGCGCTCAGTCCTGAAGTTGAGCTCGCCGCCGAAGGTCACAGGCAGAGTAATCTTCCCCTTGGGCTTGCTCCTCCCCGGGTTGATTCCTTGGAAAGATCCGGTCTCTTCGAGCTCGCCGTCTGGGATCTGGAGTTTCTTGATCACAGCGGAGGAGATCAAGTTCAGCCCGGCCCCGCCGTCTACCAACATTTTGGTGACCTTGAGGTTGCGGATGGTGGGTGAGACCAGCATCGGCAAGCACCCGACCGCGGTTGTGCGGTCGGGGTGATCCTCAAGATCGAAAATGATGGGCGTGCTGGACCATTTGAGGAGCCTGCGCGACTCCACGGGCGGCTCTGCTGCGTTCACCTCTCGCGCCCACCGCTTAAGCTGGCGGTGGGAGGTGTGCAGAGAGGCGCCGCCGTCAACGCATAGGACCTCCGTGGCCTTCTGGAACTCCTGCTCGCTGTTATCTTCGTCTTCCACGTCTTCGTCGGTGTCTTCTTCATCCTCGTCGCGGCCCCGGGGAGGCCGATCGCCTTGCCGCTGCTTGGCCTTGCCGCGGCGTCCTCCCCGGCCGATGGGCGGCCGCTTCTTGCTTGGTTCGCCACCTCCACCCTGGGCCTTCCCCTTGTCGCGCCTCTCGTACTCAGCCTTCTGCTGCACGACGAGGTACTCGACGCTTTTGCAGTTGGAGAGATCGTGGCCCTTGGTGCGGTGGATCTTGCAGTATTGCTTGTCGGAGCCGTCCTGCTTGTCGGCTGCCGCCACGGGGGCAGGCTCCTTGCCGGAGCCGCCAGCCTGCGTTTGCTTGGCGGGAGCCTCCTTGCCGGACTCCTCGACGGCAAGCACCTCTTTCCTGTTCTTCCTCCTATTATTCCGCCACTGGCTTCTCTTCGCCGGGGCGGTGTCGTCACTGTCGCTTTCTCCTGCGCCAGCATCCTCCCCGGGGAGTTTCCTCCCCTCCTCCGCGCGCGCGCACTTGTCAGCCAGGGCATATAGCTCGCTGACGTCCCGGATCTTGGTCATGGCCATCTCTTCACGCATGCGGCGGTTACGCACGTTCTGGTGGAACGCGCTGATAACCGCGGCAGGGTGAACGTCGGGGATGTTGCGATGCACGCGGCTGAAGCGCTGGATGTACTTGCGCAGGGGTTCTCCTTCCTTCTGGGCTAGGATGTGGAGGTCGCTATCCTGGCCATGAGGTTTGTGGCCGCCTGTGAAGGCGCCAACAAACTGATGGCAAAGATCCGCCCAGGAAGAAATGGAGCCTTCCGGCAAGTGCATAAGCCACGAACGAACGTTCGGCTTAAGCACGAGCGGGAAGTAGTTCGCCAATATCCTCTCGTCGCGCCCCCCGGCAGCTTGTACAGCGATCGTGTAGATGCTGAGAAACTCCGAGGGGTGCGTCCTGCCGTCGTACTTCTCCGGTACGTCGGGCTTGAAGTTCTTCGTGCTGGGCCACCGGACGCGCCGCAGCTCACGGGTGAACGCAGGGCAACCTGCCGCGTACGGTAAGTCACCTGGTTCACCGGGCGCGTGCGCGTCGACAGCGTTCCCAGCCCGCTGGTCTGATTGCCGCCGAGTTTCTCGGCGGCGCTCAATCCTTGTTCGAGCATCTTCTTGCTGCCGCTCGTCGAGGACTCGGCGCTGGTCCCGGCGGGTCCGCGGGTCTGATGACGCTGTAGAGCCGTCGTCGGCGTTGCTCCAGCGGGGCGGCGTCTTCTGCTTCTGCGCCGGGGAGTGCATGGTGGTTGCACCCTCGGCGGTCTTGTCGCCGTCGGCCTTCGTCTTCTCGACCTGCCGTGGCCGTGAGGTCGCCGGCTGCTGCGGCGTGTCGTTGTTGGCGAAGGCGATCAGGCTCTGGATGGTGGCCCTCCAGCATTCGGCCTTGTCAGCCGCTGGAGGGTAGTCGAGGAGCAGTTGCGCTCTCGCGAGCGCTTCTGCCGGAGTGGAGGGGAGCGGGGGCGAGTGGCGCGAGGAGCGGGATACGCTCGGACTCCTAACAATGTTAGAAAGAGCGGGGTCCCTCCCCGGCGCCTTCGCCTTGCCCGTGTCCGGACGGGGGCCCGGGGCGTCCCGTGAACCTCCAGTTTGCCCTTGGTCCAGCAGGCGGATGCCACCCCCTGTGGCATGGCGCTGCTGGGTCGTCGTTTGTCGGGTCGGATGCGACGCGCCCTCGGAGGCTGAGGCTCGGTCGTCCGCCCTGTTCTTGGATTTGGTGGCGCCGCGAGTGTTCTCGCCGGTGTCCACCCCTCCGACGGCGTCTCCCCCGCCCACCGTTGGCTCCGGTAGTGGTGGAAGAGACGCGGACGGGCCCGCGACCTCCGAAGCCTTCTTCTTCGGGGCCATGGTGTTGATGAAGCTAGAGAATTCGGAGAAGCTGACGAAGAGCGCGCTCGCGCGAACGCCGGATCTGATCCGCACAACCTCGACGCTTCCCCTACCTGGCGCGCCAAAGATGTCGGGGTGGACAGAGTCCCCCGCGAGCACCTATGGGGCCGGAGCCCCTTTCGTTGTCCGGTGAGGGGGGCGGAGGGAGCACGGAGAGCAGATCGAGGCGAGCACACGGGCGGTTTACCCAGGTTCGGGCCGCGATGGACGCGTAAAACCCTACTCCTGCTTGGTTGTATTGAACTGGGGAGCTCGGGAGCTTGGAGAGCTAGCTGCACCGAGCGTATGGCTGTCTGGATTCCCAATCTCCGAACCCCGAACCCCCTCTACGTTGCACACGGGCCTCCTTTTATAGCGCAAAGGGGTCACCGACAGGTGTCAACGTAAGAGAAAGGGGTAAAAGTGTAAAAGGGGTGGAAGTTGTAACAGTGCGGGAACAGTGGCGCTACAGTGCGGCACAGTGTTATCATACCTACTTCTGACGGTAGGGGACAAGGGCATTAAACGCCCGTCACGGTCGCCCGGACAGCACCGAGGCGGACCGTTAGGTGCGCCACCGCTCGCCACGATGGTGGCTGCATGCCACCGCATACCCCAGGCTGCGCGGTGCCCCGCCACGTGCCCTTGGGGGAAGCCCCGGAGCGACGCGTGGGCGGGCGAGCTGGAGCGCAGTCCTGAGGTGGCGATTTGCCGCGGCAAGTGGCTTGCCGCGGGGGTCGTCTTCCTGTGCCTGATAGCTCGCCGGCTATCAGGCCTTGCCGGGGCGCATGGCGCGCCGCGGCGGGCTTCTCTTGTGGTGCCTGGGTTCGGCCTTCCCGACAAGCTCCTCTTGTCGGGGTCTCGATCTTCTGTCTCTTATACTTTGTTCTTGGATGGTATTACATGGGCTCAGTCGTCCCGGCAAGCTCCTCTTGCCGGGGTCTTGTCTTCTTGGCCCGGCAAGCTCCTCTTGCCGGGGGCCCTGTCTTGAATGCTTGGTCTTCTCTTGGCGCTTCCTGGGCGGGCCTCGCCGCGGGGTGCTACAACTGCCCGTGCACAAGTCTGGGGTACTAAGGTACCCCTACTTTAGTACACCGACACGCGGGTATCTTAGGATCGTTCCGATGGTTTTGTGATGACAACATTGTCTTGGTGCCTCCTGTCAGCAGGGGTTTAGTGGAGGTATCCCGGGGAGTTGAGCTCCAAGGTGTTGTCGTCATAATTTTATCGTTGCGGTTCTGGAATACCTGAGTTTAGTACGCCGACATCGAAAATCTCTTTTGTACAGTTGTTGGTGAGATAACCCTGATAGCCCAGTACTAAGGCGAGTGCGGGAGTATTGCCATAACTCGTATAACGGATGCTTTTCGAAGGTTGAGGTAAACGATTTCCGAAGGTTTCTTGGTTATGTTTTGAAGGATGGATACAGCTGGATCTAGGTATTGTTAGTTTGGGTGATATATTTTGTGTCCCCTGTATCCCCAACACCTGACTGCATAACCAGAAAGTTTCGGGAGTTTATAGGTAGGAATTCAAGTATCTCGTAGGATATCTTTCCAACAGACACATGATACGATATGGGATCTATCATATGTTTGTTTCCGGCTTATTCTGCAAGCCAATCCTTTATTTTTGTTTTGGTTTGTGGTATTCGAGTTGCTTCAAAGTCAAGTGTTGATTCCATACCTTTTTCTAAGCAGTGTTCTCATATTTCTATGTGGATGCTAATCCTTCTTGATCATCAAGGTTGTCTTTTCAATCCTTTCCAACCGGTGTGCTTTTCTCCAAGTAAATCCGATCATTTTCAACATCCGCAAGATCAACTCTAAGTATTCTCAATGGTGTTTGTTTCATTCGTCCCAAGTTGCCTTTGTTTTCCCGCCCTCCCACCCTTATTTCTTCAAGGAAGAAGATTTCTAAATCAAGTATCCATTTTATTCTTGTGAAGTCTCTATTTTTTTTCCGTCAATGTTTCTTATCCGGTGATTCTCATGAAGATTCTAACGGAGCTTCAAGTTTATCATTCTCCGTTCTCTTTTCTTCCCCGGTGGATTCAATTCAAGCTTTGTCGATCATATCTTTCCTCGTTTCAAATGGTTTCTCTTACTGGTGCACCTCTTAATCATCCACTTCTCGCTATTCAATTGTTCCGGAGTGATGAAGATATCTCAGAAGAGACAAGTTTCAATTCTCAATTCACTCAATTTCTTTTGAGGATGCTATCTCATTCAAGTCATTTAATTCAACCGGTGGAATCTCTCTTTTCAAGCAATCGTTCAACGGTGGTTCTTTTGAGTGGGCCCTAACCCACAGGTCTTTTTCCAGGATCTTACCTGACTCTTCTAATTTTCCCGGAGCTTCTAAAATTCTTTTCAAAGTTTGACGTAAGAATGAAGTACCATCAATTAAATGTCTTTCTCCAAGATCCTTCAATTCTTTCATCGTTGGTTCAACCTTTCTAATTTTCATTCCGGAGTATCTCAACAATTCATGGTGGTGTTTCTCATCGTCATTCTCAACATTTGAAGACCGAAGAAGAGTTTCTCTAAATCTTGCCCCATTCTCTTCAAGATTCATTGTTCTAGCTTGTTGCAATCCTCTCATAATTGTTTTCGATTGTGAGAATAGTTTTCACCCATCCGGAGCATTCAGGAGTCTTTTCAGTTTGATTCTCTGGAGCCCATCATCTCAGTATTATTCATTCTCAGCTATCAGATCTCATTCTCCAAATCTTACCGGTGCATCGTTCAAATATCCTCTAACCAGTTCATGATCTCTTTGTTCTCATGTATCTAAATTCTCTAAAGTATCTTCGTTCTTTTTTATAATTCTTCCCGGTGATTCTTTATCTTTTCTTTGTTCATTTTCAATTCTTACGGTGGTTCGTTCAAGAATTCTCTTTCTTGGTTATCATATCAATTCATTCGTTCTTTCCAATCCTACCGGTGGGTCGTTGGAGACCTTCCCAAGTTTGTGCTATATCTCTCTTGATCCTTTCTACGAGAATAAGTAGTATGCCAAATCCGTTGCTTGTCATCAATTTATATTGGTGAAGGATATGCATAACTTAATTCTTATTCTTATTTTACCCAAGTGATTAATTCTGTATTCCGGAGATTCATCAAAATTCTTGCTTTCAATTGCTCATCATTCTTTTCGGAGTTCCAAGTTCTCTCGGTTACATCATCGTGAAGCTCCATCAAAATCATTGCAAGGCTTCACCTTGTGTTGTCAACTTCTCTTTCTTTCTATCATCCTTTTGTTTACCGGAGTTCTTCATGGAGGCTCTACATGGTGGTTCGTCAAGGATTCTTTTCATTCTTCAATTGCTCGTCAAGATTTCTCTCGGAGTCAAGATCCGCCAAGTTGTACTCTAAAATAAACATGGTGTTCAACACATGTTTTGTTTTGTGGAGTCCAAGCATTCTTCATCTTGCATTCCGAAGTGCAATTCTTTCTACCTTATCTTTTGAGTTGGTGTTATGTCATTCTTGACAATTTCCCTTCATGCTTCATGATTCACATGTTGTCAAGAATGAGGTATTTTAAATCCATCAATCTCTTCATGGGAGTTTTCTTGTGTCATGTTTCGCCTAAAGCCTTCCCTAAGGATTGTTGCTATTTGTGGTGCTTATAAATGATCCAAGTTTCTCCTTCTCTTCTCGGTGAAAGAGTTTTCATCTCCGTGTTGCTCTCAAGCAATCAATTGTTTTCCATAGTGGCATGTATTAACCTCTAAGTTTTGAGTTGTCTCCATAAGCCCACGAGGATCATATCCTTTCATTGTTGGTTTTCCTACAACTCCGTTCAATCCTACTTTGCAAGGATGCTCTTTCAAATTCATTTATGGTAGGAGATGTTGGCTTCATTCTTTGTTCTATGCATTCCAACTATCTAACTATCATGCATTGTTTCCGGAGGCATTGTGATGTTACTCTCTTCGACCCATCGTCTCGTTTTGTCAAGATCATGTTCTTTTCCTTGCTTATCCATTTAATCCGAAGTGTTGTGCTCTCATTCAAGTTCTTTCATCTTATCAAGTTTTGCCTTCCTTCTCTACCGGAGTGCTGTCTGAAATCTTTCCTACCCCTTGTGCCATTCTTTCAATAGTTCGGGAGGCAGTGTTTGTTGATTTCATCAAGTATCCTCTCATCTTGTCAAGATCATGTTCAATTCCTCCATTTACAGTCGGAGTGCTGCCCAAATTATATCATTGGTATTCTTTCTCTATCTTGTTTTAACCGGAGTGCTTTCAATATCTATCTTATCACTAAACCTCTTGGTTCTTGTCGTATCCCATGTTCCTCTTATCTAACGGAGTGTTTTCAAGTTCGTTCAACTCCGTTGTGTTCTTTCTTTCAACTTTTCAACCTCTCAAGGTTCATGGTTTCACTCGTTTGTCAAAGAAGCAACTTAGTTTTACCTCTTTCTTCTTCCGTTTTCTATCCGGTGCTATCCTAGATCTCAGGACGAGATCCTCTCGTAGTGGTGGAGTGTTGTAACACCCCGAGACCGATGCTCGAGGGGACTTCCATATTTTCGTGACCTCCGTGTGTTTCTATTCGTGCTTGCTCTATTTATTTTGCACTGCATCATGTCATCATGCCAGCATGTCATTTAATTTTTTTTAAGCCTCAACTAAATAAATTGCATAGATCTTTTGATCTATTTAAATCGAGGGAAGGGTGACTTCTCTTTATAACATATCCTCCCAATATTAGGGAGCTATATTAAATATTCCATTAATTTGGAATTTACCACAACACACGTGCATGTTAAATCTCGTGGCCTTTCCTTCTTCAAGTTTTGGCTCTCTAACCTTGCCTATAATTCTTTTCCCACTTTTCGAAGCTCTTCCTAAATGTTCAACATTTTTGGACCTTCCCAACCCTCACTTCCTATTCAAATCATTTGAATTCAAATCAAATGAGTTTGAATTTAAATCTTTCAATCATGGCCTTTTCTATTTTCTCGGAACAAGCACATTTTTGTGAGTCCAGGAAAATTATCCGCGTGCCCAAATTCTTCCTCTAACCTTCTCTTCTCTCTTTTCCTTTCTCTTATTTCTCTGTTTTGTTTTTATTTTTCTTTAGAGAGAGAGAGAGAGATAGCCCAGCCTAGCAGCCAGGCCGACCCACCAAGGCCAAGGCCTAGCCGACCCCCTGCCCTTAACCCTAGCCACGCTCTCTCCCGATCCCCATCTCTCCCTCTTGTCCCTCCCTGCGCCGCCACTCACACACACGCACGCATCGAGCCAGGGAGAGGAGCTCCCTTCTGCTCGCTCCGCCCTGGCCAGGAGCACACCATGGTCGCCTCCTCTGCCTGACCTCGTCCCGATCGGGAGAACCTGGACGCCGAGATCTTGCTTCCGCCCCGGCCACCTCCAGCACCACCAGTGCATCACCATCCGGCGTCCTCTGCCTCGCCATCGCCCTGCTTCCCCTGCATCGAACGAGGAAACGCGCTGCCGCGCGTTGACCCCTCCTCTGCCTCGCGCGGAGCCCAGCTTCAGCAGCTGCGCCCTTGTCCCGTCCCCTCTGCACCCTCTCCGGAGCGAGCTCGTCCCCGCCGCGCCAAGCCCCTCTCTGCCGGCCACCATGACCGCCTCCCCCGCCTTCGCTTGGCATCTCCGACAAGTGCAGGTGTCGGTGAAGCGCCACAGCGCCTTCTCCAGCTCGTCGTCGACGTTGCCCTGCCTCTACCGTTTCGCTAGATGCCTTCCCTACTGCTGGGGACCTCGAATCCACACGTTCCCCGTCTCCGGCGCCGTGCTAGGCAACCACCATCGCCTCACTGCTGTTGCTGCCCTCTGCTGCTCTTCCTTGAGCATGCCCGCTTCCTGCCTCTGCTCACGCACCGCCAGTCCTTGCTGCTGCCCACTCGAGGCCCTCGTGTTGCTTCGTTTCGGTGACCATATGGACTGCCAAGTTTGACTACGATCCTGAGACCATCGGGTTGCACGCCAACATGAGTACGACCACGGACGGCTACCTGCGGATGGATTTCGTCAAGTGCAACGACGACCCGTGAAGCACATGGGTACATCAAGTTCCTCTCCGAACGTGAACGACTACCATCGCCGAGACCGCAAGTACGACGACAACCCCGAAGGGATTCGGACCCGTCAAGTACCTCTTCGAAAACGAACGTGTACCCCTACTTCCACTACCGTCACGAGAACAACTAGTTCCTCTATGAAGTCGAACCGCTCGAGAATGCTACCTTGGAAGGTATAACCACCGAGACGACGCCCGTGAACGAATGTTGTGTGATGTATGAGATGCTCGTGTTTGCACCGTGTCCGAATTGTCTTTGCACGTTCCTCGTTTGCCATGCCAACGTCATGTGGGACACCCGGTATCTGGGATCACTCCCCATCTCTTGCGTGTTCCACACATCCGCACACTTCTCTCTTGCATCGGTATCTCAATCGAGTTATTGGTACCGGAATGTTGCCGTGGCACCATTTCCGTTGTCGTTGCCGTGGCACCCTTTTTCGTTTCCGCCACGACGACAAATGCTTCATAATGCTCTTGTCAACATTTTCATAAAATTGCTTAAAACTTGCTTATGTCATCCGCATCATGATACCAACAATTAAAATGTTTAAAATGTTGTTTGTTTAAATTTGCTTAAATGCCATGTTAAAATGATTTATTTCATAACTAATTAACCGTAGCTCTGAATTTAATAAACTTTATATGTAAATGGGGTAGAAAAATGCATAGATTAACTTGGTGCACTTTATTTTGCTGTTTAACAACATTAAAATTGTGTTTATGGCAGGACAGTACCAAATTCGAAATATGCACATGGTGTTCTTCCGGACTTGTTGTTTGTTGTTCCGGCCTCATTTAAATTTGCCTAGATAGGTAGTTTTTCATATGCTTCACCCCTTGCCATGTTAAACAACATTTAATATTGTTGGATACATAAATGAGAGAGAACTAAATAATTGACGTGGTGTTTCGTCAGTATGCAACTCGTTGCATATTGAGCTCCACTTAATTTGTAGCATTGTTTGTTGCACTTTGCCATGCCATGCTAGTTAAACCGGACATGCATCATCCTTGGCTGTGCATCATGCCATGTTTATGTGCTGGTTGTTTACTATGTTGTTTGTTTTCTTTCCGGGTTGCTTCTCTCGTTAGCTTCGGTTTCGTTCCGGAGTTGTGAGGATTCGTTCGACTACGTCCGTTTGTGTTCTTCATGGACTCGTTCTTCTTCCTTGCGGGATCTCAGGCAAGATGACCATACCCTCGAAATCACTTCTATCTTTGCTTGCTAGTTGCTCGCTCTTTTGCTATGCCTATGCTGCGATACCTACCACTTGCTTATCATGCCTCCCATATTGTTAAACCAAGCCTCTAACCCACCTTGTCCTAGCAAACCGTTGTTTGGCTATGTTACCTCTTTGCTCAGCCCCTCTTATAGCGTTGTTAGTTGCAGGTGAAGATGAACTTTGTTCCTTGTTGGAACGTGGAGATGTTGTTCCTTCTTGGAACATGTTTACTTGTTGGGATATCACAATATCTCTTATATTATTAACGCATCTATATACTTGGTAAAGGGTGGAAGGCTCGGCCTTATGCCTGGTGTTTTGTTCCACTCTTGCCGCCCTTGTTTCCGTCATATCGGTATTATGTTCCCGGATTTTGCGTGCCTAACACGGTTGGGTGATTTATGGGACCCCCTTGACAGTTCGCTTTGAATAAGACTCTTCCAGCAAGGCCCAACATTGGTTTTACCATTTGCCTCACCTATGCCCTTTTTCCCTTGGGTTTCCGGAGCCCAAGGGTCATCTTTATTTTAGCCCCCCGGGCCAGTTCTCCTCTGAGTGCTGGTCCAAACTAGAGCGCTTTGCAGCGCCACCTCAAGGAAACTTGAGGTCTGGTTTTAGTTGTACGGACAGCTCATCCGGTGTGCCCTGAGACCGAGATATGTGCAGCTCCTATCAGGATTTGTCGGCACATCCGGGCAACTTCGCTGGACTTGTTTTATTACTGTCGAAATGTCTTGTAGCCGGGATTCCGAGACTGATTGGGTCTTCCCGGGGAGAAGGAATATCCTTCGTTGATCGCGAGAGCTTATAATGGGTTAAGTTTGGACACCCCTGCAGGGTTTGAACTTTCGAAAGCCGTGCCCACGGTTATGTGGCAGATGGGAATTTGTTAATGTCCGGTTGTAGAAAACCCGAAGTTGATCTTAATTAAAATACACCAACCGCGTGTGTAACCGTGATGGTCTCTTCTCGGCGGAGTCCGGGAAGTGGACACGGTGTTGGAGTTATGCTTGACGTAAGTAGCTTCAGGATCACTTCTTGATCATAGTTGTTCGACCGTGCTTTTGCCTTCTCTTCTCGCTCTCATTTGCGTATGTTAGACACCAGATATGCTAGTCGCTTGCTGCAGCTCCACCTCACTACCCTGTCCTACCTTTAAGCTTAAATAGTCTTGATCTCGCGGGTGTGAGATTGCTGAGTCCCCGTGACTCACAGATACTTCCAAAACCAGTTTGCAGGTGCCGATGAAACCGTGCAGGTGACGCACCCGAGCTCAAGGAGGAGCTCGATGAAGATCTTGTTCTTTGTGTTGTTTTGTTTCAGTTGATCAGTAGTGGAGCCCAGTCGGGACGATCGGGGATCTGTGTAGCATTTGGGGCAGTCTTCTTTTATTTTGGTTCCGTAGTCGGACCTTGATTGTATCTGTATGATGTAACGCTTTACTCATGTATTGTGTGAAGTGGCGATTGTAAGCCAACTATGTTTCTCTTTCCCTTATGTATTACAAGGGTTGTGTGAAGATTACCTCACTTGCGACATTGCTTTCAATGCGGTTATGCCTCTAAGTCGTGCTTCGACACGTGGGAGATATAGCCGCATCGAGGGCGTTACAAGTTGGTAATCAGAGCCTTCCCCGACCTTAGGAGCCCCCACTGATTGATCGTTTTTAGCGGCCGAGTTGTGTCTAGAAAAATGTTTTGAGTCATTTAGGAATTATGTATTGGAGAGTTTAGGAATTCTTTTTACTTCCCAGTCTCCTCATCGCTCTGGTAAGGCATCCTGACGTAGAGTTTTGACTCTTCTCTTCTCAAATTTCACTAAAAATTTTTTAGGATCACGCGGGTATCTTAGGATCGTTCCGATGGTTTTGTGATGACAACATTGTCTTGGTGCCTCCTGTCAGCAGGGGTTTAGTGGAGGTGTCCCGGGGAGTTGAGCTCCGAGGTGTTGTCATCATAATTTTATCGTTGCGGTTCTGGAATACCTGAGTTTAGTATGCCGACATCGAAAATCTCTTTTGTACAGTTGTTGGTGAGATAACCCTGATAGCCCAGTACTAAGGCGAGTGCGGGAGTATTGCCATAACTCGTATAACGGATGCTTTTTGAAGGTTGAGGTAAACGATTTCCGAAGGTTTCTTGGTTATGTTTTGAAGGATGGATACAGCTGGATCTAGGTATTGTTAGTTTGGGTGATATATTTTGTGTCCCCTGTATCCCCAACACCTGATTGCATAACCAGAAAGTTTCGGGAGTTTATAGGTAGGAATTCAAGTATCTCGTAGGATATCTTTCCAACAGACACATGATACGATATGGGATCTATCATATGTTTGTTTCCGGCTTATTCTGCAAGCCAATCCTTTATTTTTGTTTTGGTTTGTGGTATTCGAGTTGCTTCGAAGTCAAGTGTTGATTCCATACCTTTTTCTAAGCAGTGTTCTCATATTTCTATGTGGATGCTAATCCTTCTTGATCATCAAGGTTGTCTTTTCAATCCTTTCCAACCGGTGTGCTTTTCTCCAAGTAAATCCGATCATTTTCAACATCCGCAAGATCAACTCTAAGTATTCTCAATGGTGTTTGTTTCATTCGTCCCAAGTTGCCTTTGTTTTCCCGCCCTCCCACCCTTATTTCTTCAAGGACGAAGATTTCTTAATCAAGTATCCATTTTATTCTTGTGAAGTCTCTATTTTTTTTCCGTCAGTGTTTCTTATCCGGTGATTCTCATGAAGATTCTAACGGAGCTTCAAGTTTATCATTCTCCGTTCTCTTTTCTTCCCCGGTGGATTCAATTCAAGCTTTGTCGATCATATCTTTCCTCGTTTCAAATGTTTTCTCTTACCGGTGCACCTCTTAATCATCCACTTCTCGCTATTCCATTGTTCCGGAGTGATGAAGATATCTCAGAAGAGACAAGTTTCAATTCTCAATTCACTCAATTTCTTTTGAGGATGCTATCTCATTCAAGTCATTTAATTCAACCGGTGGAATCTCTCTTTTCAAGCAATCGTTCAACGGTGGTTCTTTTGAGTGGGCCCTAACCCACAGGTCTTTTTCCAGGATCTTACCTGACTCTTCTAATTTTCCCGGAGCTTCTAAAATTCTTTTCAAAGTTTGACGTAAGAATGAAGTACCATCACTCAAATGTCTTTCTCCAAGATCCTTCAATTCTTTCATCGTTGGTTCAACCTTTCTAATTTTCATTCCGGAGTATCTCAACAATTCATGGTGGTGTTTCTCATCGTCATTCTCAACATTTGAAGACCGAAGAAGAGTTTCTCTAAATCTTGCCCCATTCTCTTCAAGATTCATTGTTCTAGCTTGTTGCCATCCTCTCATAATTGTTTTCAATTGTGAGAATAGTTTTCACCCATCCGGAGCATTCAGGAGTCTTTTCAGTTTGATTCTCTGGAGCCCATCATCTCAGTATTATTCATTCTCAGCTATCAGATCTCATTCTCCAAATCTTACCGGTGCATCGTTCAAATATCCTCTAACCAGTTCATGATCTCTTTGTTCTCATGTATCTAAATTCTCTAAAGTATCTTCGTTCTTTTTTATAATTCTTCCCAGTGATTCTTTATCTTTTCTTTGTTCATTTTCAATTCTTACGGTGGTTCGTTCAAGAATTCTCTTTCTTGGTTATCATATCAATTCATTCGTTCTTTCCAATCCTACCGGTGGGTCGTTGGAGACCTTCCCAAGTTTGTGCTATATCTCTCTTGATCCTTTCTACGAGAATAAGTAGTATGCCAAATCCGTTGCTTGTCATCAATTTATATTGGTGAAGGATATGCATAACTTAATTCTTATTCTTATTTTACCCAAGTGATTAATTCTGTATTCCGGAGATTCATCAAAATTCTTGCTTTTAATTGCTCATCATTCTTTTCGGAGTTCCAAGTTCTCTCGGTTACATCATCGCCAAGCTCCATCTAAATCATTGCAAGGCTTCACCTTGTGTTGTCAACTTCTCTTTCTTTCTATCATCCTTTTGTTTACCGGAGTTCTTCATGGAGGCTCTACATGGTGGTTCGTCAAGGATTCTTTTCATTCTTCAATTGCTCGTCAATATTTCTCTCGGAGTCAAGATCCGCCAAGCTGTACTCTAAAATAAACATGGTGTTCAACACATGTTTTGTTTTGTGGAGTCCAAGCATTCTTCATCTTGCATTCCGAAGTGCAATTCTTTCTACCTTATCTTTTGAGTTGGTGTTATGTCATTCTTGACAATTTCCCTTCATGCTTCATGATTCACATGTTGTCAAGAATGAGGTATTTTAAATCCATCAATCTCTTCATGGGAGTTTTCTTGTGTCATGTTTCGCCTAAAGCCTTCCCTAAGGATTGTTGCTATTTGTGGTGCTTATAAATGATCCAAGTTTCTCCTTCTCTTCTCGGTGAAAGAGTTTTCATCTCCGTGTTGCTCTCAAGCAATCAATTGTTTTCCATAGTGGCATGTATTAACCTCTAAGTTTTGAGTTGTCTCCATAAGCCCACGAGGATCATATCCTTTCATTGTTGGTTTTCCTACAACTCCGTTCAATCCTACTTTGCAAGGATGCTCTTTCAAATTCATTTATGGTAGGAGATGTTGGCTTCATTCTTTGTTCTATGCATTCCAACTATCTAACTATCATGCATTGTTTCCGGAGGCATTGTGATGTTACTCTCTTCGACCCATCGTCTCGTTTTGTCAAGATCATGTTCTTTTCCTTGCTTATCCATTTAATCCGAAGTGTTGTGCTCTCATTCAAGTTCTTTCATCTTATCAAGTTTTGCCTTCCTTCTCTACCGGAGTGCTGTCTGAAATCTTTCCTACCCCTTGTGCCATTCTTTCAATAGTTCGGGAGGCAGTGTTTGTTGATTTCATCAAGTATCCTCTCATCTTGTCAAGATCATGTTCAATTCCTCCATTTACAGTCGGAGTGCTGCCCAAATTATATCATTGGTATTCTTTCTCTATCTTGTTTTAACCGGAGTGCTTTCAATATCTATCTTATCACTAAACCTCTTGGTTCTTGTCGTATCCCATGTTCCTCTTATCTAACGGAGTGTTTTCAAGTTCGTTCAACTCCGTTGTGTTCTTTCTTTCAACTTTTCAACCTCTCAAGGTTCATGGTTTCACTCGTTTGTCAAAGAAGCAACTTAGTTTTACCTCTTTCTTCTTCCGTTTTCTATCCGGTGCTATCCTAGATCTCAGGACGAGATCCTCTCGTAGTGGTGGAGTGTTGTAACGCCCCGAGACCGATGCTCGAGGGGACTTCCATATTTTCGTGACCTTTGTGTGTTTCTATTCGTGCTTGCTCTATTTATTTTGCACTGCATCATGTCATCATGCCAGCATGTCATTTAATTTTTTTAAAACCTCAACTAAATAAATTGCATAGATCTTTTGATCTATTTAAATCGAGGGAAGGGTGACTTCTCTTTATAACATATCCTCCCAATATTAGGGAGCTATAAACTCCCGCTCGAGCTTCTCAAACCCTAGGGCCGCCGCTACTCCATCGTCGCCGGTGAGGAAGAGCTTCACTACCTCGACCTCGTCGCCGTCGTACTCGCGCCGGCCGCGGAAATCTTCTCTCCACCGCCGCCGTAGCCGTCTTCCTCCGCCGAGTTAGGGCGTGGAAGATCTACACAGACGAACTTCACTTATCCACCTCATTGTTCATCGTGTTCTTCATTCAGGGTAATTAAAAGTTACTTTTACTACCCTCTTTGATTCAAATGTTTTCTACAAAATCTTTAAAGGTGTTTTTCTTCAAATCCTCACACACTAAAACACCTCACAAGTCATCTGTTCTTGATTTGTTTCTCTAAGCATCATTTTTCTTCAAGATTCCTCAATTGTGTGGATCTTCGATCTATACAACTCTGGAACCTAAGACAAAGAACGCTTAGTGAAATTCTTCAAGACTCATCAGGTCAAATTCCTCAAACTTGTTCTTTTTGAAAAACCTTTTGAGAACGCATATGACCTCTCCGAATTCCTCGCAACTATACTTTATTCACAGGTACTCATGTCCGCTGCTGAATCAGTAGGTTCTCATCAACTTAACTCATTTGCAGCGTTCCTCGAAGAAAAGTTGCATACTTCTTCAGAGAATTCGATTGTTCAAATTCCTCAACTGAAGAAAATGGCTGACGGTAAAAGGCCACATAAAGGAGGAAAGAAGCCTGAGGTCATGACTTCCTTTGAGATCCCTGATGATATCTATGCTGGGTACTACACACCTCCTGAGGAAGATAAAAATCAGCGCAAGGTGCGCATTCAGAAGATAGAAAGGATATGGGCAAGAGAATGGAGGGAGTACAGATATGTAACTCCAAAGTACATGAAAAAATTCGCTATCAACCCTCCATGCCCAAGAGCTCCATTGGCACCTGGCCAAGTAGCAGATCCCACCAGTATCAAACGCGGTGAGGATTTTCTTGAAGAATGGGCCAAGCGCCAGGCCAAGTTGGCCAAACAACCAAAAGAAGCAGTGATGAAATTCAATGAAGACTCTGCTGCTGCTACTGCCACTGAGGCCTCTGTCAAGCCTAAGAAATCAATGGCAAAGAAGTCTGTGCGCAAGCCAAGTGCTTCACCAACAGTGCCCTCACGGCCAAGTTCCTCACCTATGCCCTCACGGCTAGAATCTTCAAAGTCCTCAAAACCAATTCCTCATGCTGCTCCTGCTCCTCCAAAATCCTCAGCTCCTCCACAGCCCTCAGCTGTTCCGACAAAGTCCTCAGCACCTGTGCATCTTGCCACATGCCAAAGGACTGCAGACATCTCTATTGCCTCAGGTGTCTCAGCTAGTTCCTCAGCTGCACCAAATTCTTCAACAGGACCCTCTCTGCTGAAGACAAAGGCAATTGCTGGACGAGGTCCTCGCCCAAGTACTAAGAAGAAGCAGGTCGCCTTCCAAGTGCCGTCTGACAAAGACGAAGCTGATGATGAAGAACTTGCAGAAATCATCAGAGACTGGCAAGTCAGGGCCGCTAGAGCCAAAGGCACAAATGTGCCACTGCTTTTGGATCCAAGATTGATCCTCAATTACATTGATCTCTGGCACAAGGACCCAAACACTCCTATGCTTGATTTCAAACTGATTCCTGGTCAAAATCATATGCTGACTCATTTCATTCAAGAAGAGAAATGGAAATATGAGAGGGCCAGGCAGATCAAGAAAGCTCAGTACAAGAAGGAGAAGTTTCTGAAGACCAACGTCGTCTCTATGACAACTGATGAACTTATCAAAATCCAGTCTGAAATCAAAACCCTCAGCGATTATTTCAATGCCTACTATGCTGATTGGCAAGGATCCAAAGTCAGGTTTGTTAAACTGACTGAGAAGTTCACCAATGTTGCAGGCCCATCGCAACAAGAAATTCCTCAAGCTGAAGCTTCTGCTCAGCAAACTGAAGAAATAGCCAGGGCATCCACTAGTGGTGCGCCTGAAGAAACTGAAGAGGTCAGGGCAACTGCATCAGTTGCGCCCAAAGAAAATCAACCAGATTCCTCAGCTCCTCCTGCGCCCACTCCAACTCCAATCCTTCCATCTACATCAGATGTGAATAAGACCAAGGCTGCAGAGCATGATGCAGTGAAGAAAAGGAAAGCATCAACTGCTTCAGAATCTTCAGCACCGAAGAAGATGAAGCCTATGACAAGTTAATTTGCCAATCCCATTGATGCTGTTCCGATCTCAACCATGCATCAAAGGACCTTGTGCCTTTTGGTGAAGAATATGAGATCCCTAGCGGATCTGATGAAGAAAATCATTCTGCTGCTTCGTCAGAGCAGATTGATGAAGAAATTGAAGTGGATACGATCCCTTCAACACCAGTTGTTTCCTCGCCAATGCCTCAGTTCACAGCTGAAGAGGCTGGCGCTAAAGAAATGGAAGATGAAGACGTGGATATTGGGAGTACTATGCCAGTGATGAATGATGACTTTTGGGAAAGTCAGCACCCAAATTCTCCACTCTTCACCCCTCTACAGCATATCCCTCAGTCCCCTGCACCAACCGTTCAAATGGGATCTGAAGAAACTCATCCCACCTCATCTGTGCGTGAAGAATTTCCAGCCACTAGTGCTGAAGAAACTGCTGCTGCTGATCACCAGAACACGCAGACTGCCACTGAAGAGGAACCAGAAATTCCTCAGCCTGAAGAACTTGAGATTGCGATTCCTGAGGTTGTGATGCAACTCACTGACACTCCTCTGCCCAAGCCAAAGTATCCATTCTCACGCAAGCAAAAATTCAAGGCTGAAGATTTCTTCGGCGAGCATGTCTTCTTTACTGACTACAACCCATATGATTCTGCTCGCATAAGGAAGAGGCGTTTCTGGACTGCTAGTCAAGCCAATTTCTATTCCTCAGTGCTGTTCAACAAAGACAAAGTCTTCGATCATGCACACATTCCTCACGTGGACATGGAATCTCTTCCGTTCTTCGAGCCTGTCCTCAGTGTTCTTCATGACGCTGGGCTGCTAAATTTCTGCACTGACATATGTGATTGGAATGAAGAACTCATTCTTCAATTCTATGCAACGCTGCACATCACAGGAGATTCTGAAGATGTGAACTCATGGGTGCTGGACTGGATGTCAGAAAACACTCACTACAAGGCACCAGCTACTGAATTGCTTTGTGCCCTACCACTCAGTCCTCCCCTTGAAGGTGCTCGTTGCGTCTATAGAGAACCTGAGCTTACGAATCATTACATGCAAGTGCTGATGAAGCCTTTGAAGTCAGGGCAGGCCCCACGAACCAAATTCCTCGTCAAGGAACTACTGTATGTGCCTCGAATTGTCTATCGCATTCTGACGAAGACATTGAGTCCTATCAAAGGCCACGACTCAAATGATGAAGAAGTCGTTGGCATCATGAAGAATCTACTTTTCAATATCATTCATGGCGTTCCCATCAACTTCCATGATTTCTTCATGAGGACTCTGGCCAATATCGCTATGTCACCGTTTGAGCTGTAGCCTTATGCACCTTGGATTATGAGATTCAACAGGACAAGGTCTTCACTCAACTACAAAGCTGATACACTGAACCACTGCAGCTACTTGCCTCCAATTGAAGTCCTCAAACGGACATTTTCCTCAGTGATGACAAAGGCAAGGCCGCTACTGTTATAGATGAAGACATTCGTCCATTGGATGGTCAATTTCGCAAGGCTGCATCCTACTCCACCAATGATGACTCTGCCACTCATGACTCTGCCGCCAACAACACCAAGCAAAATCCTCAAGGCACAGCACCCAGGGTGATGACTGATCGTGAGTTACTCCTCAGTCTTCGTCAGAAGGTTGATCGCAATCATAAATGGGTCAAGCGTCAGTTTGGTTCAATTCTTCACAACATGACCTCAACCCATAATGCAGTGAAGAAAAATCAATACTACCTCCATGAAACCTTCAACTGTACCTGGGTTGTTTTGTCTCATGTCTACAGCGAAGAAGATCTGAAGAAAATGGGTCTCAAGGAAGAATTTGACTGGTCTGCACCTCCACTGAAGAAATACAAGAAGGTCAAGGTTCCTTCCTTGGTGGCCAGCTCCTATTCTTCATCACGCGACACTAATGAACTTGAAGACTTGGACGACACTGCGGCAGGCCCTAATACGACAAACGACCCCGACAACGCTGGCGCTCCTTCATCAACTTGATTATCTTCAGGGGCGTTAGTCCTCATTTTTCGATCCTTTTGGTCATTCGATGACAAAGGGGGAGAAATTTGAGTTAGTCTTCATGCGGGTCTATTATATGGGCATTTTTTTGCTAAGTTACAACTCTCGTTCTTCTGAAACTTTATTGGATCGAGTTGTAAACTTAAACCCGATATTGCTCTGATACTTTTGATGTGTTATTCTGCATGCTTATTCCTCGTTAATATTATGGCACGCATGCTGAATTTCATCAGTCACCATATTTCATCATGCATTTCAAATTCTTCATAATAATATGTCAAATGCGTGTATGAATTACAAGATATAGGGGGAGATCTACATGATTCAACTCTTCAAATGTGCATTGCTTCAAAAGCAAATTCCTCACTATGCACACCTTCAGGGGGAGTTCTTCTATATCTTGCAATCAAATTCCTCAATATCAGTATTTACACTTCATATGTTTATCCCCATTGAAAACTTAACCTATATTGTCATCAATCACCAAAAAGGGGGAGATTGTAAGTGCATCTAGTGCCCCTTAGTGATTTTGGTGTATTGAAGAGTTATAGGTTAAGAATCTAATGCGTTTATGAGTGTACACAGGTCTATAAGTCTATGAGGAGTTTGATATTTACAGAGAAAGTCGACCCCTAAGAATGAAGTTCTTTGACTAAAGACTTTGGTATTCTGAAGACTTTCTGAAGATTTTGAAAGTGATGCAATTGGTGTGACCTTGAAGACATGGTATTCATTTGAGGAACATGAAGCATGAAGACTTTTGTTTTCGTAGTTTCATGTTCTCTTTCTTGAGTCATAGGAAACACCGTACTGTTAAAGGGGGTCAGGAAATACTAAGAAAAATTTCCATGTGATGCTCAACTAAAAATCCTACACCTACCAATCCCTTCGAGTGAAGCCATTGGAAACCTCATAAAGTTCAGTCAATTTCTTTAGTGACAGAGACGAAGTTCTTCTGGCCACTAAGGAATTTGTTCTGACTGAGGAGTTAGGAATTCGCCAGTGCGGATTGCCTACACAGTGAGGAACATGATAGCCCTGAGGAATTTGATACTCAAATTTTCGACCGTTGCTGTGCTGCGCGCCAACTGTCCCAAAATATCTTATCCAGCTAACGGTCATATCATTGAAGGGCATTTATGTCTTATCATGTCGGGCTGCTGCCTAGGCTATAAATATCCGCCCCTACAACCACTAGTTGGTTGGCTGCTCTGAGAGAAACTGACACTTGTCATTTGAGAGCATCCCATCCTCCGAGGACTTTGAGCGAAAATCATCAAGTGAGGAAAACCCAAGCCCAAACACCTACAAACCCAAAGTGATTGACCATCACTGAAGAGATTGATCCTGCGTGGATCCGACGCTTGTTACCTTTGAAGACTATGCTTCTTCCAGACGGTTAGGCGTCATGGTCTAGAGCATCCAAGAGGAATTGTGGATCGCCGAGTGACCGAGTTTGTGAAGGTTCGGAAGTCACCTGAAGACTTACCATGAGTGATTGGGCAAGGTCTATTTGACCTTAGCTCAAGGAGAATACGGTGAGGACCGTGTCTCCGGGACTGTGTGTCCTCAGGTTTAAATACCTAGCCGCTCCAACCAGATGTACAACTAAGACAGCAGTTGGAACTGGTCTACCAAATCATTGTCCTCACCAAGCCAACTGGTTCTATTTCCTCAACTCTTTCATTTCCTCAGTATTGTGTTGTTTGCTTGTCATATCTGTGTTTGAAGACTTTGACTGAAGACTTTCTCAAATTTCCTCAGTTCAATTTCTTCAGTCTGTTTGTCTTCATCTTGTGTTATCATGTGATTACCCTTTGTGTACTCTGTGCTTGTCTTCATTTCATCATGATGACTATGCTTGTCTTCTGTTATGTTTACTTATGAGTACTTATTCTGCTGCAAGTAGTTCTTCGCTAAGGAATTTCCTCACTAGCAAATTCCTCAGTGAAGAATTCATAAAAATCGCCCATTCACCCCCCTCTAGTCGATATAACGCACTTTCACCAAAACCTCTTATATATACTGAAACCTCCAGAAAATAACCTAGATCAGGAGTTCCGCCGTCGCAAGCCTCTGTAGCCACCGAAAACCAAGCTAGACCCGTTCCGGTACCCTGCCGAAGGGGGGAATCCCTCTCCGATGGCCATCTTCATCATCCCGGCGCTCTCCATGACGAGGAGGGAGTAGTTCACCCTCGGGGCTGAGGGTATGTACCAGTAGCTATGTGTTTGATCACTCTCTCTCTCTCTCGTGTTCTTGAGGTGGTACGATCTTGATGTATCACGAGCTTTGCTATTATAGTTGGATCTTATGATGTTTCTCCCCCTCTACTCTCTTGTAATGGATTGAGTTTTCCCTTTGAAGTTATCTTATCGGATTGAGTCTTTAAGGATTTGAGAACACTTGATGTATGTCTTGCATGTGCTTATCTGTGGTGACAATGGGATATCACGTGATCTACTTGATGTATGTTTTGGTGATCAACTTGCGGGTTCCGTGACCTTGTGAACCTACGCATAGGGGTTAGCACACGTTTTCGTCTTGACTCTCCGGTAGAAAATTTGGGGCACTCTTTGAAGTTCTTTGTGTTGGTTGAATAGATGAATCTGAGATTGTGTGATGCATATCGTATAATCATACCTGTGGATACTTGAGGTGACATTGGAGTATCTAGGTGACGTTAGGGTTTTGGTTGATTTGTGTCTTAAGGTGTTATTCTAGTACGAACTCTATGATAGATCGAACGGAAAGAATAGCTTCATGTTATTTTACTATGGACTCTTGAAAAGATCGTTCATAAAGGATAACTTTGAGGTGGTTTTGTACCCTATCATAATCTCTTCATTTGTTCTCCGCTATTAGTGACTTTGGAGTGACTCTTTGTTGCATGTTGAGGGATAGTTATATGATCCAATTATGTTATTATTGTTGAGAGAACTTGCACTAGTGAAAGTATGAACCCTAGGCCTTGCTTCAATGCATTGCAATACCATTTGGGCTCACTTTTATCATTATTTACCTTGCTGTTTTTATATTTTCAGATTACGAAAACCAATATCTACCATCCATATTGCACTTGTATCACCATATGTTCGCCGAACTAGTGCACCTATACAATTTACCATTGTATTGGGTGTGTTGGGGACACAAGAGACTCATTGTTATTTGGTTGCAGGGTTGCTTGAGAGAGATCATCTTCATCCTACGCCTCCCACGGATCGATAAACCTTAGGTCATCCACTTGAGGGAAATTTGCTACTGTCCTACAAACCTTTGCACTTGGAGGCCCAACAACGTCTACAAGAAGAAGATTGTGTAGTAGACATCAAGGCCCAGCTCCGGCGCCCATCTTCTGGTATATAGGTCATTTTTACCTACAAAAAAAATTAAGGAGAGGACTTTCGGGACGGAGAGCCGCCGTCTCGAGGCGGAACTTGGGCAGGAGCACTTTTGCCCTCCGACGGAGCGATTCCGCTGGGGGAACATCCCTCCTGGAGGGGGAAATCATCGCCATCATCATCACCAACAACTCTCCCATCTTGGGGAGGGCAATCTCCATCAACATCTTCAATAGCACCATCTCATCTCAAACCCTAGTTCATCTCTTGTGTTCAATATTGTTATCGGAACTATAGGTTGGTGCTTGTAGGTGACTAGTAGTGTTGATTACATCTTGTAGTTGATTACTATATGGTTTATTTGGTGGAAGATTATATATTCAGATCCATTATGCTATTTAATACTCCTATGATCATGATCATGATTATTATTTGTGAGTAGTTACTTTTGTTCTTGAGGTCACGAGAGAAATCATGTTGCAAGTAATCATGTGAACTTGATATGTGTTCGATATTTTGATAGTATGTATGTTGTGATTCCCTTAGTGGTGTCATGTGAACGTCGACTACATGACACTTCAGCATATTTGGGCCTAAGGGAATGCATTGTGGAGTAGCAATTAGATGATGGGTTGCGAGAGAGACAGAAGCTTAGACCCCAGTTTATGCGTTATTCCGTAAGGGACCGATTGGATCCAAACGTTTAATGCTATGGTTAGAATTTATTCTTAATACTTTTCTCGTAGTTGCGGATGCTTGTGTGGGGTTTAATCATAAGTAGGATGTTTGTTCAAGTAAGAACAGCACCTAAGAACCGGTCCACCCACATATCAAATTATCAAAGTACCAAACACGAATTAAACCAACATGATGAAAGTGACTAGATGAAATTTCCGTGTACCCTCAAGAACGCTTTGCTTATCATAAGAGACCGTTTAGGCCTGTCCTTTGCCTCAAAGGGATTGGGCTACCTTGCTGAACTTTTGTTACTACTATCGTTACTTGCTCGTTACAAATTATCTTGCTATCAAACTACTGAGCTACTTACAATTTCAGCACTTGCAGACATTACCTTACTGAAAACTACTTGTCATTTCCTTCTGCTCCTCGTTGGGTTCGACACTCTTACTTATACAATTGATCCCCTTACTTGTGGGTCATCAGGGGGTCCCAAGATAGGTTATCTGTTCTGAGCTAGACAGTAAGATGAGAAGTAGGGACATGATGTTTTACCCAGGTTCGGGCCCTCTTGATGAGCTAAAACCCTAAGTCCTGGTTCTTATATATTGATTGAAAGTGCGTTATATCGACTAGAGGGGTGGGGTGAATAGGCGATTTTTATGAAATTCTTCACTGAGGAATTTGCTAGTGAGGAAATTGAGAAAGTCTTCAGTCAAAGTCTTCAAACACAGATATGATAAACAAGCAGCACAATACTGAGGAAATGAAAGAGTTGAGGAAATGGAACCAGTAAGCTTGGTGAAGATAATGATTTGGTAGACCAGTTCCAGCTGCTGTCTCAGTTGTACATCTGGTTGGAGCGGCTGAGTATTTAAACTCGAGGACACAGAGTCCCGGACACCCAGTCCTGAGCACGCAGCTCGGGACACCCAGTCCTCACCGTATTCTCCTTGAACTAAGGACACACAGTCCTCGTCCAATCACTCGTGGTAAGTCTTCAGGTGACTTCCGAACCTTAACAAACTCGATCACTCGGCGATCCACAATTCCTCTTGGATGCTCTAGACCATGACGCCTAACCGTCTGGAAGAAGCACAGTCTTCAAAGGTAACAAGCGTCGGATCCATGCAGGATCAATCTCTTCAGTGATGCTCAATCACTTTGGGTTTGTAGGTGTTTGGGTTTGGGTTTGGATTTTCCTCACTTGATGATTTTCGCTCAAAGTCCTCGGAGGATGGGTTGCTCTCAAATGACAAGTGTCAGTTTCTCTCGGAGCAGCCAACCAACTAGTGGTTGTAGGGGGCAGCTATTTATAGCCTAGGGAGCAGCCCGACATGATAAGACATAAATACCCTTCAATGATATGACCGTTGGATGGATAAGATATTTTGGGACAACTGGCGCGTAGCACAGCAACGGTCGGAAATTTGAGATACAAATTCCTCAGGGCTATCATGTTCATCACTGTGTAGGCAATCCGCACTGGCGAATTCCTAACTCCTCAGTCAGAACAAATTCCTTAGTGAACAGAAGAACTGCATCTCTGTCACTGAAGAAATTGACTGAACTGTATGAGATTTCCAATGGCTTCACTCGAAGGGATTGGTAGGTGTAGAATTTTAGTTGAGCATCAAATGGAAATTTTTCCTTAGTATTTCATCGACCCCCTTTAACAGTACGGTGTTTCCTATGACTCAAGAAATAGAAAATGAAACTACGAAAACAACAGTCTTCACGCTTCATGTTCCTCGAATGAATATGAAGTCTTCAAGGTCACACCAATTTCTTCACTTTCAAAGTCTTCAGAAAGTCTTCAGTATCAAAGTCTTCAGTCGAAGAACTTCATTTTTAGGGGTCTACTTTCATTGTAAGTATCAAACTCCTCATAGACTTATAGACCTGTGTACACTCATAGACACATTAGATCCTTAACCTATAAGTCTTCAATACACCAAAATCACTAAGGGGCACTAGATGCACTTACAATCTCCCCCTTTTTGGTGATTGATGACAATATAGGTTAAGTTTTCAACGGGGATAAACATATGAAGTGTAAATGCTGATACTGAGGAATTTGATTGCAAGATATAGAAGAACTCCCCCTGAAGTTGTGCATAGTGAGGAATTTGCTTTTGAAGCAATGCACACTTGAAGAGATAAATCATGGAGATCTCCCCCTATATCTTGTAATTCATACACGCATTTGACATATAATATGAAGAATTTGAAATGCATGATGAAATATGGTGACTGATGTAATTCAGCATGCGTGCAATAACATTCACGAGGAATAAGCATGCAGAATAACGTAGCAGAAGTATCAGACCACCATCGGGTTTAAGTTTAAAACTCGATCCAATAAAAGTTTCGGAAGAACGAGAGTTGTAACTTAGCAAAAAACACCGTTATTATAGACCCGCTTGAAGACTAACTCAGATTTCTCCCCCTTTGTAATCGAATGACCAAAATGATCGAAACTGAGGACTAACGCCCCTGAAGATAATTAAGTTGATAAAGGAGTGCCAGCGTTGTCGGGGTCGGTTGTTGTAGTAGGGCCTGCTGCTATGTCGTCCAAGTCTTCATTTTCATCAGTGTCGCGATGAAGAATAGGAGCTAGCCACCAAAGAAGGAACTTTGACCTTCTTGAATTTCTTCAGAGGAGGTGCAGACCAGTCAAACTCTTCTTTGAGACCCATTTTCTTCAGATCGTCAGCGTTGTAGACTTGAGATAGAACAGCCCAGGTGCGGTTGAGGGTTTCATGGAGGTAGTAGTGGTTTTTCTTCACTACATTATGTGTTGCAGTCATGTTGTGCAGCATTGAACCAAACTGACGCTTGACCCATTTGTATTGCGGTCAACTTTCTGATGAAGACTAAGGAGTAACTCACGATCAGTCATCACCCTGGGTGCTGTAGCTTGAGGATTTTGCTTGGCATTGTTGGCAGCAGAGTCATGTGTGGCAAAGTCATCATTGGTGGAATAGGATGCAGCCTTGCGAAATTGACCATCCAATGGACGAATGCCTTCATCTATCACAGCAGTAGCCTTGCCTTTGTCATTAGCTGAGGAAAATGTCCTTTTGAGGACTTCAATTGGAGGCAAGTTGCTGCAGTGGTTCAGAGTGTCAGCTTTGTAGTTGAGTGAAGACCTTGTCCTGATGAATCTCATAATCCATGGCGCATAAGGCTTCAGCTCAAAACGGTGACATGGCAATATTGGCCAGAGTCCTCATGAAGAAATCATGGAAGTTGATGGGAACGCCATGACAGAGGTTGAAAAGCATATTCTTCATGATGCCAACGACTTCTTCATCACTTGAGTCGTGGCCTTTGATAAGACTCATTGTCTTCGACAGAATGTGATAGACAGTCCGAGGCACATATAACAATTCCTTGACGAGGAAATTGGTTCAAGGGGCCTGCCCTGGCTTCAAAGGCTTCATCAGAACTTGCATGTAGTGATTTGAAAGCTCAGGTTCACTATAGACACAACATGCATCTTCAAGGGGAGGACTGAGTGGTAGGGCACGAAGCAATTCAGATGCTGGTGCTTTGTAGTGAGTGTTCTCTGTCATCCAGTCCAGAACCCATGAATTCACATCTTCAGAATCGCCTGTGATGTGCAGCGTTGCGTAGAACTGAACAATTAGTTCTTCATTCCAATCACAGATGTCAGTGCAGAAATTCAGTAGCCCAGCATCGTGAAGAACACTGAGAACTGGCTCGAAGCACGGCAGAGACTCCATGTCTACATGAGGAATGTGCATATGATCGAAGACTTTGTCTTTGTTGAACATCACTGAGTAATAGAAGTTTGCTTGGCTAGCAGTCCAGAAGCGCCTCTTCCTTATGCGAGCAGAGTCATATGGATTGTAATCTGTGAAGAATACATGCTCACCGAAGAAATCATCAGCCTTGAACTTTTGTTTCCTTGATAACGGATCCTTTGGCTTTGGCATAGGAGTGTCAGTGAGTTGCATCACGACCTCAGGAATCACGAGCTCAGGTTCTTCAGGCTGAGGAATTTTTGGTTCCTCCTCAGGTGCAGTCACATTTTCAGCAGCAGCAGTTTCTTCAGCACTAGTGGCTGGAATATCTTCATGCACAGATGCAGTGGGAGGATGAAAGTGCAACTATCCCTAGGTGGTTTTGGTAATTCATAACAACATATAGCTCATTGAGCTAATGCTATTCTAAGACAATTATTTCAGGAAAGCTCAATGATTGGCATGGCATAGATGGTGAAAGTGGAACCCTCAAAATGCTAAGGACAAAGGATTGGCTCAACCTCAAAAGCTCAAGACTCTTCATTTTACATTTTAGTGATCCAAGATCACATTGAGTCCATAGGAAAAGCCAATACTATCAAGGAGGGATGAGGTGTTGCTTAATGAGCCCTTTGCTTTATGTGCTTAATGATATGCTCCAAAATCCTCAGCTACTTTCCCATATCCACAAATGACCTAAACCCTAAGCCAAACTCGGTCCTACCGATTCTTTCTATCCGGCGCCACCGAGTTTCACTTGTCATAAGCCACTGCCAAACCCTAGCAAATCGGTTCTACCGATAGGGATCTCGGTCTCACCGGGATGGGATTGCAACCTCTCTGTTTCCTTTTCGTAACTTTTCGGTCTCACCGAAAGAGCGGATCGGTCCCACCGAGATTGCAATGCAAACTCTCTGTTTCCCTTTTGTAACTTTTTGGTCTCACCGAAAGAGCAAATCGGTCCCACCGAGTTTGCCTGACCAACTCTCTGGTTAGCTAATTACCAAATCGGTCTCACCGAGTTTGTGCAATCGGTCTCACCGAGATTACGTTATGCCCAAACCCTAACCATATCGGTCCTACCGAGTTGCATGTCAGTCCCACCGAAAATCTCTAACGGTCACTAGGTTTACCTTTTCGGTCCGACCGAGTTTGTTGATTCGGTCCCACCGAGATTGGTAAATTGTGTCTAACGGTTGGATTTTAAGTGGAGGCTATATATACCCCTCCACCTCCTCTTCATTCGTGGAGAGAGCCATCAGAACACATCTACACTTCCAACCCATATGTTCTGAGAGAGAACCACCTACCCTTGTGTTGTGGCCAAGATATTCCATTCCTACCATATGAATCTTGATCTCTAGCCTTCCCCAAGTTGCTTTCCACTCAAATCTTCTTTCCACCAAATCCAAATCCTGTGAGAGAGAGTTGAGTGTTGGGGAGACTATCATTTGAAGCACAAGAGCAAGGAGTTCATCATCAACACACCATTTGTTACTTCTTGGAGAGTGGTGTCTCCTAGATTGGCTAGGTGTCACTTGGGAGCCTCCGACAAGATTGTGGAGTTGAACCAAGGAGTTTGTAAGGGCAAGGAGATCGCCTACTTCGTGAAGATCTACCGCTAGTGAGGCAAGTCCTTCGTGGGCGATGGCCATGGTGGGATAGACAAGGTTGCTTCTTCGTGGACCCTTCGTGGGTGGAGCCCTCCGTGGACTCGCGCAACCGTTACCCTTCGTGGGTTGAAGTCTCCATCAACGTGGATGTAGGATAGCACCACCTATCCGAACCACGGGAAAAACATCCGTGTCTCCAATAGCGTTTGAATTCTCCAAACCCTTCCCTTTACATTCTTGCAAGTTTCATGCTTTACTTTCCGCTGCCTATATACTCTTTGCATGCTTGCTTGAATTGTGTGATGATTGCTTGACTTGTCCTAAAGTTGCTAAAATCTGTCAAGAACTAAAATTGGGAAAAGGTTAAGTTTTTATTTGGTCAAGTAGTCTAATCACCCCCCTCTAGACATACTTCCGATCCTACAAGTGGTATCAGAGATTTGGTCTCCATTTGCTTTGATTTCCATAGCTTTTGGTGGTCATAGCCTTGGTTCCACAACCTAGGAGATGTTGGGGAACGCAGTAAATTCAAAAATTTTCCTACGCACACGCAAGATCATGGTGATGCATAGCAACGAGAGGGGAGAGTGTTTGTCTACGTACCCTCGTAGACCGAAGCGGAAGCGTTGACACAACGTAGAGGAAGTAGTCGTACGTAGAGGAAGTAGTCGTACGTTCTCCTCGCGATCCAACCGATCTAAGCACCGAACGCACGGCACCTCCGAGTTCTGCACACGTTCAGCTCGATGACGATCCCCGGGCTCCGATCCAGCAAAGCGTCGGGGAAGAGTTCCGTCAGCACGACGGCGTGGTGACGATCTTGATGTGTTACCGGCGCAGGGCTTCGCCTAAGCACTGCAACAATATGATCGAGGTGGAATTTGGTGGAAGGGGGCACCGCACACGGCTAAGGAACGATCCGTAGATCAACTTGTGTGTCTTTGGGGTGCCCCCTGCCCCCGTATATAAAGGATCCAAGGGGGAGGGGCTGGCCGGCCAGGTTTGGTGCGCCAGGAGAGTCCTACTCCCTCTGGGAGTAGGATTCCCCCCCCCCAATCCTAGTTGGACTAGGATTGCTCCAAGGGGGAGAGAAAGAGAGAGAGGGGGCGCCCACCTCTCCTAGTCCTAATAGGATTAGGGAAGGGGGGGGAGGCGCGCAGCCCCTAGGGCTGCCCTCTCACCTTTCCTCCAAGGCCCATGTTGGCCCATTATGCTTCCGGGGGGTTCCGGTAACCCTCCCGGTATTCCGGTAAAATCCTGATTTCACCCGGAATGCATCCGATGTCCAAACATAGGCTTCCAATATATAATTCTTTATGTCTCGACCATTTCGAGACTCCTCGTCACGTCCCCGATCTCATCCGAGACTCCGAACTCCTTCGGTACATCAAAACTCATAAACTCATAATATAACTGTCATCGAAACCTTAAGCGTGCGGACCCTACGGGTTCGAGAACAATGTAGACATGACCGAGACATGTCTCCAGTCAATAACCAATAGCGGGACCTGGATGCCCATATTGGCTCCTACATATTCTACGAAGATCTTTATCGGTCAGACCGCATAACAACATACGTTTGTTCCCTTTGTCATCGGTATGTTACTTGCCCGAGATTCGATCGTCGGTATCCAATACCTAGTTCAATCTCGTTACCGGCAAGTCTCTTTTCTCGTTCCGTAATACATCATCTCGCAACTAACTCATTGGTTGCAATGCTTGCAAGGCTTATGTGATGTGTATTACCGAGAAGGCCCTGAGATACCTCTCCGACAATTGGAGTGACAAATCCTAATCTCGAAATACGCCAACCCAACATGTACCTTCGGAGACACCTGTAGAGCACCTTTATAATCACCCAGTTACGTTGTGACGTTTGGTAGCACACAAAGTGTTCCTACGGTAAACGGGAGTTGCATAATCTCATAGTTAAAGGAACATGTATAAGTCATGGATAAAAGCAATAGCAACATACTAAACGATGCTAATGGAATGGGTCATGTCAATCAGATCATTCAACTAATGATGTGATCTCGTTAATCAAATAACAACTCTTTGTTCATGGCCAGGAAACATAACCATCTTTGATTAATGAGCTAGTCAAGTAGAGGCATACTAGTGACACTCTGCTTGTTTATGTATTCACACATGTATTATGTTTCCAGTTAATACAATTCTAGCATGAATAATAAACATTTATCATGATATAAGGAAATAAATAATAACTTTATTATTGCCTCTAGGGCATATTTCCTTCAGTCTCCCACTTGCACTAGAGTCAATAATCTAGATTACAAAGTAATGATTCTAACACCCATGGAGTCTCGGTGCTGATCATGTTTTGCTCGTGGAAGAGGCTTAGTCAACGGGTCTGCAATATTCAGCTCCGTATGTATCTTGCATATCTCTATGTCTCCCACCTGGACCAAATCCCGGATGGAGTTGAAGCGTCTCTTGATGTGTTTGGTTCTTTTGTGAAATCTGGATTCCTTTGCCAAGGCAATTGCACCAGTATTGTCACAAAAGATTTTCATTGGACCCGATACGCTAGGTACAACACCTAGATCGGATATGAACTCTTTCATCCAGACTCCTTCATTAGCTGCTTCCGAAGCGGCTATGTACTCAGCTTCACATGTAGATCCCGCCACGACGCTTTGTTTTGAACTGCACCAACTGACAGCTCCACCGTTTAATGTAAATACGTATCCGGTTTGCGATTTAGAATCGTCCGGGTCAGTGTCAAAGCTTGCATCGACATAACCGTTTACGACGAGCTCTTTGTCACCTCCATAAATGAGAATCATATCCTTAGTCCTTCTTAAGTACTTAAGGATGTTCTTGACCGCTGTCCAATGATCCATTCCTGGATTACTTTGGTACCTTCCTGCTAAACTCACAGCAAGGCACACATCAGGTCTGGTACACAGCATTGCATACATGATAGAGCCTATGGCTGAAGCATAGGGAACAATTTTCATTTCCTCTCTATCTTCTGCGGTGTTCGGGCATTGAGTCTTACTCAACTTCACACCTTGTGCCACAGGCAAGAACCCTTTCTTTGCCTGATCCATTTTGAACTTTTTCAAAACTTTGTCAAGGTATGTGCTTTGTGAAAGTCCTATTAAGCGTTTTGATCTATCTCTATAGATCTTAATGCCCAATATATAAGCAGCTTCACCGAGGTCTTTCATTGAAAAACTCTTATTCAAGTATCCCTTTATGCTATCCAGAAATTCTATATTATTTCCGATCAGCAATATGTCATCCACATATAATATCAGAAATGCTACAGAGCTCCCACTCACTTTCTTGTAAATACAGGCTTCTCCAAAAGTCTGTATAAATCCATATGCTTTGATCACACTATCAAAGCGTTTATTCCAACTTCGAGAAGCTTGCACCAGTCCATAAATGGATCGCTGGAGCTTGCACACTTTGTTAGCTCCCTTCGGATCGACAAAACCTTCTGGTTGCATCATATACAACTCTTCTTCCAGAAATCCATTCAGGAATGCAGTTTTGACATCCATTTGCCAAATTTCATAATCATAAAATGCGGCAATTGCTAACATGATTCGGACAGACTTAAGCATCGCTACGGGTGAGAAAGTCTCATCGTAGTCAATTCCTTGAACTTGTCGAAAACCCTTTGCAACAAGTCAAGCTTTATAGACAGTAACATTACCATCAGCGTCAGTCTTCTTCTTAAAAATCCATTTATTCTCAATTGCTTGCCGATCATCGGGCAAGTCAACCAAAGTCCACACTTTGTTTTCATACATGGATCCCATCTCAGATTTCATGGCCTCAAGCCACTTTGCGGAATCTGGGCTCACCATCGCTTCTTCATAGTTCGTAGGTTCACCATGGTCTAGTAACATGACTTCCAAAATAGGATTACCGTACCACTCTGGTGCGGATCTTACTCTGGTTGATCTACGAAGTTCAGTAGAAACTTGATCTGAAGTTTCATGATCATTATCATTAGCTTCTTCCCTATTTGATGTAGGTGTCACAGAAACAGATTTCTGTGATGTACTACTTCTCAATAAGCGAGTAGATACTGTTATCTCATCAAGTTCTACTTTCCTCCCACTCACTTCTTTCGAGAGAAACTCCTTCTCTAGAAAGTTTCCGACTTTAGCAACAAAAATTTTGCCTTCGGATCTGTGATAGAAGGTATACCCAATAGTCTCCTTTGGGTATCCTATGAAGACACATTTTTCCGATTTGGGTTCGAGCTTATCAGGTTGAAGCTTTTTCACATAAGCATCGCAGCCCCAAACTTTAAGAAATGACAACTTTGGTTTCTTGCCAAACCACAGTTCATAAGGTGTCGTCTCAACGGATTTTGATGGTGCCCTATTTAACGTGAATGCGGCCGTCTCTAGAGCATAACCCCAAAAATATAGCGGTAAATCGGTAAGAGACATCATAGATCGCACCATATCCAGTAAAGTACGATTACGACGTTCGGACACACCATTACGTTGTGGTGTTCCGGGTGGCGTGAGTTGCGAAACTATTCCGCATTATTTCAAATGTAGACCAAACTCGTAACTCAAATATTCTCCTCCACGATCAGATCGTAGAAACTTTATTTTCTTGTTACGATGATTTTCCACTTCACTCTGAAATTCTTTGAACTTTTCAAATGTTTCAGACTTGTGTTTCATTAAGTAGATATACCCATATCTGCTTAAATCATCAGTGAAGGTAAGAAAATAACGATATCCGCCACGAGCCTCAACATTCATTGGACCACATACATCGGTATGTATGATTTCCAATAAATCTGTTGCTCTCTCCATAGTACCGGAGAACGGTGTTTTAGTCATCTTGCCCATAAGGCACGGTTCGCAAGTGCCAAGTGATTCATAATCAAGTGACTCCAAAAGTCAATCAGTATGGAGTTTCTTCATGCGTTTTACCCCGATATGACCTAAACGGCAGTGCCACAAATAAGTTGCACTATCATTATTAACTCTGCATCTTTTGGTTTCAACATTATGAATATGTGTGTTACTATTATCGAGATTAAGTAAGAACAAACCACTCTTTAATGGCGCATGACCATAAAAGATATTACTCATATAAATAGAACAACCATTATTCTCTGATTTAAATGAATAACCGTCTCGCATCAAACAAGATCCAGATATAATGTTCATGCTCAACGCTGGTACTAAATAACAATTATTTAGATCTAATATTAATCCCGAAGGTAGATGTAGAGGTAGCGTGCCGACCGCGATCACATCGACTTTGGAACCATTTCCCACGCGCATCGTCACCTCGTCCTTAGCCAATCTTCGCTTAATCCGTAGCCCCTGTTTTGAGTTGCAAATATTAGCAACAGAACCAGTATCAAATACCCAGGTGCTACTGCGAGAATTAGTAAGGTACACATCAATAACATGTATATCACATATACCTTTGTTAACCTTGCCATCCTTCTTATCCGCCAAATACTTGGGGCAGTTCCGCTTCCAGTGACCAGTCTGCTTGCAATAGAAGCACTCAGTTTCAGGCTTAGGTCCAGACCTGGGTTTCTTCTCTTGAGTAGCAACTTGCTTGCTGTTCTTTTTGAAGTTCCCCTTTTTCTTCCCTTTGCCCTTTTTCTTGAAACTAGTGGTTTTGTTAACCATCAACACTTGATGCTCCTTTTTGATTTCTACCTCCGCGGCTTTTAGCATCGCGAAGAGCTCGGGCATAGTTTTGGTCATCCCTTGCATATTATAGTTCATCACGAAGCTCTTGTAGCTTGGTGGCAGTGATTGGAGAATTCTGTCAATGACGCAATCATCCGGAAGATTAACTCCCAGTTGAATCAAGTGATTGTTATACCCAGACATTCTGAGTATATGCTCACTGATAGAACCATTCTCCTCCATTTTACAGCTATAGAACTTATTGGAGACTTCATATCTCTCAATCCGGGCATTTGCTTGAAATATTAACTTCAACTCCTGGAACATCTCATATGCTCCATGGTGTTCAAAACGTCGTTGAAGTCCCGGTTCTAAGCCGTAAAGCATGGCACACTGAACTATAGAGTAGTCATCAGCTTTGCTTTGCCAGACGTTCATAACATCTGGCGTAGCTCTTGCACCAGGCCTGGCACCCAGTGGTGCTTCCAGGACGTAATTCTTCTGTGCAGCAATGAGGATAATCCTCAAGTTACGGACCCAGTCCGTGTAATTGCTACCATCATCTTTCAACTTTGCTTTCTCAAGGAACGCATTAAAATTCAACGGAACAACAGCACGAGCCATCTATCTACACAACATAGACAAGCAAGATACTATCAGGTACTAAGTTCATGATAAATTAAAGTTCAATTAATCATATTACTTAAGAACTCCCACTTAGATAGACATCTCTCTAATCCTCTAAGTGATCACGTGATCCAAATCAACTAAACCATGTCCGATCATCACGTGAGATGGAGTAGTTTCAATGGTGAACATCATTTATGTTGATCATATCTACTATATGATTCACGCTCGACCTTTCGGTCTCTGTGTTCCGAGGCCATATCTGTATATGCTAGGCTCGTCAAGTTAAACCTGAGTATTCCGCGTGTGCAACTGTTTTGCACCCGTTGTATTTGAACGTAGAACCTATCACACCCGATCATCACGTGGTGTCTCAGCACGAAGAACTTTCGCAACGGTGCATACTCAGGGAGAACACTTCTTGATAATTTAGTGAGAGATCATCTTATAATGCTACCGTCAATCAAAGCAAGATAAGATGCATAAAAAGGATAAACATCACATGCAATCAATATAAGTGATATGATATGGCCATCATCATCTTGTGCTTGTGATCTCCATCTTCGAAGCACCGTCATGATCACCATCGTCACCGGCGCGACACCTTGATCTTCATCGCAGCATCGTTGTCGTCTCGCTAATCTTATGCTTCTACGACTATCACTACCGTTTAGCAATAAAGTAAAGCATTACATCGCGATTGCATTGCATACAATAAAGCGACAACCATATGGCTCCTGCCAGTTGCCGATAACTCGGTTACAAAACATGATCATCTCATACAATAAAATTTAGCATCACGTCTTGACCATATCACATCACAACATGCCCTGCAAAAACAAGTTAGACGTTCTCTACTTTGTTGTTGCAAGTTTTACGTGGCTGCTACGGGCTTTAAGCAAGAACTCATCTTACCTACGCATCAAAACCACAACGATAGTTTGTCAAATAGACTCCGTTTTAACCTTCTCAAGGACCGGGCGTAGCCACACTCGGTTCAACTAAAGTTGGAGAGACAGTCTTCCGCAAGCCATCTCTGTGCAAAGCACGTCGAGGGAACCGGTCTCGCGTAAGCGTACGCGTAAGGTTGGTCCGGATCGTCTCATCCAACAATACCGCTGAACCAAAGTATGACATGCTGGTAGGCAGTATGACTTGTATCGTCCACAACTCACTTGTGTTCTACTCGTGCAAATAACATCATACCATAAAAACCTGGCTCTGATACCACTGTTGGGGAACGCAGTAAATTCAAAAATTTTCCTACGCACACGCAAGATCATGGTGATGCATAGCAACGAGAGGGGAGAGTGTTTGTCTACGTACCCTCGTAGACCGAATTGGAAGCGTTGACACAACGTAGAGGAAGTAGTCGTACGTAGAGGAAGTAGTCGTACGTTCTCCTCGCGATCCAACCGATCTAAGCACCGAACGCACGGCACCTCCGAGTTCTGCACACGTTCAGCTCGATGACGATCCCCGGGCTCCGATCCAGCAAAGCGTCGGGGAAGAGTTCCGTCAGCACGACGGCGTGGTGACGATCTTGATGTGTTACCGGCGCAGGGCTTCGCCTAAGCACTGCAACAATATGATCGAGGTGGAATTTGGTGGAAGGGGGCACCGCACACGGCTAAGGAACGATCCGTAGATCAACTTGTGTGTCTTTGGGGTGCCCCCTGCCCCCGTATATAAAGGATCCAAGGGGGAGGGGCTGGCCGGCCAGGTTTGGTGCGCCAGGAGAGTCCTACTCCCTCTGGGAGTAGGATTCCCCCCCCCCCCCAATCCTAGTTGGACTAGGATTGCTCCAAGGGGGAGAGAAAGAGAGAGAGGGGGCGCCCACCTCTCCTAGTCCTAATAGGACTAGGGAAGGGGGGGGGAGGCGCGCAGCCCCTAGGGATGCCCTCTCACCTTTCCTCCAAGGCCCATGTTGGCCCATTATGCTTCCGGGGGGTTCCGGTAACCCTCCCGGTATTCCGGTAAAATCCTGATTTCACCCGGAATGCATCCGATGTCCAAACATAGGCTTCCAATATATAATTCTTTATGTCTCGACCATTTCGAGACTCCTCGTCACGTCCCCGATCTCATCCGGGACTCCGAACTCCTTCGGTACATCAAAACTCATAAACTCATAATATAACTGTCATCGAAACCTTAAGCGTGCGGACCCTACGGGTTCGAGAACAATGTAGACATGACCGAGACATGTCTCCAGTCAATAACCAATAGCGGGACCTGGATGCCCATATTGGCTCCTACATATTCTACGAAGATCTTTATCGGTCAGACCGCATAACAACATACGTTTGTTCCCTTTGTCATCGGTATGTTACTTGCCCGAGATTCGATCGTCGGTATCCAATACCTAGTTCAATCTCGTTACCGGCAAGTCTCTTTTCTCGTTCCGTAATACATCATCTCGCAACTAACTCATTGGTTGCAATGCTTGCAAGGCTTATGTGATGTGTATTACCGAGAAGGCCCTGAGATACCTCTCCGACAATTGGAGTGACAAATCCTAATCTCGAAATACGCCAACCCAACATGTACCTTCGGAGACACCTGTAGAGCACCTTTATAACCACCCAGTTACGTTGTGACGTTTGGTAGCACACAAAGTGTTCCTACGGTAAACGGGAGTTGCATAATCTCATAGTTAAAGGAACATGTATAAGTCATGGATAAAAGCAATAGCAACATACTAAACGATCGGGTGCTATGCTAATGGAATGGGTCATGTCAATCAGATCATTCAACTAATGATGTGATCTCGTTAATCAAATAACAACTCTTTGTTCATGGCCAGGAAACATAACCATCTTTGATTAATGAGCTAGTCAAGTAGAGGCATACTAGTGACACTCTGCTTGTTTATGTATTCACACATGTATTATGTTTCCAGTTAATACAATTCTAGCATGAATAATAAACATTTATCATGATATAAGGAAATAAATAATAACTTTATTATTGCCTCTAGGGCATATTTCCTTCAGGAGAGTATGGCGTCTAGTGAGGGAAATTATCACCGTAGAGGTCCTTACTTTGATGGTACTAATTTTGCTAGTTGGAAGCATAAAATGAAAATGCATATTCTTGGACATAACCCCGCCGTTTGGGCTATTGTGTGTGTTGGTTTGCAAGGTGACTTCCTCGATGGGAAAGAACCAAACCGTGAAGCTACCGCGGATGAGTTGAAGATGCTACAATACAACGCTCAAGCTTGTGATATTCTCTTCAACGGATTGTGCCCCGAAGAATTCAACAAAATCAGCCGTCTTGAGAATGCAAAGGAAATTTGGGATACTTTGATTGATATGCACGAAGGTACCGACTCCGTCAAGGAATCCAAATTGGATGTGCTTCAAAGTCAACTTGACAAGTTCAAAATGAAGGATGGTGAAGGTGTCGCTGAAATGTACTCTAGGCTTGCTCTCATCACAAACGAGATTGCCGGCTTAGGGAGTGAAGAGATGACCGACAGATTCATCATCAAGAAGATCCTAAGAGCCTTGGATGGAAAATATGATACCGTGTGCACATTGATCCAAATGATGCCCAATTACAAAGATCTCAAGCCAACGGAAGTTATTGGAAGAATTGTTGCTCATGAGATGTCACTCAAAGATAAAGAAGAACTTCACAACAAATCAAGTGGTGCTTACAAAGCCTCATGTGAAGCCCCCACATCATCAAGTGAGAAACAAAACTTCAATGAAGAATTGAGATTAATGGTGAAGAACTTCAACAAGTTCTACAAGAGTAGAAGCAAAGATAGAAGATCCAAGTCAAGGTCCTACAATGACAAAAGATCTTCTAGTCGAGAGCGAAACTGCTACAATTGTTGAAGACCCGGACACTATTCCAATGAGTGTACGACTCCCTACAAAAGAAGAGAAGATTCTCCAAAAAGAAGAGGCAAAAGAGAAGAATCACCATCTAGAGAGAGAAGGAGTAGAGATGATCGTTACGAATGAAGATACTCACGGAGAAGCAAGGATTCGGAAAGAAAATAAAAATCATCAAGGAGCTACACAAAACGAAGACATCAAGCTCATGTTGGTGAATGGGTATCCGGCTCCGACTCCGACAACCACTCCGAGAGAAGTTATCACTCCGACTCCGAATATACTCAAGATGAAGGTGTTGCCGGACTAGCACTTGTGTCAACCAACTCCTACGACATATTTGATTCACCAAATGAAGGAATTGGAAGATGCTTCATGGCCAAAGGTCCTAAGGTAACTCACCCTGAGTATGTTGATTTTAATAGTGCTGAAGATGACTTGTTAGGTGATGATGATTTACTTGTTGACAACTCTAGTGATGAATACTATGATGAAACCTCAATTAATCATGCTAAAACGAATGACAATGATAAGGAGAAAATTGAGGCTCTAACTAAAGAACTAAATACTCTTAAGTTAGCTCATGAAACTATCTACGAAGATCATCGAGAACTTTTAAGAGCTCATGAGAAGTTACGCTTTGAAAAGCTCAATCTTGAGCAAGAGCATGAACTTTTAAAGGCAATCAATGATGATCTCAGCAAGAAAAGTTCTTCTTACATTGCCAAGCGTTTACTCTTATCCACTTACATGCCTCAAGTCAAGTCTAATAACAAGAATAAGAAAGATTCTTCCTCTAGTAGTAACAATGGTCATGTTAAATCCAATATTGTTGCTTCTAGTAGTTCTCTTGATTCCACTAATGATTCTCTTAGCCAAGTTACACTTGAGCAAGAAAATAGCATATTGAAGGAAATCATAGAGAAAGGAGTGTACAAAAGCCTTACCGGAAGTAAGCAATTCGAGGTGATTGTACGCAAGCAAGGAAGGCACCGGAAGAATCAAGGTGTTGGTTTTGAACAAAAGTTCAATGCCAATGGAGTTGAGTGGGAAGAAGATCAATACCCCAAGACAAAGTTTGTTCCTCAACAAGAGAAGTATGATCCTACTTCTTTCAAGGGGACACAAAGTTAAGATGATCTTCCACCACAATACTACAAGCAACAAGGCAAGGACGAGCTTCAAGAGGAAATAGATGCATTTGAAGAAGCTCCTAAGACCTTAGTCAAGTGGATTCCCAAGACTACTTCAAGTTCCACTTCATCAAGTACGACTACAACTCCAAGGATTCCCATCAAGATGGTGTGGATCCAAAAGAAGAAGAACTAGAGAGTTCTTGAGGGTGACTCCGCCAACATACTTCACTCTTATCATTTTGGCAAGAACAAGTGCAATCAACTTCCACATCTTGCACTAGTTCAAGGAGTCACAAACCCTCTTGTTGGTAAGTCAAGGGACAAGGTAACCTAAAAGCTTTCATAAACATCATCTTGTGTGTGCATCACTCTATGTCTATGGATATACTTGTTTGTTCCTTGTGGGACTAACCCATGTAGGTATTGAAAGTGCAATTCACTCAAAAGGATAGCTCCAAGTGATCTACATCAACATTGAGCATCCACATCTTCAACATCTACATGAAGTCATCGTCGACAAAACCCAAGGTTAGTTCATCCCTCTTAGGGGGGATATCACATCTAGGGGGAGCTTTACTCTAAGACTTGAGCTAAAGCAACTCTAATGATGTGAACACAACAATGCTTTATGTAAAAGTGGTAACCCCACTTGAGCTTAAACGATGAGTATGACCTATGATCAAATGTTCTCATTTGACTCCTAAGTCAATATACTCATATATAGATGACCTAGTCATCGCCAATTGCTTGATAGATGCTAGAATTGGTTGTGCATGCTTTGTCACTTGCCATTGTATTGTGTGAGCATGTTGGTTGCATTTTTACTCATTCGAGGACAACCACTTGTTGTTTTGATTGTTTGGCCTTATTGTTCTTTTGCCAAGTGGATGGACAAGAATGCCTAAGAACCCCCTCTAGCTATCTATGCTTTTCTCGTCTCAAACTCTATTCATGCTGCATCACAAAATTGATCAAGTCAGATTCGAACCACTCTGTGTGAGGAGCACTCGGAGTCCCCGATTCGTCATAGACTTAAACTTCCAAAACCTCTTTGTGATTCTCGGTCTGACCGATACCCCACTTTCGGTCTTACCGAGATCATTAAGCTGATCTATGTTTTTGATCTTGGTGCAACCGATTTGAACCATTCGGTCACACCGAGTTGCATTAACTGTATACAGTTTTGCATCTCGGTGCCACCGAGTTGTTCCACTCGGTCACACCGACAGGGTCGGGCTATATATAGACACGGGCAAAAATTTGGAAATTTCTCCAAACCCCTTCGCCCGCGCCATAGCACGCTCTGCCTACATGGTCTCCGGATCGTCTCCTCGCCGCCAGCCGCCTCCAGTCGCTGGTCTCCGTCGCTGTCAACGGGAATCAACCCCGCCGTTGCCGCCGTAGCGAGTCTCCACCGAACTAGGGTATGGACTCGATCTTTTGTGCTATTCCCCAATCTGATTCCTAGCACATTGTGATCATAATGATTCTTGCCACGTTTGATAAACTCCTATCCAGTCAATGAACTCGTAGATTAGGTTTGATTCAAAAATTTTAGGGTTAGGTTTCCGCCGAAACCATCTCGGACCCACCGAGTTGAAAAACTCGGTCCCACCGATTTGGCTTATGCCATTGCACAAGTGAGACTCGGTCTGACCGAGTATTACTAATCGGTGTGACCGATTTTGGAACTTTGTGAAACCCTAGCAGTCTCGGTGCCACCGAACTGTGCCTCGGTCTGACCGAGTTCACTAGTTTAGGTTCTAATAACTGCTTCGGTATCACCGAGTTTAAAAATCGGTAGATCCGAGATGCTTTCTGTGGGAAACTAAAACTAAGTTTTTGAATCATTCTTTTGCAAAAACCTCTACATTTTGTGATGCTTATCCACTCTACCTCATCTATAAACTATTCACAGGGTCAGCAGTCAGCTTGTTCATCATGTCAGACCAAAGTGATAGTCAGAATTTGTCAGAGCAGCCAGTGCAAATGAGTGAGGGCACTAGTCTCTCCAGTTCCTCAGATGATGGCAGCAAGAGCACCCCCAGCAACCTGCCAAAAGCTGCCACAAGACAAAGAAAGAAGATAACCTCAGAGTCAGAGGATGAAGATTATGTGGCAGAGGAAGAAGCAACTTCCAAGAGAGTTGTGCTCAAGAAGGAATATGGCTTAGCTGCAGCCATCAAGCCAGGCATGCACAAAAAGGCACCTGCTAGAAGAGTTCCTACCTCCAAGCCTAGGAAGGATGTGCCTAAGGAAACTATGAAGTTCACTATGGAATCTGAAGAAGATATTGGCCAGGGCAAGAAAAAGAAGAGAGCTAGAACTACTACTGCCAGAGTTATTGGCAAGCCCTCCATGAGGAAAGATTCTTCTGATGAAGAAGAAGAAGAAGAGGGTGCTACACCAGCACCTAAGGCACCCAAGCTAATGGGTTATGCCATCAAGTCAGGGGCAGCTGCATCTAAGCCCAAGGAAGCCCCCAAGACTGCATCCAAAGCCAAGTCAGCTCCAAAGACAGCACCAAAGAGGAATACTAGGAGCATCCCAGCTACTGAAAAGAATAAGGCCCCAGTGCATGAACCTGCAGAAGAAGAGGAAGGCCAAGTGCTGAGAAAGTTGAAGCCCAAGATCCCAGACCACAATGATGCTCATCCTGTGGCTGAGGATATGAAGATCAGAAGAGACTCTGGGATAAGAAAATGGAGAGCTGAGAATCCCTATGCTACCAGGAGGAGGACTGCTGTTGACTACAGGTTCCACACTAAGGAACAACATGACTTCTATGAGACAGTCTTGTTAGACAAGAAGCCCATTGTTTGTGATATGAGATTGGTCAACTGGGAGTACATCAAGGAAAATGAAGAGCACTACCCTGGAGTGCAGGATAGCTTCAAGGCATGTGGAGTAGCAGACTTTGTTGGGCAGAAGCTCACAAAGTGGAATGAGGAGCTGATCATGCAGTTCTACTCCACAACACATTTTTATCCAGATGGGAGGATTGTTTAGATGTCTGAAGGTACGAGGTACCAATCAACAGTTGCTGAGTGGGCACAGCTTATCAATGCCCCAGAGGAAAATGAAGATGACTTGGATGTCTATTCCAAGAAAAAGATGGATCATAACTCTATGGCAAATATGTACAAGGAGATTCCAACAGATGATCTTGACACTCACCAGCTTGGGTCTGTTAAACACTTGTTGTCAGGTCTGCCTACGATCAACTGGATCCTTAGGCACACACTTTTGCCCAAGTCTGGAGATCACAGGATGATCAGAGGTCATGCCATTAACTTGCTACATATCTTTGATGTGCCTCAGAAATTCAAGGTCATGAGCCTCATAATAGAGACTATCAAGAGGACTGCAGCAGATCAGAAGAGGAGCTGTGGTTATGCCCCTCAGATCCAAATGCTGATTAACTCAAGAATGGGCACATACAAATACTTGTTGGACAAGTAACATTTGCCTATTTATCCAGATTTCGAGGACAACCAAGTTGGGATGACCAAAGATGAACCATCTTCAGCCCATGCACAAGCCAAGAAGGAGAAGGCAATGAAGGAGAAAGCTGCCAAGATGCCAACTCAAGAGGAGGCATCTGAGTACTTCTTGAAGAACAAGCAAGAGCAGCTCAGTTACCTGATTGCATCCACCCCGCGGATTGAGAAAGGACTGGCCACCCTAACTCAGAACCAGGCGAGCTTAGAGAGAATCGTAGAACAAAAGTTCTATGACTTGGATATCAAGGTGACAGAGATTCAGACTGCAGTGGAGCAGCTCCAAGATGACATGCAGGAGAGGAAAGGGAAGACAACCACTAATGCATTTGCCAGAGTGCCACGAGGTCCGAGGTCGTCTGCAGTGCCAGTTCCTGACACAAGAGCAACCGCCTCAGCTCCAGCCACAGCACCAGCCCAACCTGCTCCAGCATCTACTTCAGCTCCAACTCCAACCACGTCTACTGAAGCCTTCGTCCTTGGAGTGATCCGGACTCCACCGCCACCTGAAGATCAAGCCCGAGTGTCGATTTAGCACTATGCATTTCCTAGGAACTTTTTGGTAACTTGTTGCCAAAGGGGGAGAAAATGTATAGATCATAGGCTTCGAGAGAGAGAGTGTTGCTTTTTTCTCTCTTGCTTTATTTGGTGGTTTTTCAAACATTATTTGCTTTTGGTCGAGATACCTTGATATGCTTGTGAGACATTGATGATCATGTGTTTGATCATAAGCTACACTTATGCATGCTTAATATATCTTATCTATCTTATGTGCTCATTCACTTTTCCTTGGTGATGAGTGCATGTATTTCATTATTATCATTTTGAGCACTCCACCAAGATGTATGTGACATGGAAGAGTAACCCATAATTCTAACTTCTTGTGCATTTGCAGTCCAAAGCAAATTTTAAATATGCACAAATTTAGGGGGAGCTCTTACTTATCACATACTTCTCAAAGCGACGATGTAATTCATTTCTATTATCATTTGTCGAAGCTTTGATCTATATGTTGTCATCAATTACCAAAAAGGGGGACATTGAAAGTGCAACTATCCCTAGGTGGTTTTGGTAATTCATAACAACATATAGCTCATTGAGCTAATGCTATTCCAAGACAATTATTTCAGGAAAGCTCAATGATTGGCATGGCATAGATGGTGAAAGTGGAACCCTCAAAATGCTAAGGACAAAGGATTGGCTCAACCTCAAAAGCTCAAGACTCTTCATTTTACATTTTAGTGATCCAAGATCACATTGAGTCCATAGGAAAAGCCAATACTATCAAGGAGGGATGAGGTGTTGCTTAATGAGCCCTTTGCTTTATGTGCTTAATGATATGCTCCAAAATCCTCAGCTACTTTCCCATATCCACAAATGACCTAAACCCTAAGCCAAACTCGGTCCTACCGATTCTTTCTATCCGGCGCCACCGAGTTTCACTTGTCATAAGCCACTGCCAAACCCTAGCAAATCGGTTCTACCGATAGGGATCTCAGTCTCACCGAGATGGGATTGCAACCTCTTTGTTTCCTTTTCGTAACTTTTCGGTCTCACCGAAAGAGCGGATCGGTCCCACCGAGATTGCAATGCAAACTCTCTGTTTCCCTTTTGTAACTTTTTGGTCTCACCGAAAGAGCAAATCGGTCCCACCGAGTTTGCCTGACCAACTCTCTGGTTAGCTAATTACCAAATCGGTCTCACCGAGTTTGTGCAATCGGTCTCACCGAGATTACGTTATGCCCAAACCCTAACCATATCGGTCCTACCGAGTTGCATGTCAGTCCCACCGAAAATCTCTAACGGTCACTAGGTTTACCTTTTCGGTCCGACCGAGTTTGTTGATTCGGTCCCACCGAGATTGGTAAATTGTGTCTAACGGTTGGATTTTAAGTGGAGGCTATATATACCCCTCCACCTCCTCTTCATTCGTGGAGAGAGCCATCAGAACACATCTACACTTCCAACCCATATGTTCTAAGAGAGAACCACCTACCCTTGTGTTGTGGCCAAGATATTCCATTCCTACCATATGAATCTTGATCTCTAGCCTTCCCCAAGTTGCTTTCCACTCAAATCTTCTTTCCACCAAATCCAAATCCTGTGAGAGAGAGTTGAGTGTTGGGGAGACTATCATTTGAAGCACAAGAGCAAGGAGTTCATCATCAACACACCATTTGTTACTTCTTGGAGAGTGGTGTCTCCTAGATTGGCTAGGTGTCACTTGGGAGCCTCCGACAAGATTGTGGAGTTGAACCAAGGAGTTTGTAAGGGCAAGGAGATCGCCTACTTCGTGAAGATCTACCGCTAGTGAGGCAAGTCCTTCGTGGGCGATGGACATGGTGGGATAGACAAGGTTGCTTCTTCGTGGACCCTTCGTGGGTGGAGCCCTCCGTGGACTCGCGCAACCGTTACCCTTCGTGGGTTGAAGTCTCCATCAACGTGGATGTAGGATAGCACCACCTATCCGAACCACGGGAAAAACATCCGTGTCTCCAATAGCGTTTGAATTCTCCAAACCCTTCCCTTTACATTCTTGCAAGTTGCATGCTTTACTTTCCGCTGCCTATATACTCTTTGCATGCTTGCTTGAATTGTGTGATGATTGCTTGACTTGTCCTAAAGTTGCTAAAATCTGTCAAGAACTAAAATTGGGAAAAGGTTAAGTTTTTATTTGGTCAAGTAGTCTAATCACCCCCCCTCTAGACATACTTCCGATCCTACAGAGGAGTTTCTTCAGAGCCCATCGGAACAGTTGGTGCAGGGGAGTGAGGGATTTGCTGCAGTGGAGTGAAGAGTGGAGAGTTGGGATGCTGACTTTCCCAAAAATCATCATCCATCACTGGCGTTGTGCTGCCAATGTCCACGTCTTCATCTTCCAATTCTTCAACATCAGCCTCTTCAGCAGTGAACTGAGGCATTGGTGATGAGACCACTGGGGTTGAAGGGATTCCATCCACTTCAATTTCTTCATCAATCTGCTCTGAGGAAGCAGTAGATTGAGTTTCTTCATCTGATCCGCTGGGGATCTCATAGACTTCACCAAAAGGAACAAGGTCCTTTGATGGCATGGTGGAAATCGGAACAGCATCGATAGGATTGTCATATGAGCTGGTCATAGGCTTCATCTTCTTTGGAGCTGAAGATTCTGAAGCACTTGATGCTTTCCTTTTCTTCACTGCAGCTCGCTCTGCAGCCTTGGTCTTCTTCACATCTGATGCAGATGGAAGGATAGGAGTAGGTGTAGGCGTAGGTGGAGCTGAGGAATCTGTTTGAATTTCCTCAGACGCAACTAATGCAGTTGCCCTAACTTCTTCAGTTTCTTCAGGCGCACCACTAGTGGATGCCCTGGCAGTTTCTTCAGCAGCTGGAATGGAGTCATCAGCCCTGGAACTAGCATTTTCTTCAGCAGCCTGAAAGTCATCAGTGGTGCTGGCGTGTTCTTCAGTGGGCTGTGCTGAAGGTTCAGTTTGAGGAATTTCTTGTTGCGATGGGGCTGCAACATTTGTGAATTTCTCAGTCAGTTTCACAAACCTGACTTTTGCTCCTTTCCAATCAGCATAGTATGCATCAAATTCATCGATGAGGGTTTTGATGTCAGCCTGCATCTTGATGAGTTCTTCAGGTTTCATCGTGACAACATTTTTCCTCAGCAGTTTCTCTTTCCTGTACTGCGATTTCTTGATCTGCCTGGCCCTATCATACTTCCATTTCTCTTCTTGAATGAAAGCACTCAAGACGTGACTTTGACCAGGAGTGAGGTTCATCTCCGGCACAGGCGTATTGGGATCTTTGTGCCATAGATCAATGAAATCCAGGATCAACCTTGGATCAATAAGCATCGGCACATTGCTTCCTTTGGCACTAGCGGCCTTAGCTTGCCTATCTCTGATGATTTCGGCAAGTTCTTCTTCATCAGCTTCATCTTCGTCAGATGGTACGTTGAAGACTACCTGCTTCTTCTTAGGACTTGGGCGAGTACTGCGTCCAGCAGTAGCCTTTTTCTTCAGCAGAGAGGGTCTAGCTGAGGAACTTGGTGCAGCTGAGGAACTTGCTGAGACACCAGAGGCAATAGAGATGCCTGCAGTCCTTTGACATGTGGCATGATGCACAGGTGCTGAGGACTTTGTCGGAACAGCTGAGGACTTTGGAGGAGGTGCTAAGGATTTCGAAGGAGTAGGGGCAGCTTGAGGAATTTGCCTTGAAGATATTGAAGTGCCTGGCCGTGAGGGCGCAGCTGAGGAACTTGGCCGTGAGGGCACTGTTGGTGAAGCACTTGGCTTTCAAGCGGGCTTCTTTGCCATTGATTTCCTCGGCTTGACAGAGGCCTCAGTGGCAGCAGCAGCAGCAGCAGAATCTTCATTGAATTTCCTCACTGCCCATTCCTCAGGAAAATCCTCACCGCGTTTGATGCTGGTGGGATCAGCCACTTGGCCAGGTGCCAGTGGGGCTCTTGGGCATGGAGGATTCAGTGCGAATTTCTTCATATACTTTGGGGTTACATATCTGTATTCCCTCCATTCACGTGCCCATCTCCGTTCAATCTTCTGAATGCGCACCTTGCGCTGATTTTCATCTTCCTCGGGAGGTGTGCAGTACCCACCATAGATGTCCTCAGGGATTTCAAAGGCAGTCATGACCTCAGGCTTCTTTCCTCCTTTCTGTGGCCTCTTACCGTCAGCCATTTTCTTCAGTTGAGGAATTTGAACAATCGAATTCTCTGAAGAAGTGTGCAACTTTTCTTCAAGGAACGCTGCAAATGAGTTAAGTTGATGAGAACCTAGTGATTCGGCAGCGGACATGTGTACCTGTGAACAGAGTATAGTTGCGAGGAATTTGGAGAGGTCATATGCCTTCTCAGAGGTTTTTTTAAAAGGATCAAGTTTGAGGAATTTGACCAGATACGTCTTGAAGAATTTCACTAAGCGCGCTTTATCTTAGGTTCCAGAGTTGTATAGATCTAAGATCCACACAATTGAGGAATCTTGAAGAAAATGATGCTTAGGGAAATGAATCAAGAATAGATGAAATGTGAGGAGTTTAGTGTGTGAAGATTTGAAGAATAAAACACCTTTGAAGATTTTGTAGAAAAACTTTGAATCAAAGAGGGCAGTAAAAGTAACTTTTAATTACCCTGAATGAAGAACACGACGAACCGAGAGGTGAAACAGTGAAGTTCGTCGGTGTAGATCTTCCACGCCCTAACTTGGCGGAGGAAGACGTCTACAGCAGCGGCGGAGGTGAAGATTTCCGCGGTCGGCGCGAGTACGACGACGACGAGGTCGAGGCAGTGAAGCTCTTTCTCACCGGCGACGATGGAGTAGCGGCGGCGCTAAGGTTTGAGAAGCTCGAGTGGGAGACAGAGAGATCGAGCGGAGTAAAAGAAGTGAGGAAGGGGTGAGAGGGTATATATAGTAGCAGTGAAAAACTGTTCGCCCGAAGATTTGGGACGACGTGCCCCTGACCCTTCTCCTTCGCACGACATGTGTCACCCACGTACAGTGTAGTGGAGATCGTGTAAGATCGTGGGTGAGTAGAAGAATGCATCGTGGGATGCGGAACGGTTTGTGTGGGAAAACCGAAAAATTTGGATAAGATTAGTTTCAAAGTTCCGTTCGCAATTTCTTCAGCTGACAAGGACACAGTGAAAATTTTGAACGAGTGTCAAATAGAACGCACATGAAGAATTTGTGAATAGATTGGATTGAGTATAGCATAGAGGGGGGAGGGTCCGATCACATTCACTTAGTAGAAAAACACCAACTTGAAGAAATAGCCATAAGTTAATGCTGTAGAGGACGTAAACTCATATATATGTAGCCAATGAAGAAAAACGACGGAAACAGTGAAGATTATGAAAAGTTGAAGAATTTGAACAATTGAGGAATTTCAAAAGTTGAGGAAAAACTCAAATTGAAGATTTTCAACTTTTGTGGTGGCGTGACCCACCATATAAGAATGATGATCTCAGACACCGCGTACAATTGTCATAGGGTTCTGAGAATCAAATTCTTCATTAATTTCTTCACACTTAGAGTGTTATTCTTCATTGTTTGAAGAAAAACGTTTCTTCATGTGTTGCACATCTAAGTCATCAATTTTGCATAAGTGTTAGGATGAGTGCCTTTTCAAAGTACATTCAAAGACTCTAAGATATTTAGCTCACACCGCAACTTGCTAAATCTCTTCTCATCCAAGGGCTTAGTGAAGATATCGGCTAGCTGTTCTTCAGTCTTCACATGCTCAATAGAAATGTCGCCCTTCAACACATGATCACGAAGAAAATGATGACGAATCTGAATGTGCTTTGTCTTCGAGTGCTGAACTGGGTTGTGAGCAATCTTGATGGCACTCTCATTGTCACAGAGGAGAGGCACATTCTTCACATTGATGCCATAGTCCTTGAGTATTTGCTTCATCCATAGCAGTTGAGCACAGCAAGAACCAGCAGCAATGGACTCAGCTTGAGCAGTAGACAGTGATACGCAGTTCTGTTTCTTCGAGGACCAATAGACCAAGGATCATCCGAGGAAATGACATGTACCATATGTTGACTTGCGGTCCACACGATCACCAGCATTGTCAGAGTCAGAATATCCAATGAGATCAAAATCCGAGCCCTTGGGATACCATAATCCTAGTGTTGGTGTGTGAGCTAGATATCGAAGAATATGCTTCACAGCCTTATGGTGTGATTCCTTCGGTGCAGCTTGAAATCGGGCACACATGAAAACACTAAGCATTATATCTGGCCTAGATGCACATAAGTATAATAAAGAACCTATCATGGAGCGGTATACCTTATGATCGAAGTCAATACCATTTTCATCAGTGCATAGTTGATCATTTGTGGGCATATGAATTTTGATGCCTTTGCAATCTTGCATGCCGAATTTCTTCAGGACATCCTTGAGGTATTTCTCCTGAGATATGAATATGCCATTTCGCTGTTGACGAATTTGAAGACCTAAGAAGAATTTCAACTCTCCCATCATAGACATTTGATATTCTTCACTCATCATATAGGCAAATTCATCACTATAACGTTGGTCAGTACAGCCAAAGATAATATCATCAACATATATTTGGCACACAAACAGTTCACCATCATAAGACTTAGTAAAGAGAGTAGGATCGAGTGAACCGGGTGTGAAGCCTTTCTTCATGAAGAATTCCTTCAAAGTATCATACCACGCCCGTGGGGCTTGCTTGAGGCCATAGAGGGCCTTATTGAGTTTGAAGACTTTGTCAGGATTCTTTGGATCTTCAAAACCTGGGGGTTGAGCTACATATACTTCTTCCTCAAGCTTACCATTGAGGAATGCACTTTTCACATCCATTTGATATAAGATGATATCATGATGATTAGCATAAGCAAGTAATATGCGAATAGCCTCAAGTCTAGCAACAGGTGCAAAAGTTTCATCGAAATCAACTCCTTCAACCTGTGTGTAGCCTTGAGCTACTAAACGTGCCTTATTCCTCACCACAACACCATTTTCATCTTGCTTGTTGCGGTAGATCCACTTTGTGCCAATGATATTACGCTTGCGAGGATCTGGACGATTGACCAGTTCCGAGACATTGTTGAGCTTGAACTGATGTAATTCTTCTTGCATGGCCTGAATCCACTCAGGCTCCAGAAATGCTTCATCTACCTTAGTGGGCTCTATGACAGAGACAAAAGCAAAGTGCTCACAAAAGTTAGATAGATGTGAAGCTTTTGAGCGTGTGAGAGGACCTGGTGCTCTAATGTCATCGATGATCTTCTCCACTTGCACTTCTTTTGCAACGCGAGGATGAGCTGGTTGTCGTTGAGGAATTTGATCAGCATTTTCTTCAGCGTCAATTTCCTCAGCATTTTCTTCAGGTGCATCAGCTCGTCATTCTTCACGTTCAGGAATGAATTCTTCAGCAGATTCTTCAGTAGGAATGACATCTTCAGTAGCCTTGTGCTTGATAGAATCCTCGGGTGCTGGTTCATCTAACACATAAGGTAGGTGCTCTCTTTGCGAGCCATTAGTTTCATCGAACCACACATCTACAGTTTCAACAATCTTGTGAAGAACATTGTTGAAAACTCTATAGGTGTGCGAGTCCTTTCCGTAACCAAGCATAAACCCTTCATGTGCTTTCGGTGCAAATTTAGAGTTGTGATGAGGATCTCTAATCCAGCATTTAGCACCGAAGACTTTGAAATAACTCACATTGGGTTTCTTGTCAGTGAGGAGTTCATAGGCAGTCTTGTTGAAGAATTTGTGAAGATATACTCTGTTGATGATGTGGCACACAGTATCAATTGCATCAACCCAGAAACGACGAGGGGTTTTGTACTCATCGAGCATAGTGCGAGCCATCTCAGCAAGAGTTCTATTCTTGCGCTCCACGACGCCATTCTGTTGAGGAGTATAAGGATCAGATAACTCATGAGTAATACCAAGTTCATCAAGATAGTCATCGAGACCCGAATTCTTGAACTCAGTGTCATTGTCACTTCTGATGTGCTTGATCTTCACACCAAAGTTGGTTGAAGCCCTCGAGGAAAATCGTTTGAAGACTTCCTGCACTTCATGTTTGTAAGAGACAAGGTGCACCCATGTGTAACAAGAGTAATCATCAGCAATAACAAAGCCATGTTGAGATGCTTCATTTGACACAGAAGAATAATGATTAGGACCGAAGAGATCCATGTGAAGCAATTCAAATGGACGAGTAGTGGTCATGATAGTCTTCGCTGGATGCTTGGCCTTCGTCATCTTTCCAGCTTCACAGGCACCGTGTAAGTGATCCTTGAGGAATTTGACATTTTCAATGCCAATGACATGTTTCTTCTTTGCAAGTGTGTGCAAATTCCTCATGCCTGCATGACCAAGTCATCGATGCCATAGACATCCTTCTGAAGATTTTGCAACTAGGCACACGGCTAGTTGTGAATCTGCAGAGAAATCAACAATATACAAGTCTCCTCTCCTAAAGCCTTCGAAGACTTTGGAATTGTCAGCTTCCATAATCACAACACAACGATACTTGCCAAAGACAACAACCATATCAAGATCACAAAGCATTGAGACAGACATAAGGTTGTATCCTAAGGACTCAACAAGCATGACTTTGTCCATGTGTCGATCCTTTGTGATGGCAACCTTACCTAGACCCAATACCTGACTTTTGCTTTTGTCAGCGAAGATGATATGCTTTAGATGTGATGATGATAAGGGAGAATCCATCAATAGGTTCTTGTCATCAGTCATGTGATTTGTACATCCACTATCGAGGACCCACTCAGTGGCTTTGGGTAGATCATCCTGCAGATGAATTAGTGCAACTTACGAACCTCATATACTTCAGCAGTGAAGAATATGATATCACAATTCATCAGATCAATCTCATCAAGTAGTAAGACAAATAAAGCAGTAGGAGGACGTGTGAAATGAAAGTTCATTTCTTCATGATTAGCATGCGTCCTTTCAGGCAGTTTGTCAGGTCCCGAGCGAATTGTTCAGACGTTATAGTATGTCTGGAGACCTGACCCTGCAGAAGAGATTAATTCTTTTTCTTCACCACCCACATCTGAAGGGGTGGCAAAGGGTTCATCATTCTGCGAGCTCCATATGAGAATGGTGGCATAGAGGCCAAACCATTTCGTTTCACATAAGAGTGGTTAGGGTAAGCATATGAATAAGTAGAGAAATTCTTCGAGGGCTTATGAACATAATAATTTGAAGAATAATGCTCATATTCATAGCCCTTGGCTCTTCCCTTGGCACCTTTTTCCATGAAGCAATAGGTGGGAGCGTAGTCATCACTGCCTTCATCAGCCTTGTTGGTGAGATCACTTTCTTCAGAGGTGAAGATAGACTTGCTGACGAATGCAGTAGAGAGGGCTAGGCTCGCCACACCAGACTCGGAATCATCAGATTCCTCTTCTTCTTCATTTTCTTCAGATTCAACCTCAGAGTCCATTTCCTTGCCAATGAATGCCCGAGCCTTCTTGGAGCTGCTCTTCTTGTGAGACGAAGACTTCGAGGATTTTGGTGATGAAGACTTTAAGGATTTCTTCTTTTTCTTCACATCATCAGAAGTGTAATCCTTGTATTTCTTCTTCTTTGATTCCTTTTCCCGCTGAGGACAATCTTGAATGTAGTGTCCAGGCTTCTTGCACTTGTGACAAAGCCTTCTCTTGTAGTCACTGGATGAGGAATCATTGCTCTTTGAGGGTCTTCCAAAGCGACCTCGTCTTGAGAACTTTTGGAATTTCTTCACGAGCAGCGGTAGATCATGACTTAGTTCTTCAGGGTCGCAAAGGCTGCTACCAGAGTCATCATCTTCGGACTCAGATACTACCTTGGCCTTCGGTGCACGTGATCTACCATAGCTCGAACCATAGAGATCTGTCTTTTCAGCAAGCTGGAACTCATGAGTATTTAGCCTCTCGAGGATATCAGCGGGGTCAAGTGACTTGTAATCAGCACGCTCTTGTATCATCAGTGCCAGAGTATCAAATGAGGAATCAAGCGATCTCAGCAATTTCTTCACCACCTCATGGTCGGTCTTGCCAGTGGCACCAAGTGCTTGAAGCTCATTTGAGATGTCAGTGAGGCGATCGAAGGTTTGCTGAACATTTTCATTGTTGAGTCTTTTGAAGCGGTTGAAGAGATTGCGAAGAACATCAACTCGAGAGTCACGCTGAGTTGAGACTCCTTCATTTACTTTGGACAGCCTATCCCAGATAAACTTAGCAGTCTCCAAAGCACTCACTCTTCCATACTGTCCTTTGCTCAGATGGCCACATATGATATTCTTCGCTTGAGAGTCGAGTTGCTTGAATCTCTTCACATCAGCAGCATTCAGAGAAGGTGTGACTGAGGGAACACCATTTTCCACAACATACCAGAGATCGTTATCAATTGCCTCAAGATGCATCCGCATCTTATTCTTCCAGTCAAGGTTGTTAGAATCGTGATTTTGAATCGGATCGGAGCTCCGATGGTAGGATCGCAAATCGTAGAAACTTCACTATCAAGATCGTAGAAACGTAGATTCTATGAACTAAAATCATAGAATCATAGGGGTTAGTTTGGATCGTAAAGTCGTAGAATCGTATAATAGGATCGTGATTTTGACAACCTTGCTTCGAGTAGGGGTAGTCCGTCCCATCGAAGGTAGGACACCTAGCAGAGACCTTGATCGTACCTGCGGTCGACATAACTAAAACTCCAGGCGATTAAACCAAAATCACACAGAACAAGGGAGTACCTTGCTCTAATACCAATTGAAAGTGCGTTATATCGACTAGAGGGGGGGTGAATAGGCGATTTTTATGAAATTCTTCACTGAGGAATTTGCTAGTGAGGAAATTGAGAAAGTATTCAGTCAAAGTCATCAAACACAGATATGATAAACAAGCAGCACAATACTAAGGAAATGAAAGAGTTGAGGAAATGGAACCAGTAAGCTTGGTGAAGACAATGATTTGGTAGACCAGTTCCAACTGCTGTCTCAGTTGTACATCTGGTTGGAGCGGCTGAGTATTTAAACTCGAGGACACACAGTCCCGGCCACCCAGTCCTGAGCACGCAGCTCGGGACACCAGTCCTCATCGTATTCTCCTTGAACTAAGGACACACAGTCCTCGTCCAATCACTCGTGGTAAGCCTTCAGGTGACTTCCAAACGTTAACAAACTCGGTCACTCGGCGATCCACAATTCCACTTGGATGCTCTAGACCATGACGCATAACCGTCTGGAAGAAGCACAGTCTTCAAAGGTAACAAGCGTCGGATCCACACAGGATCAATCTCTTCAGTGATGCTCAATCACTTTGGGTTTGTAGGTGTTTGGGTTTGGATTTTCCTCACTTGATGATTTTCGCTCAAAGTCCTCGGAGGATGGGTTGCTTTCAAATGACAAGTGTCAGTTTCTCTCGGAGCAGCCAACCAACTAGTGGTTGTAGGGGGCGGCTATTTATAGCCTAGGGAGCAGCCCGACATGATAAGACATAAATGACCTTCAATGATATGACCGTTGGATGGATAAGATATTTTGGGACAGCTGGCGCATAGCACAACAACGGTCGGAAATTTGAGATACAAATTCCTCAGGGCTATCATGTTCCTCATTGTGTAGGCCATCCGCACTGGCGAATTCCTAACTCCTCAGTCAGAACAAATTCCTCAGTGAACAGAAGAACTGCGTCTCTGTCACTGAAGAAATTGACTGAACTATATGAGATTTCCAATGGCTTCACTCGAAGGGATTGGTAGGTGTAGGATTTGAGTTGAGCATCAAATGGAAAATTTTCCTTAGTATTTCCTTGACCCCCTTTAACAGTACGGTGTTTCCTATGACTCAAGAAAGAGAAAATGAAACTACGAAAACAACAGTCTTCACGCTTCATGTTCCTCGAATGAATACGAAGTCTTCAAGGTCACACCAATTTCTTCACTTTCAAAGTCTTCAGAAAGTCTTCAGTATCAAAGTCTTCAGTCGAAGAACTTCATTTTTAGGGGTCGACTTTCATTGTAAGTATCAAACTCCTCATATACTTATAGACCCGTGTACACTCATAGACACATTAGATCCTTAACCTATAAGTCTTCAATACACCAAAATCACTAAGGGGCACTAGATGCACTTACATTAATTGTGATGGGTTAGAAGGTATATGATGATCTACCTAGAGATCGTATGAGAATGCTCAATGCTCTGGAACTACATAAGCCTGCCTCTACAGACTAAACCTCACTTCTTATATAGGCACCTGGGGTATCTAGGGTTTACAAATGGCTGGTTATGATCTTGGGATAAGCATGTCGATCCTTTTGATTCATCGTGAAGTGTATGACAAGCCTTCAGAGATCTTCATTTGGATGATGGTGCGGGTACCATCCTAGCCAGGACCCGTTTGACCACTAGTGGGTCCTTGGCCCGCCCATGAGAGATGGGCCAACATGATTCACCCCCCCTAATCTGGGATACCGTCAGAAGCCCCTGAACTAGTCTTCAAGCTGAGGTCATTGGATACCCCCTCGGGATAGCTTCATATTATCGAGTCTTTGGCTTCGTAGACGAGTTCCATCTTGCACATCGGCTTCCTATTGCGAGGTTACGCTCGAATCTGAGGTCTTCTTGGCTTTCCCAATCGCAAATCAAATGACGGTGGATCTTTTAACAAGACCCCTCTCCTCAGCGCATTTAACCATTTAGTGAGACCGTGGTATACAATTTTCTCTTTAGCATAGCCACAAAGGCTTTTGACCGGGTAAAAAAAGAACCCTATAGCTTTTGAAGCATCACCTTCTGTGGCAGAGTCGACCCGTCTAATCCACGACTATTATGAGGGACCTTGTGGCCCAGAGCCGCTTCTATTGGCACGTCCTGCCAATGAAGGGATCATGCTTCCAGATTTCTAGCGGTATCATCAATATACACTTAATATTTATGCACATAGACAGCGTAATGCATTGGGAAGTCGATGTTTGTTTCCCTTGGTGCGGTGACCCTTCGTCTTTGATTACCCTATAAAAAGGTGGGGGCGATAAATCTATGTCACCTCATCTTCTGCTCCAGCAGGGAACTTGCCAGAAATACAAATGTCTCGAGACGCAGCTCTTTTTCCTCCTCCTGTGCACAAGATGGATAGCAAAGAGAAAGGATCCAAGGTCAAAATCATCATTGGAGAGGGGGGCAATGGATGCATTCCACTATCACCACCGGCATAATCGACAGGCTCTGTCGGAGTAATGGGCCACGGGTAGCCTAACCCGAGTCCTTGAGCCTTTCAAGACATCAGGGCCGGCTGCGCCCCTCAGGACATCCAGATGAAGCGCCGCCTTCTGATGGCCGGCTGGCCCAAGCGGCCGGCTACCAGGAGGCATCTAGGCTCCAGAAGGCGGCACCAAGATGGGCCGACTCCTTGCAAGCGGCCTCTAGAGAGGCTGGCTCCAAGCAGGTGGCCCACGGTGCCCTCATAGTCTGCGCCCCCAATAAGAAGACAAGACAGGGTGAGGCTACAGTGTAGCCCATCACCCCTGTATCCAGGGCCGGGCGTGGCCACAGTACTCCGTACAGGCAGAGATCTCCACCCACCGCGGCACTATTGCCACTCCACCCCTGACGTCACTACTGGCAGGCGGAGCCCTGTTCCCACGACGACCTGTCGGTACGGCCGGCAGGCGGCGGGCCCTACCAGGCAGCGAGAGCCCGGAAGGCGGCGGAAGCCTGACCAGTCGGACCCGAGGGAAGCCGGCCTCTAGCAGGTGGCCCCTTCCTCCCTCAGGGTCCGTGCGCCATTAACCAGATGAGACAGGGAGTGGCTACATTGATCTCCCACTAGTCGGCGGGACTGTAGCCACGCTTCCCTGACCAAGTACGCGTCATTAGCATCATAGCTACAGTAACCAGCAGCCGGCAAGACCCGCAAGCGGCAGGAGCGGCCTGTCGGCTCCGTACCAGACAAGTTGGCGGGGCCCACCAGGCGGCGGAGAAGCCGGTGACCAGAGACACTGACAGCCGGGTCCTACACCCGACTAGATTACTATTGTACCCCTGGGGGGTAGGCCTATATAAACCCCCTAGGGCGCCCATGCAAAGGCTTCCCAACCTGTTAGAACCAGACTCATACCTAGAGGAAGGAGAGAGCGTGCCTGCTTTCTTCTACCTCTAGCATACGGCTCGAGGAGCACCATTGTATCCACTAGTGCCTTAGTGATCATGCAGAGACCCCGCAGAGCAGTACTAGGGATGTTATCTCCTAGGAGAGCCCCGGACCTGGGTAAAGTACGCTAGCGTTCGTGTCTACGCCTCATCCCGCTTCCGGGCACCGGCGACGTTCTACACGCTCCCACCATGATAAGCCATCCTTTGGCATATGTCGCACCCAACCCCCGACATTTGGCGCCCACCATGGGGCGAGGTGCACCGTGGTCGGGAGACCTGTTCTGGACGGGAACCTTGTTCCTTCCTGGCGAGGTAGCCAGCTCGGCACGCCAGACGGTGTCTGCACCAACGCGCTGCGTGGCGCGGAGGTTGTTTGTGCGGCGAGCTGCCTCGCCGATCTTGTTGGCAAGATCTGCCTCTCCGACGAGCCCGCATCCGATGCGGGCACAGAAGGCCCCGAGAGCCGCCTCGTGAGCCTCCTCGATCAGCTCCACGTCGCCAGCGGGCCTGCTGCCGACTTGGATTCAGTTGGCTCCCTGTCACATCCTAGTTAGACCATGCATTAGAGTGTTGCATCATGTCTTCTTTCATCAGAAACTTGAAATGGGGAAGGCAGAACCCCCAGCACCCCCCTGAAATCAAGTAGGGTTTACAAAAAAATAATTTCAATGAACCTGAAATGCCCTTCTAAAATGTTCACCCTCTTTGTCTTGGGTTAGGACCTCTGGCAAAATTGGCGCACAATTTTCTAGGTCATCAAAAGGTCACTGAATTAAATCATATGTATGTTTATTTTGGACATTTAAATACTAATAAATATTTTAAATGTTCAAACAATTCTGGATTTAAGTGAGGACTGTTAGGAATAATCCCAATAGAGCCCACAATTATTTTCAGGATTTTAGAAAGTGCCTAAGTATTTTTAATAATGCCACAAAGTTACAGAAAAATAGAAAAGGAAAACAAAAGAGAAAAACTTACCTGGCGCCACCCACCAGGCCCACCTGCCGGCCCAGCCCAGCCACTGCGCCAGCGAGCAGCTTGGCTTGGCCAGGCAGGCAGCCAGGTGCTCGACGGCGAGCACTGCATGCGCGCCACGCAGCTGCCGCCGCCTCGCCGCTCCCCTCGTCGAGCTGTCGACGTGGGACGAGCTCCCTCTCTCTCCCCGACCTCGTAGACACCGCACTTCCCCCTGGCTCCTCTCCCTCGCACTCCCTCGCCATGGCCGACGCAGCCGTCGCCGTTCCGCCATCGTAGTCGCGTCCAACGCCGTCCCCGTGATGCACCACCATGGCCACTCGCTCCGCCGTCGTCGACTGCTTCGAACAGGCCGAGCCCCGAGCGCTCACACGCTCTGCAACACCTTCACCGACCTCGCCTTCGTCAGCCACCGCCGGAGATCCCTTTCGACGTCACCGCCACATCAGCTCGTCCCCGACCGCGCCGTCTGGCTCTACGTGACCGCCATGAGCTGCTGCACCTCCCCATCCTCTCCGTTTGCCTCCTCGTGCACCATAGCAACTGCACGAAGCTCATCCGCACGCACCGCCGCGGAACTCGTCGCCGATGAGACTCCGGCCAACCATCGGCCACGCCACCCTGTCTAACAACCTTACCGCATCCCCAGGAGCTCAATGCTCCACTCCACGCACCTCGCCGTGCCCCGTAGCCTCGGGCTCACTTCCACCCGACTCCGGCGACTGTAAAGCTCGTCGCCGGCGACGTTTTCGGCCACCCCGAGCCCAACCACTGCCACCAAACGCCGCGGCTTGCTCTCAGCTACGCGTAGATGCTCTCCGCCACTCGTTTGGTCGCCGGAATGCACAAATGCACTCTCACCGCCGCGTCTGGCCTCACCAGCGGCTAAACGACGGCGAGTTTGACTGTTGACTTTGACTGGGTGGGCCCAGGTTAACTCCCCTGAGTCAATGACAAGTGGGCCCCCTCTGCTAATTATCCAGATTAGTTTCTAACTAAAAACAATTAGTCTAATTAACTACTAACACGCGGGACCCACTGGTCAGTTTGACCTGGACGACCCCATTGACCTCTGACGTCACTCTGACGCATTGCTGACGCGGTAATTAAATTACTGGAATTATTTCTATACAGGAAATTCCACAAATTAGATCAAACTTCAAAAAATCATAGAAATTAATCTGTAACTCCAAATGCAAAGTTTTATATATGAAATTTGATCAGAAAAATCCAATCTATCCACTGGTACTGGTTTCATGCATGTCAGAACAAGTTAGCCTTGCTATTTAAGCAATATAAGGTGATGCACTAATATGGCTATGTTAAATGAGTTAACACTTGAACCTTTGGTTCAAATAAGCACTTTCCTTCCTGTTTAGCTTGCATTAGGCCAAGACACTTTCATATTGCCATGTCATAGCATGCATCATAATGTTGCATATCGTCATTTGTTGATTGTGTTCCGATGTGTTCTTCGTGGTAGGTTCTGCCTCTGAGGATATTCACGAGTATCCAACTAAAGGGCAGTATTCCGCTACCACTCCATCAGGAAAGCAACCCATTGATCATTCCGATACAAACCCATGTTCTCGCTTCTGCTCTCGTTTACTGCATTAAGACAACGCGATTCAAACTGCTGTGTGTCGCGGTAGTTGAACCCACTTCCTTTGCATGACCTGTCATTGCCACAGTAACTAGATGAAACCCACTAGCATGTGTAGGAGTTGATTGAGCCATATGTGTGTGTGTTTCCTACCATGCTATGCTTGCTATGCTAGAGTTGTGTCAGGTCTGGCTCATCGGGATGATGAACTAGAGTGAAAGGTTGTGTCGTTGTCGAGAGTGTGAAAGTGTTGAATACGATTTGGTAAAGGAATCGATGAGATGCCATGTAGGAGTATATGGTGGGTTATTTCATTGAGTCCGTCCTTAAGAACTGAGATCTCTGTGTGTGTGATTTAAGACTCAGCTACTACCACACATTGGGCCCTGAAATATGACCCCGCTCGACTTACCAACCCCTCTCGTCCTCTGTCCAGGAGTTGCAAGTAGTTTCTGGTGTATGTAGTTGCTGGGGGCCGCACACAGCGCTGACCATAGGGGTGGGCTGTGTTGCGGTAGGCACATGGCACGGTGTACTGATTCGCCTGTTTGGTGTCTCGGGAACCCTGCACACATCGTTTGGGGCCGTTGAGGACACCCCGGCCGGATCTCCTTGCAGATGGAACCCGAATAGGCGATAAACCTGGACTAGAGACTAGTGTGGTTGGTTAGGTCGTGGTCTACACCCATGTCGGCTTTCGCTTGAAGTCTGCCGAGCACATGATGTGTGCAGACGCTAAGTGGTGGAAACATGTGTGAAGAAGTACACCCCTGCAGGGTTTAAAACTATTCGAATAGCCGCGTCCGCGGTAAAGGACTACTTGGTCACCTATGCAGTTCATAGACAAGTAAATGGATTCTACTATTAATCTCAAGATAAGCGTGAGTACCGCGGATGGCCCTCTCGTAGGTTGGCGAGAGAGGATCCACGGTGGAGTATTGTGTTGGTGATAGTGGACTCGTGTGTGACAAATACTTTACAAGTTGTGTTTGTCGTAGGATAGCTTAGCCAAGAGTCAAAGCTGGCTTGCTGCAATAACTCCACTACCTTCTTGAGAATGTGCATGTATAGTAGGATTCTGTTGTAAGACTTGCTGAGTACCTTCGTACTCATGTTGCTTTAATTATTGTTTTCAGACAACAACACCAACCCCTCCGATGGGTTCTATGTAGACCTCGACGTTGACGAGTGACTTACCACCCAGGTGGTGATCCAAGACTTGTAAGGGTCGATGTAGATAGACAGGCTTCGTCAAGCCTTCTTTCTTTCTAGTGTCTGTACTCAGACTACTTTGCTTCCGCATGTGCTTGTATGTTTGTATGACTTGAGTGTCGGGTCATGTGACCCCTATCTTTATGAATGTTATGTATGGCTCTCCGGAGCCTTTTAAATAAAGTACTTGAGTTGTAGAGTTTTGTTGTGATGCCATGTTGTATTTATTCATATCGGGCATATTGTGTGTATGATTGAAATGCTTGGTATGAGTGGGATCCGACTATCTAGTTGTTTATCCTTGGCAGCCTATCATATGAGGAAATGTAGTCTAGTCTTTCTAAGCGATAGTAGTCCGCTACAGCCCGGTTCACCGGAGTCCTGCTAGCCCAACACTACTGCTCGGAACACATGACTGGCCGGCATGTGTTTCACTTTGTTCCTATGTCTGTTCCTTCGGGGAAATGTCACGCGGTGTTATCCGGAGTCCTGCCTAGCCCGCTACGGCCCGGGTTACCGGAGTCCTGTTAGCCCAGTGCTACAGCCCGGATTTATACGTTGTTGACCGACATGCTCGATGTGATTCATGTATGCCTGTCCTCATGGGTTAGTGCCGCCTTGGGTTCACGACTAGCCATGTCGGCCCGGGTTCTCTGTCATATGGATGCTAGCGACACTATCATATACGTGAGCCAAAAGGCGCAAACGGTCCCGGGCCAGGTAAGGTGGCACCCGTGGGAGTACCGTGCGTGAGGCCGCAAAGTGATATGATGTTTTACATGCTGGATCGATGTGGCTTAGAATCGGGGTCCTGACAGCGTTGGCATCAGAGCCGGACTGCCTGTAGGTTCGCTAAGCCAAACTGGTCGATGTCGAGTCTAAAAATGCTTTAGTTATATGTAGGGGAATTGATTGTGGGAGGGAACGTAAGGCTCTTTTACTCCTTTACCTTATGCCCTCTGTTCTGAGTCATTCTCTTCTCATTCTACGTGGGTTAAGGACTAGGCTCTCTTCTCTCTATTAGGTTCACGTGTTACTAATCCGTAGTAACTTATAGGATTGTTGGTTACAACCCAGTTCAGTTTCTACTAAATTCTAGTATGTTGCCAGTTGAACCGGAACCTTGATATGATGTTGTTGAGTGGTTTTGCAAACTTTTGTGGATGTCTCATCTCCTTTTCTGAGCATTTACAGCCGTTATGCTATCCAATTTCTCCTAGAAAATTCTAATGCCTTTGCATTATTTTGTGCTTCCAGATGGCCACCCGTTCCCAGAACCAAGTGGTTCGCCTGACCCGTTGCATTGATGTATGTGGTCACACAGCCATGTTGGTTCGTGTGATGGTCGAGACAGGTTACCGATGGTATCCCAAATATACCGTCGAGGAGCAGTTTAGGGACTTTAATCAAAGCCAGTATATGTGCACGGTCAGGATATATCCATCTTGTCCCGGAGCTACTGAACCGCTCCACTGTTCTTATGGACTTGGGATCACTATTGGGATGTCCGTGCAGGATGCAGCCTACTCGATGATGACCATTATTCGAGCCAGGACTGCCTTGCTGAGCAACACCGATTTCCGCTACATGCCAGCATCCCTTCCTGGGGCGCATGGTTACCTTCAGGGTATGTACAGTGATGCATCCCATGAGGACTCACTCCTCCGCACCACTACTGAGATGCTGGAAGACAAGGACCGTGAAAATCGGGCCTTGCGCATGGAGCTTTTTAATGCTCGTTCTGATCACTTGGCCACTTTGACTCGGTTTGCCCCTGCAGTGCAAGCCGGATACATGGACATGAGGGACTTGTATCCTGTGTGTGCCAGACTGCCAGATTTCATGGAGTGGCGTGAGGTGGGAGGCATCACTCCTCCTCGTGGACCTCGTCTGCCGCCGTTTGTTGGACCAAGGCCACACCCAAGTCCCTATGGTCCGCAAGCTCCACAGGACCGTCTGTTCCTAGATGATCATGTTCCGCTTCCAGGATTGGGAGGTGACTTCTATGAGGATTACTATGGAGCTGTCTGAGCTAGTAGTAGTTCGCTAGTATTGTAACCGTTATATGTCCACCGTCCTGCATGACTTGTGGAATATGACTTAGTGTGTATCCATTCCAGAGGTGTAGAAAAATAATGTATAGGAGCTTGGAATGCCTCCGATGATATGTAACGTCTTTTATCATAGTGGTACTTTAGCTGGGCTTGTACTAAACTATGTATGGTGTGTATGACCGTTGGTATATATATGGCAGTTTCTATATTACCATGTCATACGGATGAACATCTGTGCATTCTGTGTTATCCATTACATTCCGCACTTCCTTGCCCAGATTTTGCCATAATGGTCTAAACCGTTGTCTTGTTTTCCTAGGATGGTCAACACCCGCAGCAACCCTGCTGCTCCAGAGCAGGGTGAAGCTAGCGCAGCTAGGGATGAAAATCTGCCTCAACCGCCTTCTCTGGCCGAAGTGATGCTGGAGGCAGAATGAAACAAGCGTGAGACTAACCGCTTGCTGGAGTGGATTGAGCAGAATACTGCACGCCAGCAGAGGAACAATCTGGTGTCAATCAATGACTTTGTCAAGCTGTATCCACCGAATTTTAACCATTCCGTCGAACCTCTTGATGCGGATGACTGGCTTCGCAGCATCGCCCACTAGCTACGTTCTGCCAACGTAGCCGAAGATGATAAAGTCACCTTTGCTGCTTATCACCTCGAAGGACCTGCTAGCCTTTGGTGGGAAAATTATGAGGCTATGCGCCCGGTCGGCCAAATCACTACTTGGGCTGATTTCAGTGCTGCTTTCCATGAGCATCATATTCCGGAAGGCCTCATGGATCGCAAGAGGGAGGAGTTCTGTAACTTCACCCAGGGTATACCGATTGTGGATGCATACAGTCGTGAGTTTGGAAAGCTAGCACGCTATGCTCCCGAAGAGGTATCCACCGACGCCAAGAAGCAGGCAAGGTTCCGCAAGGGACTTAGCCCCAAGCTCCGTTGTGACCTTCGTCTGCACGATTGCACCTCTTTACCGAAGTTGGTCAACAAGGCCATCAGTGCCGAGACAGGGCAGAATGACTTTGAAGCTTCATGCAAACACTCCCGTGACTTTGGATCTTCATCCGGCTCTGGATCTCAGAAGCGCCGGGTCTGGATCCCAAACACTGCTGTGCCATCTAGGTTCACTCCAAGGCCATCCTTTGAGGCACCTCGCCCCAACCAGCAGTATGCACCGCCCAAGACTTATGGTGGTCCCACTGCTAATGCTGCTCCACGCCCCAATATGATAACTTGCTTCAAGTGTGGAGAGCTGGGTCACTACATCCGCGAGTGTCCCCATAACAACCCCAACCAGTTCGGGAAGTCTGTTGGCCGTGGTAAGCCAACAGCAAAGGTGCTTGTCGCCAAGCCAGCCACCACTGCTCGTGGCCATGTCAACTACGTCTCAGCTGAAGAGACTCAAGAGGACCCCAACGTTGTTCTCGGTACGCTCCTTGTTAATTGCCATCCGGCAACTGTTCTCTTTGATAATGGAGCATCTCATTCATTTATTTCCGAGAGCTATGCTCGATTGCACAACACCACATTTTGTGACATGCCCACCTCCATGGTAATTCAAACTCCTAGTTCTAAATGGCAGACCTCTAGAATCAGCCATGGAAATGAAATTCTTGTCGACAGATTGGTCTTCCTTGCATCACTAATAGCTCTCAAGTCCTCGGACATAAACATCATCTTGGGTATGGACTGGATGTCAGCCTGCTAAGATTGATTGCTCTACTAGAACTGTTCAACTCACCCATCCATCGGGCAAGACAGTCAATGTTTTGACCCGAGTGTCTGAGTGACAACTCTACTCCTTAAATGCCAACCCCCTTCCAGACCTTGACGATATTCCGGTAGTCCGTGACTTCCCGGATGTCTTTCCAGAGGAACTGCCAGGTGTTCCACCTGACAGAGATGTCGAGTTCATGATAGACCTTGTCCCAGGAACCGTCCCAATCTCTAGAAGACCTTATAAGATGGCACCCCAAGAACTAGCCGAGCTTAAGAAACAACTCGATGAGTCCTTGCAAAAGGGTTTCATCCGTCCTAGTTCTTCTCCTTGGGCTTGCCCCGTCCTCTTAGTCAAGAAGAAGGATGGAACGGATCGGATGGTTGTAGATTACCGACCTGTCAATTTGGTCACTATTAAGAACAAGTATCCGCTCCCCAGGATCAACGACCTGTATGACCAGCTCGCTGGATCCTCAGTCTTTTCCAAGATGGATTTGAGGTTGGGCTACCATCAGATCAAAATCAAGAACAGGGACATTCCCAAAACAGCCTTTGTTACTCGTTATGGCCAATACGAGTACACCGTCATGTCCTTCGGTTTAACCAATGCTCCAACCACTTTCTCTCGGTTAATGAACTCGATCTTCATGGAGTACCTGGATAAATTCGTCATGGTTTACCTCGATGATATACTCATCTACTCCAAGAATGAGGAAGAACATGCCGAACATCTAAGGCTAGTATTGATGAAACTTCGAGAACATCGCCTTTATGCCAAATTCTCCAAGTGCGAGTTTTGGTTGCCAGAAGTGACCTACCTGGGCCATGTAATCTCTGGTAAGGGCATTGCTGTCAATCCCGAGCGAGTTCAAGCCGTCCTTGACTGGACTCCACCTGAAACGGTCAAGCAAGTTCGGAGTTTTCTTGGTTTAGCGAGCTATTGCCGACGCTTCGTCGAGAATTTCTCCAAAGTTGCTAAGCCTCTAACTGAACTCCTCAAGAAAGATAAGAAGTTCGAGTGGACCCCATAATGCGACTTCAGCTTTTAGGAACTGAAAAGACGCCTGACATCTGCTCCCGTACTGGTACCACCAGATTTTTCTAAGGACTTTGTTATCTATTGCGACTCCTCGCGACAAGGACTAGGTTGCATACTCATGCAATATCGTCATGTGATTGCCTACGCTTCTCGACAGTTGTGTCCACATGAGGATAACTATCCCACACATGATCTAGAGCTTGCAGCTGTAGTCCATGCACTCAAAACCTGGCGACATTACCTTCTGGGTAATCGTTGCGAAATCTACACTGATCACCAAAGTCTAAAATACATTTTCACCCAACCGGATTTGAATCTCAGGCAAAGACGTTGGGTCGAGTTGATCTCGGATTACGACTTAGGAATAACCTACACCCCAGGCAAAGCCAATGTCACGGCTGATGCACTAAGTCGTAAATCCTATTGTAACAATCTGATGTTACAACAAAGTCAACCACTTCTCCACGAGGAATTTCGTAAGCTTATCCTCCACATTGTTCCTCGAGGATTCCTTTCCACCCTGGTGGCGAAACCTAACCTTACGGATCAAATCATAGCTGCCCAGAAGCGTGATAAGGGCATATCTCGTATCAGGGAAAACATCGCTAGCGGAGTTGCTAAATGTTTTTCCATGGATGAACGAGGTGTTGTCTTCTTCGAGAACCGCTTGGTGGTTCCCAAGAAACAACATCTACGGCAGTTGATCCTTAAGGAGGCTCACGATTCTCCTCTCACCATTCATCCCGGTAGTACTAAAATGTATCAAGACCTACGCCAGAGGTTTTGGTGGACTAGGATGAAGAGAGAAATCGCTCAATACATTGCTAATTGCGACGTCTGTTGTCGCGTTAAAGCAGAGCATCAACGGCCCGCTGGCACCCTTCAACCATTGGAAATTCCTGAATGGAAATGGGATAAAATCGGTATGGATTTCATTACCGGGTTTCCCAGAACCAAAAGAGGTAATAATGCTATCTTCGTTGTTGTCGATCGTCTTTCCAAAGTAACCCACTTCTTACCTGTTTGCGAGAGTATAACCGCTAGCCAGCTAGCTGATTTGTACATCTCCCGGATAGTGTCTCTTCATGGTGTTCCATTGGAAATTAATTCAGACCGTGGAAGTCTTTTCACCTCCCGATTTTGGGAAAGTTTCCAAAATGCTATGGGAACCCATCTCTCCTTTAGCACCGCCTTCCATTCCCAGTCAAGTGGTCAAGTAGAACGAGTCAATCAAATTCTGGAGGATATGCTCCGAGCTTCTGTCATCTCCTTCGGTATGAATTGGGAGAAGTGCCTACCATTCGCCGAGTTCGCCTATAACAACAGTTATCAAGCTAGCCTGGGCAAAGCTCCTTTCGAAGTTCTCTATGGACAAAAATGTCGAACGCCTCTTAACTGGTCAGAAACCGGGGAAAGACAACTCTTTGGCCCGGATATGATCCAGGAAGCAGAAGAGCAGGTTCGCATTATTCGTGAGAGGTTGAAAACAGCCCAATCTCGACAAAAGAGTCAGTATGACCGCCAGCATAAGCCTATGGCTTATGAAGTTGGTGAGATGGCTTACCTTCGGGTTACACCTTTAAAGGGAACCCACCGATTCAGTATCAAAGGCAAGTTGGCCCCTCGTTACATTGGACCCTTTCGCATTCTCGCCAAACGAAGGGAAGTTGCCTACCAATTGGAACTACCTCCGCATCTCTCCAGAGTTCATGATGTCTTCCACGTTTCTCAACTCACGCGTTGCTTCTCGGATCCTATCCGTGGAGTGGACCACGAAACGCTTGATCTCCAAGATAACCTCACATATCGAGAGTATCCCGTTCGTATCCTTGATCAAGCCGAGCGTACCACTCGACGCCAGAATATCAAGTTTCTCAAAGTTCAATGGTCACACCATCCTGAGCAAGAAGCTACTTGGGAAAGGGAGGATCGTCTTTGACTCGAGTACCCCACCTTCTTTCCGACGGATCCTAAATCTCGGGACGAGATTCTTTCGAGTGGGGGTGAGTTGTCACATCCTAGTTAGACCATGCATTAGAGTGTTGCATCATGTCTTCTTTCATCAGAAACTTGAAATGGGGAAGGCAGAACCCCCAGCACCCCCCCAGAAATCAACTAGGGTTTACAAAAAAATTATTTCAATGAACCTGAAATGCCCTTCTAAAATGTTCACCCTCTTTGTCTTGGGTTAGGACCTCTGGCAAAATTGGTGCACAATTTTCTAGGTCATCAAAAGGTCACTGAATTAAATCATATGTATGTTTATTTTGGACATTTAAATACTAATAAATATTTTAAATGTTCAAACAATTCTGGATTTAAGTGAGGACTGTTAGGAATAATCCCAATAGAGCCCACAATTATTTTCAGGATTTTAGAAAGTGCCTAAGTATTTTTAATAATGCCACAAAGTTACAGAAAAATAGAAAAGGAAAACAAAAGAGAAAAACTTACCTGGCGCCACCCACCAGGCCCACCTGCCGGCCCAGCCCAGCCACCGCGCCAGCGAGCAGCTTGGCTTGGCCAGGCAGGCAGCCAGGTGCTCGACGGCGAGCACTGCATGCACGCCACGCAGCTGCCGCCGCCTCGCCGCTCCCCTCGTCGAGCTGTCGATGTGGGACGAGCTCCCTCTCTCTCCCCGACCTCGCAGACACCGCACTTCCCCCTGGCTCCTCTCCCTCGCACTCCCTCGCCATGGCCGACGCAGTCGTCGCCGTTCCGCCACCGTAGTCGCGTCCAACGCCATCCCCGTGCTGCACCACCATGTCCACTCGCTCCGCCATCATCGACTGCTTCGAACAGGCCGAGCCCCGAGCGCTCACACGCTCTGCAACACCTTCACCGACCCCGCCTTCGTCAGCCACCGCCGGAGATCCCTTTCGACGTCGCCGCCGCATCAGCTCGTCCCCGACCGCGTCGTCTGGCTCTACGTGACCGCCGTGAGCTGCTGCACCTCCCCATCCTCTTCGTTTGCCTCCTCGTGCACCATAGCAACTGCACAAAGCTCACCCGCACGCACCGCCGCGGAGCTCGTCGCCGACGTGACTCCGGCCAACCACCGGCCACGCCACCCTGTCTAACAACCTTACCGCATCCCCAGGAGCTCAACGCCCCACTCCACGAACCTCGCCGTGCCCCGTAGCCTCGGGCTCACTTCCACCCGACTCGGGCGACCGCAAAGCTCGTCGCCGGTGACGTTTCCGGCCACCCCGAGCCCAACCACTACCACCAAACGCCGGGGCTTGCTCTCAGCTACGCGTAGATGCTCTCCGCCACTCGTTTGGTCGCCGGAATGCACAAATGCACTCTCACCGCCGCGTCTGGCCTCGCCGGCGGCTAAACACCGGCGAGTTTGACTGTTGACTTTGACTGGGTGGGCCCAGGTTGACTCCCCTGAGTCAATGACAAGTGGGCCCCCTCTGCTAATTATCCAGATTAGTTTCTAACTAAAAACAATTAGTCTAATTAACTACTGACACGCGGGACCCACTGGTCAGTTTGACCTGGACGACCCCGTTGACCTCTGACGTCACTCTGAAGCAATGCTGACGCAGTAATTAAATTACTGGAATTATTTCTATACAGGAAATTCCAGAAATTAGTTCAAACTTCAAAAAATCATAGAAATTAATCTGTAACTCCAAATGCAAAGTTTTATATATGAATTTTGATCAGAAAAATCCAATCTATCCACTGGTACTGGTTTCATGCATGTCAGAACAAGTTAGCCTTGCTGTTTAAGCAATATAAGGTGATGCACTAATATGGCTATGTTAAATGAGTTAACACTTGAACCTTTGGTTCAAATAAGCACTTTCCTTCCTGTTTAGTTTGCATTAGGCCAAGACACTTTCATATTGCCATGTCATAGCATGCATCATAATGTTGCACATCGTCATGTGTTGATTGTGTTCCGATGTGTTCTTCGTGGTAGGTTCTGCCTCCGAGGATATTCACGAGTATCCAACTGAAGGGCAGTATTCCGCTACCACTCCATCAGGCAAGCAACCCATTGATCATTCCGATACAAACCCATGTTCTCGCTTCTGCTCTCGTTTACTGCATTAAGACAATGCGATTCAGACTGCTGTGTGTCGCGGTAGTTGAACCCACTTCCTTTGCATGACCTGTCATTGCCACAGTAACTAGATGAAACCCACTAGCGTGTGTAGGAGTTGATTGAGCCATATGTGTGTGTGTTTCCTACCATGCTATGCTTGCTATGCTAGAGTTGTGTCAGGTCTGGCTCATCGGGATGATGAACTAGAGTGAAAGGTTGTGTCGTTGTCGAGAGTGTGAAAGTGTTGAATACGATTTGGTAAAGGAATCGATGAGAGGCCATGTAGGAGTATATGGTGGGTTGTTTCATTGAGTCCGTCCTTAAGAACTGAGATCTGTGTGTGTGATTTAAGACTCAGCTACTACCACACATTGGGCCCTGAAATATGACCCCGCTCGACTTACCGACCCCTCTCGTCCTCTGTCCAAGAGTTGCAAGTAGTTTCTGGTGTTTGTAGTTGCTGGGGGCCGCACGCAGCGCTGACCATAGGGGTGGGCTGTGTTGCGGTAGGCACGTGGCACGGTGTACTGATTCGCTCGTTTGGTGTCTCGGGAACCCTGCACACATCGTTTGGGGCCGTTGAGGACACCCCGGCCGGATCTCCTTGCGGATGGAACCCGAAAAGGCGATAAACCTGGACTAGAGACTAGTGTGGTTGGTTAGGTCGTGGTCTACACCCACGTCGGCTTTTGCTTGAAGTCTGCCGAGCACATGACGTGTGCAGACGCTAAGTGGTGGAAACATGTGTGAAGAAGTACACTCCTGCAGGGTTTAAAACTATTCGAATAGCCGCGTCCGCGGTAAAGGACTACTTGGTCACTTATGCAGTTCATAGACAAGTAAATGGATTCTACTAAAAATCTCAAGATAAGCGTGAGTACCGCGGATGGCCCTCTCGTAGGTTGGCGAGAGAGGATCCACGGTGGAGTATTGTGTTGGAGATAGTGGACTCGTGTGCGACAAATACTTTACAAGTTGTGTCTGTCGTAGGATAGCTTAGCCAAGAGTCAAAGCTGGCTGATTCTGTTGTAAGACTTGCTGAGTACCTTCGTACTCATGTTGCTTTAATTATTGTTTTCAGACGACAACACCAACCCCTCCGATGGGTTCTATGTAGACCTCGACGTTGACGAGTGACTTACCACCCAGGTGGTGATCCAAGACTTGTGAAGGGTCGATGTAGATAGGCAGGCTTCGTCAAGCCTTCTTTCTTTCTAGTGTCTGTACTCAGACTACTTTGCTTCCGCATGTGCTTGTATGTTTGTTTGACTTGAGTGTCGGGTCATGTGACCCCTATCTATATGAATGTTATGTATGGCTCTCCGGAGCCTTTTAAATAAAGTACTTGAGTTGTAGAGTTTTGTTGTGATGCCATGTTGTATTTACTCATATCAGGCATATTGTGTGTATGATTGAAATGCTTGGTATGAGTGGGATCCGACTATCTAGTTGTTTATCCTTGGCAGCCTATCATATGAGGAAATGTAGTCTAGTGTTTCTGAGCAATAGTAGTCCGCTACAGCCCGGTTCACTGGAGTCCTGCTAGCCCAGAACTACTGCTCGGAACACATGACTGGCCGGCATGTGTTTCACTTCGTTCCTGTGTCTGTTACTTCGGGGAAATGTCACACGGTGTTATCCGGAGTCCTGCCTAGCCTGCTACAGCCCAGGTTACCAGAGTCCTGTTAGCCCAGTGCTACAACCCGGATTTATACGTTGTTGACCGACATGCTCGATGTGATTCATGTATGCCTGTCCTCATGGGTTAGTGCCGCCTTGGGTTCACAACTAGCCATGTCGGCCCGGGTTCTCTGTCATATGGATGCTAGCGACACTATCATATACGTGAGCCAAAAGGCGCAAACGGTCCCGAGCCAGGTAAGGTGGCACCCGTGTAGGGATGGCAGTTTTGCCCATGGGTATGGGTACCCACGGGTACCCTACCCGAAAACAATGGGCATGGGCATGACTTGGAAAGATATTGTACCCACGGGTAATGGGTATCCATACCTGCAAAATCTATGGGTAGGGCATGGGTAACCCAATGGATACCCAAAAGAAATCAATAAATCCAAATTATTCCTATGACATGTGGGGTAAGCATCTAACTCCTATGGCCCAACCCTAAATCTTGTATTCTCTAAACCAGCCATAGGTCATAGGCCTGCAATCGCCTGCTCGACACTCCTCTGACGTCCTATGTAACTTCTTGAAACAATGAAATCTTGACTCATCGCCATCGGACTCCTCTAAACTCTCGATCCAGTGACCCACAATTCCAGCTGCTCATTCCCACTACGTCGTGCTTCCACCAACCGCTGCTCATAATCCCTTGATGCCTCCAAGAAGCCACCCATCGGAGGAGACTATGTTGGTGCCATAATGACCGCCCATATCACTTGAATTTCAGACTCATTTCTCTAAAAAAATCAAAATTTAAATGTTATATATGGTACCCAACGGACACCCATTGGGTACAGGATACCCGATGGGTATGGGCATGGGTATCAATTTATGCCCATGGGTATTGAAGTGGGTGGGTATAGAAAGTTTCTATGGGTATGGGTTTGGGTAGAAGGAGGTTGTACCCGCCCATACCCTACCCATTGCCATCCCTACACCCGTGGGAGTACCGTGCGTAAGGCCGCAAAGTGATATGATGTGTTACATGCTCGATCGATGTGGCTTAGAATCGGGGTCCTGACACTCCCGATGCTTGTCGATTCCGACACGGCGTCACTTGACGCGTTCCCCACCAACGTGGTGGTCTACGACGAACCGCTTCCTCGCACGGACAGTGGCGGCAGCACCGTCACGGAGGTGCTCGTCATCAGCCACGACGAGCACTCTGTCGAAGGTGGCCAGGATCCATTGAAGGCGGCGCTGCAAGACCTGACTGCGCCCATTCCTGAAGACACCGACGCCGAGACGCTGGAAGCACGCTGCACCCAGCTCGTTGAAAGCGCCAACAGGCTGGCCAACATGAGACGCCTTTCGGAGGCCTACCATCGTGAGATGGACCATGCTGTCGGCGGCACGCCAACTCGTGGTGGGCCTAGCCGCATTGGCATGATCCGGCAGCGCGGCGCAACCATTGCTAGCATGTTCGGGGCAGATCGCCTGTCTACGCCATGCTTGCGGAGAACATTCGAGCTGCCCAGGCGGCGGCAGATGAGCTAGACAAGCTCGAGGGCGACGAGCGTCGCCACATGACGGAGCGCGTCCAGCAGCTCCTTGACGCGGCCGCCGAGCAGCACGAAGCCGGCTGCCGCACTGAGGTGCCCAACCGGCGAAACGACCACCCGCTACCCGCCGAGAGCAAGGTGCGACATCTCAGACACCGACTGGTGGTGTCCGCGATAGAAGAGACAAGGAGCCGGCTGCCAGCCGCAGCCGGACTCGCATCACCATCGAGCGCGACCAAGACGGCCGCCCAAGAGCAATGCAGCGACGAGATGACTGTCCGCCTCGCCCTTCTCGCAGGGAGAGGCGCATTTCCCCGCCGCCTGTTGACCACCCGACGCTCGGCGGCCGCCTTGGTCGCCGAGAAGGAGTCGGAGAGAACGACGCCCACCACCGGATCGATCGCCTCAACCGATCCCTGGATCTAGAAGAAGAAGACGAGCTAGGTCAGCCTTGTTTTGGCCCCCGCATCTGAGATGAGCCCTTACCCAAAGGGTTCACACTCCCAAGAGATATGCCCAAGTACACCGGCACCGTGAAGCCGGAGGACTGGCTGGTCGACTACTCCACGACCGTCAGCATAGCAAATGGCAACAAGCGAGTAGTCGTGAAGTACGTTCTGCTCATGCTCCAGGGCATGGCCCGGACATGGCTGAACAGCCTGAAGCCCCGCAACATCAACAGCTGGGTCGATTTCACTGAAGCCTTCATCCGCAACTTCACCAGCACCTACAAGCGGCCGCCCAAGCCTCGCCAGCTCTCCTTGTGCGTCCAAGGCCCCAACGAATCAACTCGCGATTACCTCATGTGTTGGGCCGAGCTGCGCAACTCTTGCGAGGGCATGCATGAGGTGCAAGCCATCGAGTACTTCACTGCCGGGTGCCGAGAGGGCACCCTCCTCAAGCACAAGCTTCTCTACGACGAGTCGACGACCCTCGATGAACTGCTGATCATAGCAGACAAGTACGCCACGACTGACTCCTCCATGAAGGCAGAGATCCAAGTTGACGCATCTCGCAAAGTGGCTCCCCAAGCTCCTCGGACCCCGGCTGGTGACACCAGTCGGCGACAGCAACATAATGACCATAAGCGCAAAGCCGCGCAACCGGCTTCCATGAGCTGGCAGGTGGCGACAGTTGAAGACCAGCAGCCGGAAGGGTAGCCTCCTCCCAAATGCTAGAAGGGAGGCAAGCCCAACTGGTTGCCCGCCTTCTCGTATGAGAAGACTCTAGATGCACCCTGCAAGTTCCACAGCGGCGCGAAGCCGTCCAACCACATCACTCGAAAATGCCACTGGCTCACCAGGATCGCCAAGGGCGACGGACTCCAGCCTCCTCCGCCTGCCGGCCCACCGCCTCCTCCTCCCCAACAGCCGGCGGTTCGGCCAATTGGCGCAATACAAGATGAATATCCTGAAGAGCATGGAGCTTATGTCGTGTTCACTAGCGTGGCCGATGATAAGCACAGCAGACGGCAGCGGCAACAAGAAGTAAATGCAGTGGCATCAGAGACCCCTGAGTTCATGCATTGGTCTGAAAAGCCCATCAGCTGGAGCAGAGCTGACCACCTGGAGGTGATGCCTTCTCCCGGTTCTTATGCTCTGGTGTTGGATGCCACCTTCGCCACGGAGAGGCGGGCTGCTCGCTTCTCCAGAGTTCTGATAGATGGCGGCAGCAGCATCAACGTCATGTACAAAGACACTATGGGGAAGTTGGGAATCAAGTAGAGACAGCTCCAGCCCAGTCGGACTGTATTCCATGGCATAGTTCCTGGCCTTTCCTGCTCATGAATCGGCAAGACCCAGATAGATGTCCTCTTTGGAGACAAATATCACTTTTGCCGATAGCCAGTATGGTTTGAGGTGGTGGACCTTGAGAGCCCCTATCATGCGCTACTTGGCCGGCCTGCTCTAGCCAAGTTCATGGCGGTCCCTCACTATGCATACCTCAAGATGAAGATGCCGAGCTCCAAGGGAATCCTGACCATAGCAGGGGACTATAAGAAGTCGTCCGCCTGCTTAGCAGACAGCAGCCGGCTAGCCGAGTCCCTCGTGATCGCGGCTGAGAAGCAGCTCCTTGACCGGGTTGTGGCGATGGCAGGCAAGCAGCCAGAAATGTCAGCCAACCCCAAGGAGTCAGAAGCTGAGGGCTTGTTCAAGCCAGCGAAATAAACAAAGAAGATACCTTTGGACCCGGAGCACCCGGAGAGGCATGCTGTCATAGGTGCGAACTTTGACAGCAAATAGGAAAGCGAGCTCGTCGATTTCCTCCGTGAGAATCGAGACATCTTTGCATGGTCTCCCAAGGATAGCCGGGTGTTCCGACGGATTTCGTCGAGCACAAGCTACATGTTCGACCTGATGCCAAGCCAGTCAGGCAGCCCTTGCGCCGCCTGTCAGAAAAGAAGAGATGAGTTGTTGGATAAGAGATAGCCCGGCTTCTAGCAGCCGGCTTCATCATGGAAGTGTTCTTTCCAGAATGGTTAGCCAACCCAGTCCTTGTACTGAAGAAGCATAAGCAGTGGCGCATGTGTATTCATTATACCAGCCTCAACAAAGCTTGCCCCAAAGACCCATTTGCTTTGCCAAGAATCGACCAAGTGATTGACTCCATAGCCGGATGTGAGCTGTTGAGTTTTTTGGATGCATACTCCAGGTATCATCAGATCAAGCTGAACCCGGCCGACAGGCTGAAGACCGCCTTCATCACGCCATTCGGAGCCTTCTGCTACCTGGCCATGATATTCGGCTTGATAAACACCGGCGCCACATTTCAGCGTTGCATGCAGAAGTGCCTCCTCAAGCAACTCGGTAGAAACGCCCACGTCTATGTGTATGATGTTGTGGTGAAGACGGAGAAGCACAACACTCTGCTAGAAGACCTCAAAGTGACCTTTGAAAATCTGCGCCAATTTCAGATCAAGCTCAACCCGGAGAAATGTGTCTTTGGAGTGCCAGCCGGCCAGCTTCTTGGCTTCCTGGTCTAAGAACACGGCATAGAGTGCAACCCTGTGAAGATCAAGTGTCACGCCCAATATGCGATACTATCCTAAAGAGACTCGAAGGTCCCACCAAGGATAGAACCGCATATTGAAACGCTTTTGCAAGGTGGATATCATTACATCAACATTACATAAATAGAGGGGATACATCCAATACATACAATGTCACATGAATACAACACTACAACATACAAGATCAACATCCGACTACGGATGGAACATAAACAGAAACTCAAACAATATCCACCCTGCTAGCCCAGGCTGCCGACCTGGAACCTATCCCTCAAATGAAGAAAAAGCAGAAGAAGAACTCCAACACAAATGAACATCGCTCTCACGTCATGATCATCTCGTAACCTGTACCTGCAACTGGTGTTGTTGTAATCTGTGAGCCACGGGGACTCAGCAATCCCATTACCATGGGTATCAAGACTAGCAAAGCTTAATGGGAAAGGAAGGGATAAAGTGGTGTGGTTACAGCAGCGGCTAAGCTTGTATGGTGGCTAACATAATCAAATGAGAGCGAGAAGAGAATCAAAGGAACGGTCGTCAACTAGTAATGATCAAGAAGTGATCCTAATCTCCTACTTACGTCAAACATAACCCAGAAGCCGTGTTCTCCTCTCGATCAACCCCGAAAAGAGACACTCACGGTAACGCACACGGTTGGTGTATTTTAATTAAGATCAACTTCAGGTTTTCTACAACCAGACATTAACAAATTCCCATCTGCCACATAACCGTGGGCACGGCTTTCGAAAGTTCAAACCCTGCAGGGGTGTCCCAACTTAGCCCATGATAAGCTCTCGCGATCAACGAAGGATATTCCTTCTCCCCAGGAAGACCCGATCAGTCTCGGAATCCCGGCTACAAGACATTTCGACAGTAATAAAAACAAGTCCAGCAAGACCGCCCGATGCGCCGACAATCCCGATAGGAGCTGCACATATCTCGTTCTCAGGGCAACACCGGATAAGCGAAGCGTACAGGTACCAACATAACCCAAGTTGCCAAGGGACGGTCCCGCACGGTGCTCTAGTTTGGACCAACACTTAGACAAGCATTGGCCCGGGGGGGCTAAAATAAAGATGACCCTCGAGAGAGCGACTCCCAAGGGAAAAGTAGGTGGTGATGAGGCAAATGGTAAAACCAAGGTTGGGCCTTGCTGGAGGAGTCTTATTCAAAGCGAACTGTCAAGGGGGTCCCATAAATCAGCCAACCGCGTTAGGGACGCAAAATCCGGGAACATAACACCGGTATGACGGAAACTAGGGCGGCAAGAGTGGAACAAAACACCAGGCATAAGGCCGAGCCTTCCACCCTTTACCAAGTATATAGATGCATTAATAATATAAGAAATATTGTGATATCCCAACATAAACATAAACATAATCCAACATGGAGCAATCTTCATCTACCTGCAGTTAGCAACGCTATAAGAGGGGCTGAGCAAAAGCGGTAACATAGCCAAACAGCGGTTTGCTAGGAAGGGTGACAAAGGTTAGAGTTTCATGGCAATTTGGGAGGCTTGAGCAGCAAGTGGTAGGTAACGCAACATAGCGATAGAACGAAGCAACTAGCATAGCAATGATAGTAATGAGATCCAAGGTGACGGTCATCTTGCCTGAAATCTCGCAAGGAAGAAGAACGAGTCCATGAAGAAGATGGAGCCACGAAGACGAACGAATCCTCACGATCGCAACGAAACGGGAACTATCGAGAAGAAGCACACAACATGGTAAACACACCACACATGAACAAGGCATGATGATCAAACAAGTATGATGCATGACAAGGCTACATGAAGTTACTCATGGCAAGGAATGATGCATAGAAGAGCAACACATCAAAGCAAGTTTAAATGAGGCCGGAAACAACATAGAACAACTCCGGTAAGTCCTCATATGCAAATTTCGAAATTGGTCCAGATCTGAATAACCTTATGTTCAAGTTTGTTCAACATCAAGTTCAGATGCACCAACATGATCTACACGAAATTCTAGTCAAGTTACATATAAAGTTCATTAGATTCGGAGCTACGGCCTAGAAGATATGAGCAAAACAAGATAAACATGGCATTGATGCAAAATGCATTCAAACATCAAACAAACACCTCAAAACATGGATGCAACAAGGTGACATGAAACTACATGCAAAACTAAGTAAGTTTCATATAGAGCACATTCAAAACGGAGCAACGGTTCAACACATACACCCTATACAAGTTATAACAACAATCTGTCCAAAACAGCATGTAGGCATCTAGCAAGCATCAAAACAACAAGCTACAAGATCATAACATGATAACAAAAGGCATGGACTTGATGTACAGGTAAAGCATGACAAAACATGAACACTGAGCTATCGCCATAAACTACTATAACAAGCTCAAAAGGACATGGCAAGATTGCAAATAATATCAGGTTCACAGACTTGGCAGAATTCACAGGACATGGCAGAAATAACATCAGGTTGCAATGTTTAGAGCTATCAAACAACATGGTACAACAAGCTATCATGTCAAAATAAAGCATGGCATGAATCAAATCAAAGCATATAACAAGAGTTCCTTACTGACCATGAGCCAAAAGGGATCAGAAAGTACAATTGCAAGCATGTGAACTTAGCAAAAACATAAACAGATTCAGACTTAGTGAAAAACTGGAGCATGGCAAAACAGATAACAAGTAGGCATGTTTACGAGCTCGATGCACTCACTACGAGGCACTGCATGACAAAATAATCATACATCCAGCATCTAGACATGGCATAGAAGCTATACATGGCAAGAGCAATAACATAGCATGCACGGATCAACTACAACAAGCTTGGCAAAATCGAATAACATGTAAACAATCTGCCAGGAACATTTTATAGCAAAAGTAGAGCAAGATTAAGACATGCTATAACACTCCATAATTACAAACAAGGGCATTAATGGATAGAGCATGACATATATAACAAAACACTCTTACTGAACATACTCAAAAGAGGCATGGATCTCACTGTAGCAACATGAATACATGGCATCACAATAACAGCAGACAAAGACTTGGTGAAATTCTAAGACCCTGAAATCAGCAACATCATGGAGGCTACTTAACATGCTTGTTCTAGTCACCACATAGATCACAAAAATACATGGCATACACTCCTGTAAAGATGGCATGACATATTTGAAAACACATGTAGAGCTCAAGTTCATAGGGTGCATACATCAATCATGGCAAAAATGACAAAAGTGCATGTTCTGATAAGAATCTGAAACTAACATCACATAGCCCTCTTCCAACAACATTTCGGGCATCAAGATCACCTCAAATGAACATGGCACAATGGAACAAAATGTAAAGCATCTCACTATGAACATTCCGATATATTACACGCATGAAACAGAGCTATGGATGATGAGTGATGGTGCAATGAACAGGGCAATATGATGCAAAAATAAAAGACTTGGGAGATATTCGGGGTCAACCTAGGGTCACGGGGCACGCATCCCGAGGCGGGGCCGGAGATGAGGAGGACGCCGGCCGGAGCTCGAGGGAGAACTCCGGCGAGTCAGGGCGGCCAGAGTCGGCGGGTCCGGGCCGGATCTGGCGGGATCCGTTCGGACCCCGGCGAAGGAGACGAGGCGGCGAAGGGCGGCGAGCGCAGCGGCGGGGCCGAGGGCGGCGCACGGCGGCGGGCAGCGGGGGCGCTCGCCGGCGACTGGGCCGGGCGCCGGCGCGCGCGGGCTCCGGCGGGCGGCGCTGGACGCGGGCCTCCCGCGGTCGGCGGCGATGGCGATTCGGGCCCCGCGGGCCGGATCTGGGCCGCGCGGGCCCTTGCGGCGGCGGGACGGCGGCGGACACGTGGCAGCGCGGGAGCGGTTGGCGGCGGCGACGCGGCTGAGGTGGCGGCCTCCGATTCGTCGGAGCGACGTGGCGGCGGGGGTTGGACGCGTCTGGCGGCGGGACGGACATGTCCGGCTGCGGGAGGAGGAAAATGGCTAGGGTTGGACTGCGCGCAAAATTCGGAGGGAGACACATATTTATAGGCAGAGGGAGTTTGGAGGCTTCAAATGGAGTGCGGTTTTCGGCCACGCGATCGTGATCGAACGACCTAGACGATAGAAGGGGTTATGATGGGTTATTGGGCCACTTAGGAGGGGTGTTGGGCTGAACACAAAAGAGGGCTTTATGGTTACCCAGTTAACCGTTGGAGTATCAAACGACCTCCGATTGACCCGAAACTTGACAGGCGGTCTACCGGTGCTATACCAAGGCCGCTTGGCAAACCTCAGTCCATTCCGAGACCGTTTAACACCCGCACACGAAAAGAGGCAAAAGGGGGCACCGGGTGACATAGGAGTGCCGGATTGCAAAACGGACAACGGGGAAAATGCTCGGATGCATGAGACGGACACATATGCAATGCAATGCCAAGATGGCATGATATGAAATGCAGATGATGACATGGCAAAGTGCAACACGCAAGCACATGACATGGCAATGACGGCGAATAACTGGCGGACACCTGGCGCATCGAATCCGGGGCGTTACAACTCTCCTCTACTAACAAGAGATCTCGTCCCGAGATCTTAGGACCGAGACGGGGAGGAAAAGAGGACGAGGTGAAAAAAGAACGCAAGAGGGAAAATGAACAAAGTCGAGAGCACTGGGTATAAGAGAGGAACAATGAATATGTCGAGACCCAAAAGCTCAAGAGACAATATAGATTCTGAAACCACTCCGGTTAGAACAAGATAGACAAGGAATAAGAACGAAAGAATTGCGATAGGATCCCAGTTGAACATAGAATGGAATAGAACTTGAACTTAATGAAATGGCAAGACACTTGACGAGACGAGCAACACAATGCCTCCGCAAGAAATGAAAGAGTGGAATGAGAAGAACGGGGAAGAAAAATGACAACTTATACCACGAATGAAATAGTAAGCATCCTTAGAAAGAAGGATTGAACGGAGTTGTTGAGAAAATCAACAATGAAAAGAATAAGCTTGTCGTGGACTTATGGGTAACATCTCAAAATTACGAGGTGCTAACCGACCACCAACGGAAAAAGATTGAATAGCTGAGAGAGAATGAAGAAATGGAAAACTCCACTTCAAAAGAATGCAGAGAAATAATTGCACTTCGAGACGCAAGAAGGGAAAAATTCTTGAGCTCCTCCAAAAGAAACTTGACGACCACTTGAAGAATGAATTAAATCATGACGAACCACCGTGATGACTCCGGTTACAAGAGGATGACAAGATAAAATTGAAGGATGAAAGGGATAAGATTAAATCCTTGCGATGATTAAGATGGAGCTTCGTGACGAGACAAGCGAGAAGACTTGGAACTCCGAAAAATAAAAGACGAACAACTTAGAACCGAGAAATTATTCAACATGAACAATATCCAAAGAAAAGAATTAATCAACTTGACGAAAGAAGAATAAGAATTACGTTATGATTATCCTCCACCAATTAAATTGATGAGAAGCAATGGATTGCATACCACTTATTCGCATTGGGAAAAGATTAAGGGAGGATATAGCGCCAAATTTGGGAAGGTCTTCATGAGCCACCGGTAGGATTGGAAAGAACGAATGAATATATGTGATGACAACGGGAAATTAATCTTGAATGAACCACCATAAAAATATCAAACTTGAATGACGAAAAGGAATGAATCACCGGAAGAATTAGAAAAGCACGAAGATACTTGAGAGAATTCAGAGACAAGAGAACGAAGAGATCGCGAACTGATTGAAGATTCTGGAACGAAGCACCGGAAGAATATTGAGACGAACGAAGGGGCACGGATATAGATTAATTGGAGAAACGAATTTGAAAACTTATAACAAAGAAATAATCCGAAAAGATGGCCTCCGGATGAACGAGGTGGAAAGCAACTCCTGAAATACTCCGGATGGATGAAAAGAATTGCAAGACTGGAAACAATTTGAGAGGATAACATCTAGCTAGCACCGCGAATCTCCGGGAGAACTAACAAGATTTAAGAGAAACTATACTCCGGTCTTCAAATGTTGAGAATGGCGACGAGACACCATCAAAATTGTTGAGATACTCCGGGAGAATGAAAAGCAAAGAGGTTGAGCCGACGATGACAATGATTTGGAATCGATCTTGGAAAGACGTCTGACTGATGAAATTCATACTTACGTCAAATTTCAAAAGAACTTGAGAATACCTCCGAGAAAATTAGAAGAGTCAGGTAAGATCCTGGGAAAGACCTGTGGGTTAGGGCCCACTAAAAATAAACACCGTTGGAAAGGATTGTTGAATGATGCACCGGAACGATTGAAAGATTTTAATGAGGTGACAACCTCGAATTAATTGGATGCAAACACGAATCTTCTGCGATGTCTTCAGCACTCCGGAAGGATTAAATGGCGAGAGACGAACGATCAGAGTGAAATTTTTGACCTGAGGGAAAGAATATGATCGACAACGAAAAAACTTGAACTGGATCCACCGGAAGAAAATGCGACGAACAATGATGAACTAGACGAGACTTCACCGGTTGAAACAATTGAGGGAAGGCTGAAGATACTCCGCACGAATGAAATTGATGCTTGGATAGCGGCTCAGACTTCGAGAATAGAAAGGGTGGGAGGGCGGGGAAAAAACACAGGTAACTTGGAACGACAAATCGACGAATATCTTGAAGAGAAAAGCACCGGTTAAAATAATTTAGGGAAGAATGCAAAGACTTTGCACGAGTAGGATGGATACTCGATTACGGACTCCGGTTCCGAGAAGAAGAAGGGAGGGCGGGTGGGAGAAAACAACGACAACTTCGGATGGGGAAAACAACGACGATAGAAAAGAGCTGAGGATTGATCTCCCAAAAGACAAAGAGGTTTGGGTCGACTTGACGAGAAATACACCGGACAAAAGAGGATGGACAACTCACGAAAACTAACCGCGTGATCCTAAGGAAAAATTTGAAGGGGAAGAGGAGTAGCTCAAAACACCTACGTCAAGATTTCTCACCAGAGCGACGAAGGGGCTGAGGAGTAAAAAAGAAATCCTACTCTCCGATATAACTAGACTCCGAAAAAGATTTTTTTTCTAGACTCGACATCGGCCAAACTACACGATCAATCAAGGGGGACTCCTAGAGTCGGTCGAGGCTCTAATACCAACTTGTCACGCCCAATATGCGATACTATCCTAAAGAGACTCGAAGGTCCCACCAAGGATAGAACCGCATATTGAAACGCTTTTGCAAGGTGGATATCATTACATCAACATTACATAAATAGAGGGGATACATCCAATACATACAATGTCACATGAATACAACAATACAACATACAAGATCAACATCCGACTACGGATGGAACATAAACAGAAACTCAAACAATATCCACCCTGCTAGCCCAGGCTGCCGACCTGGAACCTATCCCTCAAATGAAGAAGAAGAAGAAGAAGAAGAACTCCAACACAAATGAACATCGCTCTCACGTCATGATCATCGCGTAACCTGTACCTGCAACTGGTGTTGTTGTAATCTGTGAGCCACGAGGACTCAGCAATCCCATTACCATGGGTATCAAGACTAGCAAAGCTTAATGGGAAAGGAAGGGATAAAGTGGTGTGGTTGCAGCTGCGGCTAAGCATGTATGGTGGCTAACATACGCAAATGAGAGCGAGAAGAGAATCAAAGGAACGGTCGTCAGCTAGTAAAGATCAAGAAGTGATCTTAAACTCCTACTTACGTCAAACATAACCCAGAAACCGTGTTCTCCTCTCGATCAACCCTTGAAAGAGACACTCACGGTAACGCACACGGTTGGTGTATTTTAATTAAGATCAACTTCAGGTTTTCTACAACCGGACATTAACAAATTCCCATCTGCCACATAACCGAGGGCACGGCTTTCGAAAGTTCAAACCCTGCAGGGGTGTCCCAACTTAGCCCATGATAAGCTGTCGCGATCAACGAAGGATATTCCTTCTCCCCGGGAAGAGCCGATCAGTCTCGGAATCCCGTCTACAAGACATTTCGACAGTAATAAAACAAGTCCAGCAAGACCGCCCGATGCGCCGACAATCCCGATAGGAGCTGCACATATCTCGTTCTCAGGGCAACACCGGATAAGCAAAGCGTACAGCTACCAACATAACCCAAGTTGCCAAGGGACGGTCCCGCACGGTGCTCTAGTTTGGACCAACACTTAGACAAGCATTGGTCCGGGGGGGGGGGGCTAAAATAAAGATGACCTTCGAGAAAGCGACTCCCAAGGGAAAAGTAGGTGGTGATGAGGCAAATGGTAAAACCAAGGTTGGGCCTTGCTGGAGGAGTCTTATTCAAAGCGAACTGTCAAGGGGGTCCCATAAATCACCCAACCGCATTAGGGACGCAAAATCCGGGAACATAACACCGGTATGACGGAAACTAGGGCGGCAAGAGTGGAACAAAACACCAGGCAAAAGGCCGAGCCTTCCACCCTTTACCAAGTATATAGATGCATTAATAATATAAGAGATATTGTGATATCCCAACATAAACATAAACATAATCCAACATGGAGCAATCTTCATCTACCTGCAATTAGCAATGCTATAAGAGGGGCTGAGCAAAAGCGGTAACATAGCCAAACAACGGTTTGCTAGCAAGGGTGACAAAGGTTAGAGTTTCATGGCAATTTGGGAAGCTTGAGCAGCAAGTGGTAGGTAACGCAGCATAGCGATAGAACGAAGCAACTAGCATAGCAATGATAGTAATGAGATCCAAGGTGACGGTCATCTTGCCTGAAATCCCGCAAGGAATAAGAACGAGTCCATGAAGAAGATGGAGCCACGAAGACGAACGAATCCTCACGATCGCAACGAAACGGGAACTATCTAGAAGAAGCACACAACATGGTAAACACACCACACATGAACAAGGCATGATGCTCAAACAAGTATGATGCATGACAAGGCTACATGAAGTTACTCATGGAAAGGAATGATGCATACAAGAGCAACACATTAAAGCAAGTTTAAATGAGGCCGGAAACAACATAGAACAACTCCGGTAAGTCCTCATATGCAAATTTCGAAATTGGTCCAGATCTGAATAACATTATGTTCAAGTTTGTTAAACAGCAAGTTAAGATGCACCAACATGATCTACACGAAATTCTAGTCAAGTTACATATAAAGTTCATTAGATTCGGAGCTACGGCCTAGAAGATATGAGCAAAACAAGATAAACATGGCATTGACGCAAAATGCATTCAAACATCAAAAAAACACCTCAAAACATGGATGCAACAAGGTGACATGAAACTACATGCAAAACTAAGTAAGTTTCATATAGAGCACACTCAAAACGCAGCAACGGTTCAACACATACACCCTATACAAGTTATAACAACAATCTGTCCAAAACAGCAAGTAGGCATCTAGCAAGCATCAAAACAACAAGCTACAGGATCATAACATGATAACAAAAGGCATGGACATGATGTACAGGTAAGGCATGACAAAACATGAACACTGAGCTATCTCCATAAACTACTATAACAAGCTCAAAAGGACATGGCAAGATTGCAAATAATATCAAGTTCACAGACTTGGCAGAATTCACAGGACATGGCAGAAATAACATCAGGCTGCAATGTTTAGAGCTATCAAACAACATGGTACAACAAGCTACCATGTCAAAATAAAGCATGGCATGAATCTAATCAAATCATATAACAAGAGTTCCTTACTGACCATGAGCCAAAAGGGATCAGAAAATACAATTGCAAGCATGTGAACTTAGCAAAAACATAAACAGATTCAGACTTAGTGAAAAACTGGAGCATGGCAAAACAGATAACAAGTAGGCATGTTTACGATCTCGATGCACTCACTACGAGGCATTTCATGACAAAATAAGCATACATCCAGCATCTAGACATGGCATAGAAGCTATACATGGCAAGAGCAATAACATAGCATGCACGGATCAACTACAACAAGCTTGGCAAAATTGAATAACATGTAAACAATCTGCCAGGAACATTTTATAGCAAAAGTAGAGCAAGATTAAGACATGCTATGACACTCCATAATTACAAACAAGGGCATTAATGGATAGAGCATGACATATATAACAAAACACTCTTATTGAACATACTCAAAAGAGGCATGGATCTCACTGTAGCAACATAAATACATGGCATCACAATAACAGCAGACAAAGACTTGGTGAAATTCTAAGACCCTGAAATCAGCAACATCATGGAGGCTACTTAACATGCTTGTTCTAGTCACCACATAGATCACAAAAATACATGGCATACACCCCTGTAAAGATGGAATGACATATTTCAAAACACTTCTAGAGCTCAAGTTCATAGGGTGCATACATCAATCATGGCAAAAATGACAAAAGTGCATGTTCTAATAAGAATCTGAAACTAACATCACATAGCCCTCTTCCAACAGCATTTCGGGCATCAATATCACCTCAAATGAACATGGCACAATGGAACAAAATGTAAAGCATCTCACTATGAACATTTCGATATATCACACGCATGAAACAGAGCTATGGATGATGAGTTATGGTGCAATGAACAGGGCAATATGATGCAAAAATAAAAGACTTGGAGATATTCGGGGTCAACCTAGGGTCACGGGGCACGCTTCCCGAGGCGGGGCCGGAGATGAGGAGGACGCTGGCTGGAGCTCGAGGGAGAACTCCGGCGAGTCGGGGCGGCCAGAGTCGGCGGGTCCGGGCTGGATTTGGCCGGATCCGGTCGGACCCCGGCGAAGGAGACGAGGCGGCGAAGGGCGGCGAGCGCAGCGGCGGGGCCGAGGGCGGCGCACGGCGGCGGGCAGCGGGGGCGCTCACCGGCGACGGGGCCGGGCGCCGGCGCGCGCGGGCTCCGGCCGGCTGCGCTGGACGCGGGCCTCCCGCGGTCGGCGGCGGCGGCGATTCGGGCCCCGCGGGCCGGATCTGGGCCGCGCGGGCCCTGGCGGCGGCGGGACGGCGGCGGACATGTGGCAGCGCGGGAGCGGTTGGCGGCGGCGACGCGGCTGAGGTGGCGGCCTCCGATTCGACGAAGCGACGTGGCGGCGGGGGTGGACGCGTCCGGCGGCGGGACGGACATGTCCGGCTGCGGGAGGAGGAAAATGGCTAGGGTTGGACTGCGCGCAAAATTCGGAGGGAGACACATATTTATAGGCAGAGGGAGTTTGGAGGCTCCAAATGAAGTGCGGTTTTCGGCCACGCGATCGTGATCGAACGGCCTAGACGATAGAAGGGGTTATGATGGGTTATTGGGCCACTTAGGAGGGGTGTTGGGCTGCACACAAAAGAGGACTTTATGGTTACCCGGTTAACCGTTGGAGTATCAAACGACCTCCGATTGACCCGAAACTTGACAGACGATCTACCGGTGCTATACCAAGGCCGCTTGGCAAACCTTGGTCCATTCTGAGACCGTTTAACACCCGCACACGAAAAGAGGCAAAAGGGGGTGCCGGGTGACATAGGAGTGCCGGATTGCAAAACGGACAACGGGGAAAATGCTCGGATGCATGAGACGGACACGTATGCAATGCAATGCCAAGATGGCATGATATGAAATGCAGATGATGACATGGCAAAGTGCAACACGCAAGCACATGACATGGCAATGACGGCGAATAACTGGCGGACACCTGGCGCATCGAATCCGGGGCGTTACAACTCTCCTCTACTAACAAGAGATCTCGTCCCGAGATCTTAGGACCGAGACGGGGAGGAAAAGAGGATGAGGTGAAAAAAGTGAAGGAAATATGCCCTAGAGGCAATAATAAAGTTATTATTTATTTCCTTACATATCATGATAAATGTTTATTATTCATGCTAGAATTGTATTAACTGGAAACATAATACATGTGTGGATACATAGACAAACAGAGTGTCACTAGTATGCCTCTACTTTACTAGCTTGTTAATCAAAGATGGTTAAGTTTCCTAACCATGGAGAAAGGAGTTGTCATTTGATTAACAAGGTCACATCATTAGTTGAATGATCTGATTGACATGACCCATTCCATTAGCATAGCACCCGATCGTTTAGTATGTTGCTGTTGCTTTTATCCATGACTTATACATGTTCCTTTGACTATGAGATTATGCAACTCCCGTTTGCCGGAGGAACACTTTGGGTGCTACCAAACGTCACAACGTAACTGGGTGATTATAAAGGAGTACTACAGGTGTCACCAAAGGTAGATGTTGGGTTGGCGTATTTCAAGATTAGGATTTGTCACTCCGAATGTCGGAGAGGTATCTCAGGGCCTTCTCGGTAATGCACATCACATAAGCCTTGCAAGCATTGCAACTAATGAGTTAGTTGTGGGATGATGTATTACGGAACGAGTAAAGAGACTTGCCGGTAACGAGATTGAACTAGGTATTGGATACCGACGATCGAATCTCGGACAAGTAACATACCGATGACAAAGGGAACAACGTATGTTGTTATGCGGTCTGACCGATAAAGATCTTCGTAGAATATGTAGGAGCCAATATGGGCATCCAGGTCCCGCTATTGGTTATTGACCGGAGATGTGTCTCGGTCATGTCTACATTGTTCTTGAACCGTAGGGTCCGCACGCGTAAGGTTTCGATGACAGTTATATTATGAGTTTATGAGTTTTGACGTATCAAAGGAGTTCAGAGTCCCGGATGAGATCGGGGACATGACGAGGAGTCTCGAAATGGTCGAGACGTAAAGATCGATATATTGGACGACTATATTCGGACATCGGAAAGGTTCTGAGTGATTCGGGTATTTTCGGGAGTATCAGGGAGTTACGGGATTACGGGAGAAGTAATGGGCCTTGATGGGCTTTAGTGGGAAAAGGAAAAAGGCTGCTGCGCCCCCCTCCCCTCTAGTCCGAATTGGACTAGGGAAAAGGGGGCCGGCCACCTTTCCTACTCCTCCACTTCCTTCTCCCTTCCTCCCCTCTTGATGGACTCCTACTAGGACTTGGAGTCCTAGTAGGACTCCCATCCTGGCCGCACCAATAGCCTTGGCCGGCCTCCTCCTCCTCCATCCTTTATATACTGAGGCAGGGGGCACCCCATGGACACACAAGTTGATCTTCGTGATCGTTCCTTAGCCGTGTGCGGTGCCGCCCTCCACCATATTCCACCTCGAATATATCGTTGCAGTGCTTAGGCGAAGCCCTGCGCCGGTAGAACATCAAGATTGTCACCACGCCGTCGTGCTGACGGAACTCCTCCCCGAAGCTTTGCTGGATCGGAGCTAGGGGTGCGTCATCGAGCTGAACGTGTGCCAAGAACTCGGAGGTGCCGGAGTAACGGTGCTTGGATCGGTCGGATCGGGAAAACATACGACTACTTCCTCTACATTGCGTCAATGCTTCCGCTTCGGTCTACGAGGGTACGTAGACAACACTCTCCCCTCTCGTTGCTATGCATCACCATGATCTTGCGTGTGCGTAGGAAAATTTTGAAATTACTACGTTCCCCAACAAAAAGAACGCAAGAGGGAAAATGAACAAAGTCAAGAGCACTGGGTAGAAGACAGGAACAATGAATATGTCGAGACCCAAAAGCTCAAGAGACAATATAGATTCTGAAACCACTCCTGTCGTGGGTTTGTCACGGCAGATGTCCTAGCCAAAGGACTTAGTCATGGAGCCATCGCAACGGGTTAACTCGAAGGGGTTAAAGCGGACACAGGGACACATAGGGTTTATACTAGTTCGGCCCCTTCGATGAAGGTAAAAGCCTACGTCTAGTTTGTGGTGGAATTGATGAAGTCTCGACGGCTAGGGAGCAGATAAGCTTCGCCTAGGCTTCGAGTTGTGGTTGTTTGTCCTTGAACCGATATTGGGTCGTCCCCTTATATACACGGGTGACGCCCGTCGGTTCATAGAGTCCCAATCTCCGGTTTATACTTGTACCCGGGTTGGTCTCTTCCTTATCCCTAACTTACAATACAAGTTGTACACAGGCCGGTTTACGGCTACAGATGTTAAACCGACTACGGCCTCGGGCCTTTACATAGCCTCCTGGGCTTTACCATTGTTGAACTACAGATGAAGTTAACCCGGCCCGTATAGGCCGGTTCACGCCCAGTAGTAATATCCCCAACATTAGGCCCCAGGTTGATTTGAATGAGTTCATGTCAACCCTTAGCATAAATCTTCATATTCAGCACCTACCCTTCGTCGCCAAACCGCTACGTCGTCATCTTCGTTGGTGGCCGTAAGCCGGCATGACATCATCATGAAGCTAGCTTTTATGATGCCTTCTTTGTTTAACCAATTTGCAATAATCGAGGCGACAACTCTGCTTCCGAAATCTGTGGCTCCTGGATTCGCACGCTTGACACATGTGTTTTGCCTTATAAATAGGGGCGAAGGGTCATTTCTTTTTCCCCTTCACCCCTTTCCTCTTCGTCTTCTCCGCGCCGTCTGCTTCATAGCTCCACCGCTGTCGCTGACCTCCGCATCGTCTCGGGCCGCTGCATCAACCTGCCTGGACCAGAGAAACTGCGGCGTGCTTCTGCATCCCTCCGAGCTCCGGTGAGATCCCCACCTTCTCAACTCAGATCTGCCTCTAGGGTTTACTATGTTCTTCACGTTCTTCGCGTTCTTCGCGTTCTTCGCACTTAAACTGAGATGCACCTTCATATGACCCCACGACCTTTGCTCCGTTCAGTAGTAGTTTTCGGCATCTGTTTTCATTGCAATATACCTGGACCGTAGATCTGATCCATAGCTTGACCTTGCTATTCTTGCACAATTTTCTTTAAATCATGAGTATTTTACCCCTTTTACGAGATCGCCCCAGATCCAATATCATACTGAGATAATGTGAAACCTGTTTCCGTACACTTGCTCTTTTGCAATTTCCACTGTTTCACGGTCTTAGGTCCAGCGGTTTAACCTTGTTGTAGAATATCGCCAAATCGGTACATACCATTAGTCCCCTTGTTGAACCGCCAGTAATCCCTTGATAGACCGCACCGCTTTACCAACGTCGGTTTGTAATTGATTTCCTCCGGTTTAACATTGATAGTATCAACATGAAAAACTTGTGCACCACACAGTCCTGAACCGGAATCATTTTCATTTTGTAGACTTCCTCATGGCTAAGCAAGTGTATAAGTGCAACTGGGCTCCTTCCCGGGTCACGGAAACTCAACTGAATAATCTGGTTCTGACCGGTGCTTTGAGCAGCAGAAAAACCATTCATTGGAGGGTGCCGGGCAAAGAGTGCCCCCCTACACCCCAAGACGACGAAGTCGTTGTTTTTGCGGATCACTTAGCCCGCGGTTTCAACCCGCCCGGTTCAAAATTTTATCGCGATGTTTTGGCTAATTTCCAACTCCATCCACAAGATATTGGCCCCAACTCTGTCACTAACATATGCCACTTTCAAGTGCTCTGTGAGGTGTTTTTTCAAGAGGAACCTACAGTTGAGTTGTTCCGAGATTGCTTTCACCTAAACCGCCGCACAGAATTTACTGATGGCTCCAACATGGAACTGGGTGGCGTGTCAATCCAGAAAAGGAAAGAGGTCACTTACCCTCATGCGAAACTGCATAGTCACCCCCAAGAGTGGAATAACTCCTGGTTTTATTGCAAAGACACCTCTCCAGAGAATGAGAATATCCTGCCCGGCTTTCGTCCAGAACGGCTCAGCAACACTCACCCCCTTCCTCAGAGGCTGACTGCTAAAGAGAGGAGTAAATACGCTCCCCAACTGTCCAAGCTCAGAGCCTTCATGGCCAACGGTTTAACAGGAGTCGACCTCGCTCGTTGCTGGATATCTTGGAGTATACTGCCACTCAGTCAACGCTCCGGTTTAATGTGTGAATACACAGGCAGTGTTGATGATCCGTTACGTCATGTAAACATCCAGCTTACGGATGACGAGGTCACCGAAGCCGTAAAGAAGATTTTAAATGAACCGGAACGCGTCTGTGCACGAACTGGCCTTCTTCCCTTCTGCGCCATCAACAAACCACCAGCGGTAAAAATTTCTTCTCATTAAGTCTGATGTTATTTTGTGCGCGTATGACTGATTCTAATGTCTGTTGACGCAGGGTGATGACCCGTTCTGGAGCAAAAAACTCCCTCAAGGAAAGGCGGATAAGCCGGAGCAATCGACCCGGCCTAAGACGAGAGTCGTCAAAAAGTCTGCTCACAAGAGGAAAACCACGGCCTCTTCCGATCCTGCCGATGATGAGGTGGGTAATCCGGGTTTTGAAGCTGATCTTGACTCCCTCGGTTTGTTGTTCGTACAGCTTATTGACGATGCAATTTGTCAGGATGATGCCGAAGCGAGCCATGCTGATGATGCAGAGGTAATTACCATTTCTTCTGATTCAAGCTTTCTGCCTTTCCACAAAATCCGTCAGGCGAACCGTAAAGTTAAATTTTCCCATCCTCTTGCTTACTTGGATCCCAACTTCTTATGAAGACCCGTCAGCACGAGGTGCGCCATACAACCCGACACAGCGGTCAGGTAGTTACCTCCGCCGGTTTACCGAACAGTCCGGTTCGAAGACGTCGTTCAGAGGTCTCTAACTTGCTTGTCAAATTTTGTCCTAAAGCGGGCTGTTTTCGTCAACCGCCTAATCCGTCTGACTCCGATTATCAGGTCACCTCGCACTCATCCTCTGGCGAGTCAACTGGTACTCAGCTGCCTCCGCTCAAAACCGTGCTTGGGTAAGCTTACTTTTCTCATCAAGTTGTCCATTGTTGTAATCTTCACCATATGCTGTCTTCAACTTTGCTGCTTCTTTCAGAGCTAAACCAAGGCCAAGCAAAAAAGCTCGCCAAGACAAAACAGGAGAAGAAAAGGCTCCTCCTGAACCGGGCACTGCCCCGAACGTTGAAACGACCACCCCTGAGGATGTAATTGATGACCCATTAGTCCGAGATGAAGTCATTGTTCCTGAAGAAGGCTCTGTTAACCCCTCCGGCCCAACGGATCAACCAGCCAGCCCGTTTCGTGCTGAGAAAACCATTAGTTCCTCAAAGCCTGTCGAGAAACCGACCGTGCCAGTCCAGACCGACGACCACAACGATGATGAAGTCATGATTACCGGCACAGGTCATACTGAACCGGGAAATCCCATCGCTTTGGCCAAGCACACTGCTAAAGAAGAAATTTCTGCTTTAAGTAAAGGTAAATGGGATGTTGATCTGGCCACGTACTCCACTCTTGGCGCTCAAGACATTCATTCTGGCTATTTAAACCGGCTATATACTAGCCGCGACTATGAAGCCAATCTTGTGAAGATGATGAAAGACAAATTCGAGGTAACTTCCATGCCCTCACTCCTGCTTCTTACCACCGTAGCCCCCAAGGGTCGGTGTAACTTTATCATAATTGAATCGACACTTGCAATCATCATACCGTAGCATCCGAAATATCATTAAAGCAAATAGCCATTAGCCCCCAAGTGCCAAGTTGAATATTTGTATTGAGCTTGGGACTTTAATAATGACCTGAGAACTTGAGATCAAATAAGCATTAGCCCCCAAGTACAAAGTATCTAACTTGTTATGTGCTTGGTACTTTCTTTGTTTAAACTGTATAACTTGTCGGACTGCAGGCTGAACTGAAGGTCAAAGAGAGCCAAATCGCTGATCTTCAAGAGAATGTGAAGTCCCAGCAAGCAGAATCTTCCAAAGCCAAGGAGGAACTAACCAGCGCTTTGGGCAGCATGGAACAATTGAAGGAAGGTTTTAACAAGGAGCGGGCGGACTGGGCTACAGAAAAGGCCGCTTTAACCAAGAAGATTGAAACCGCAGAAGCTGCCCTTAAAACGGTAACGGATGAATTGACCAGTGTGAAGCGACAGGTGCACGCAATGGCTGCAGCCATCTTTGTTAAGCCTCCTATAACATGTGCAATGCCCTTGATTCTTCTACAAAACAGCTCAGTTTACGACCTGCTGATCGTATTACAGGCACTCGCATCCATCACTTGGGACCAGACGTGCGTATGAAGCTGAAAGCGGTCTATACCTTAGTCGAGCAGCTGTATACGGGCGCTCAGCGGATTATCACCACTGCTTCACACAATAATCCGGCACCCACATTGATCCAGGACACACTGAAGAGGTTGTCGATGCTCCCTGCTCGGATTGAAGAGCTAAAAAGATCTGCTGCTCGAACCGGAGCCATTAATGCCTTAATTCGGGCCAAAGCATGGGTGCCTGATTTTGATCCCGTTGAAGCGGCTCAAGGCTATCCTAGCTTAAAGGAGGATGGCTCCGAATTCGATGAAGAAGAATTGAGAAAGATAAACCGGGCAGTGCGCCCTCTGGCCTGCCAATTGGTAGAAGAAGCAAACTTGTCTCATTATCAAGCCCAGTATGACGATCAGAACAAGCGGGTAGCTGTGCCAATCCCTAAAGCGGAAAACTTAATTCCTCCAATCCGTAAGCACACTTATGCCCCTGATATTGAACCGTCGTCACTGATACATGAGGAAGCCGTTTTTCAAGCATTAATGGGGATCGATTGGACCACTGTTGACTTCCAGCCGCTGGGTAGGGAGGAGGACGCTGAAGTGGAGCAGGATGATCCAGAACCATCAAACCGGAACGGCACGCCGGCGTGAACCGAGGGCAGTTTTAGCGGGTTTCCTTTTGATACTTTGTCAAGAAACAATCCTCTTATTCGGGCACCGTGTTGCCTTGTAATAGGATAGACCGTACCTTATGCTTCATGAGATGCCTTCGCGCATCAGCACTGATATCCTCCTTTGGAAAATCATTATTGCCAGCTTATATCTCCTGCGATCACAAAATTTTAAACTACCAGGGCGGTTGTACCGTCATCCAGTTTGTGAATTATTATAGTTACGCAAGGAGACTTGCAAGTATGATCAAATTTTTGTGATATGAAATACCTGTCATATAATGGGCATGAAATAGGCGTTCTTAGCCAATGTTGAAGCGGGAGTTGGTAACTCTTAAACCGTCATGGGAGAGTCGAACCCCTGTGTATATAACACCGATTTGCAGTGCAAACCGTCCTTTAATGATAGCAGCTTTTCGTTGCTCGAAAGAGGATATTTAGCAGCAAAAAACTCAAACCGAGCCAACAATCTCAGATTTTTGAAAAAAAAGGGCCGTGTTCCGCCAAATTGGCTATGTTGGACCGGTGCTGAATGTTGTCGGTTTTAAGAGAAAAGCAATAAACTATCAACTCTTAAAAAAGGAAAGAGATCAAAATATGGTGACAAAGACCTTTTGCAAAAGAAGAGCACTATTAAGCTTGGTCAGACGGAATCACCATGGTCAGACGCAACCAAGCCCCCCGAAGGTGTAGCGATGGTGCCAGTCAGCCAGGACCCCAAAATGACGCGTGGCATTATGCCGGCCAAGTGGCATTGCGATGGTTCGGGTTCGACCAAGCCCCCAAATGACTCTAAGGCCCGTAGGCCGACCAAGAGGCGTGATCTGTTCAGACGTGACCGTGTCCCCAAATGATTCTAGTGGCTTTCGCCGGCCAAGAGGTATTGCATCGGTTCGGACACGACCGAGCCCCCAAATGACTCTGGTGGCTTTCGCCGGCCAAGAGGTATTGCATCGGTTCAAACATGACCGAGCCCCCAAATGACCTCATAAGGATAGCTATGTTCTCTTTGGTTCGAACACGACCTATGTTTGAACAGGAAGCCTCAAGTGAGCTTGTTAAGACTTGCAAGGGGTAAACCGGATGTTGCTTAAAGACAACCCCGTGTAACCACACATGATATAAAAGAACAGATACCCCGCTTTAGCTGAGGATCCGGTTTATTATAATATATACATAGTCATGATATATACATAAGCAGAGCCCATGGCTCAAGTATAGTAAGGCCGAAGATGAGCTATATTCCATGGTCTGTCGGTCTCTCGTCCTGATTTGCGTGAGTCTTTGTGCTCTCGAACATCTATCAGGTAGTATGAACCATTGTGTAGATTCTTGCTGACCACGAAAGGCCCTTCCCAAGGCGGAGACAATTTATGCATCTCGGTTTGATCTTGAATAAGTCGAAGCACCAAATCTCCCTCTTGAAAGGTTCTGGTCCTGATCCGACGACTGTGATAGCGATGAAGATCCTGCTGGTAGATCGCTGAGCGGGCAGCTGCTATGTCTCGCTCTTCATCTAGCCGGTCCAAAGCGTCCTGTCTAGAACTTTCATTGTCTGCTTCAACGTAAGCCGCCACACGAGGTGAATCGTGTCGTATGTCACTAGGAAGAACTGCCTCTGCCCCATAAACCATGAAGAACGGCGTATATCCAGTTGACCTGCTAGGCGTGGTGTTGATGCTCCATAACACAGAGGGTAACTCTTCGACCCAACAACCCGGCGTCCGCTGCAAAGGAACCATAAGCCTGGGCTTAATGCCTCTCAAGATCTCCTGATAAGCTCTTTCTGCTTGACCATTGGACTGTGGGTGCGCCACTGATGACACATCAAGGCGGATGTGCTCTCGTTCGCAAAACTCCTTCATGGCACCTTTAGATAAATTGGTACCATTATCTGTGATGACGCTGTGTGGAAAACCAAACCGGAAAATCACTTTTTTGATGAACCAAACCGCGGTGGCCGCATCACACTTGCTAACGGGCTCTGCTTCTATCCACTTTGTAAATTTGTCCACCGCCACCAGAAGGTGGGTCTTCTTGTCCTTGGACCGTTTGAAAGGCCCAACCATGTCCAGCCCCCAGGTTGCAAACGGCCAAGTAATTGGAATCATCCTCAATTCTTGAGCCGGGACGTGAGCGCGTCTTGAGAATTTTTGACAACCATCACACCGCCTGACCAGATCCTCCGCATCCGCATGAGCAGTCAGCCAATAGAAACCGTGACGAAAGGCTTTTGCCACTAAAGACTTTGAACCGGCGTGGTGACCACAATCTCCTTCGTGGATCTCACGCAAAATTTCACGGCCTTCCTCAGGAGATACACACCGTTGAAAAGCTCCTGTCACACTGCGATGATGTAGTTCGCCGTTTTCCACTACCATGGACTTGGACCGCCGTACTATCTGCCTGGATAGAACCTCATCCTCTGGCAACTCCCCTCGGTTCATGTACGCCAGGTAAGGGAGCGTCCAATCCGGGATGACATGTAATGTCGCGACCAATTGAGCCTCTGGGTCAGGAACCGCCAAATCTGCTTCGCCAGGCAGTTGAACCGACGGGTTGTAAAGCACATCAAGGAACACATTAGGTGGTACCGGTTTACGCTGTGACCCCAGTCGACTTAAAGCATCCGCCGCCTCGTTCTTTCGTCGGTCCACATGGTCCACCTGATAACCTTTGAAGTGACCTGCGACCACATCAACCTCACGACGATAAGCAGCCATGAGTGGATCTTTTGAATCCCATGTACCAGACACCTGCTGGGCCACCAAATCAGAGTCGCCAAAGCACTTAACCCGGCTTAAATTCATCTCCTTAGCCATCCAGAGACCATGGAGCAAGGCCTCATATTCTGCTGCATTGTTAGTACAAGGGAACATTAAACGGAGAACATAACAAAACTTATCACATCGTGGGGAAGTTAGTATGACTCCAGCCCCGATCCTTCCAATTGACGTGATCCGTCAAAATGAATGGTCCAGTAAGTGTGATCCGGCTTCTCTTCAGGGACTTGCAACTCCGTCCAATCATTGATAAAATCCACTAATGCCTGAGACTTTATCGCAGTGCGAGGCACATACTTTAAACCGTGCGGTCCAAGCTCTATAGCCCACTTGGCAATCCGACCAGTCGCTTCCCGGTTCTGGATGATATCACCCAAAGGAGCAGAGCTGACCACCGTGATAGGGTGGCCTTGGAAATACTGCTTCAGCTTCCGGCTTGCCATAAAAACTCCATATACTAGCTTTTGCCAATGCGGATATCGTTGTTTGGATTCAATCAGCACCTCGCTGATGTAATAAACCGGATGCTGAACCGGGTATTCTTTTCCTGCCTCCTTCCGCTCTACCACAATAGCCACACTAACCGCGCGAGCATTAGCAGCTACATACAACAGCAATGGTTCCTTATCAGTGGGAGCAGCGAGTACGGGCGGATTGACCAGCTGTCGCTTTAAATCCTCGAACGCCTGATCAGCGGCAGAATTCCAGACAAACTGATCTGTCTTCTTCAACATTTGATACAGAGGAATTGCTTTCTCTCTGAGGCGGCTGATAAACCGGCTTAAAGCAGCAATTCTGTCTGCCAGACGTTGGACGTCATTGATGCATTTCGGTTTAGCTAGAGAGGTGATAGCTGTAATTTTGTCCGGATTAGCATCAATTCCCCTGTTGGACACCAAGAAACCCAACAGCTTGCCAGCCGGTACACCAAAGACACACTTGGCTGGATTGAGCATCATCTTGTATATCCTTAAGTTATCAAAGGTCTCCTTCAAATCATCGACCAACGTTTCCTTCTTCCTTGACTTGACCACAATGTCGTCCACATAAGCGTGCACATTACGGCCAATCTGCTTGTGAAGACAATTTTGCACACACCGTTGATAAGTTGCCCGGGCACTTTTGAGCCCAAAAGGCATAGATACATAGCAAAAGGCTCCAAAGGGAGTAATGAACGCCGTCTTCTCCTGGTCCTTAACCGCCATCTTAATCTGATGACAACCAGAGTATGCATCCAGAAAGCATAAACGCTCGCAACCCGCCGTAGCATCAATGATTTGATCAATACGGGGGAGGGCAAAAGGATCTGCAGGGCAGGCCTTATTAAGATCTGTATAGTCCACACACATACGCCAAGTGCCGTTTTTCTTAAGGACCAGCACCGGATTAGCAAGCCATTCAGGGTGAAAAACTTCAATGATGAAGCCGGCCGCTAAGAGCCTGTCCACCTCTTCTCCAATAGCCTTTCTTCTCTCCTCGTTGAACCGACGGAGGAACTGTTTCACCGGTTTGTATTTAGGATCCACATTAAGGGTGTGCTCAGCGAGTTGCCTCGGTACACCTGGCATGTCAGAGGGCTTCCATGCAAAGATGTCCCAATTCTCACGGAGGAACTCGATGAGCGCGCTTTCCTATTTTGGATCCAGATTGGTACTGATGCTGAATTGCTTGGATGAATCCCCCACTACGAAATCAACAAGCTTGGTCTCCGCGGCTGACGTGAATTTTAAAACCGGATCATGCTCTGTGGTAGGCTTCTTTAAAAGAGTCATATCCGTCGGATCAACATTATCCTTGTAGTATTTGAGCTCCTCCGCAGCACAAACCGATTCCGCATAGGCGGCATCTCCCTCTTCACACTCCAAAGCGATCCTGCGGCTCCCATGAACCGTGATGGTTCCCTTGTGGCCTGGCATCTTGAGCTGTAGATATACATAACAGGGTCGTGCCATGAATTTGGCATAAGCCGGCCGACCAAACAGGGCATGGTACGGGCTTTGGATCTTCACCACCTCAAAAGTCAGTGTTTCTGATCGGGAATCGTGATCATCTCCGAAAGCCACCTCCAATGCTATCTTGCCCACGGGATACGCAGACTTGCCTGGCACCACGCCATGAAAAACCGTGTTTGAAGGCCGTAGATCTTTATCCTTGAGCCCCATACGTCGAAAGGTCTCATAGTACAGGATGTTAATACTGCTGCCCCCATCCATGAGCACCTTGGTGAACTTATAACCTCCTACCTGAGGCGCCACCACTAAAGCCAGCTGACCCGGATTATCCACCTGAGGAGGGTGATCCTCTCTACTCCAGGTGATCGGCTGCTCTGACCATCGTAGATATCGGGGCACGGCCGGTTCAACAGAGTTAACTGCCCTCTTCCGGACCTTCTGGTCTCGCTTGTCCAAGCTAGTGGTGAATACATGGTACTGGCCACTGTTTAAATGCTTCGGATTGCTCTGGTATCCCGACTGCTGCTGATTATAGCCCCCTTGATCATTCTGGTTATGTTGATTACCATGTCCGCCCGGATTACCAGCCCCGCTCAGATTACCATTAAACCCTGAACCGGAGTTTCCTCCACCTTGGTTTGGCCCGGATCCTGAACCGCCACCGGGATTGTGATCATACCGGAAAGCGTTGGAATTCTTGAACTCTCGCATGATGTAACAATCCTTCCATAGGTGGTTTGCTGGTTCCTCCGTCGTTCCATGCTTTGGGCAGGGCTGATTCAACAAACTATTTAAGCGCTCTGGATTGGGGCTGGGTCCGCCACCGCGGCCCTTGCCCCTACGCAGCCGGCCCCTATTCTGCACATTGGTGTTAGCCACAAAATCCATGGAACCATCCGCTTCACGCTTGCCTCCAACGCCGTTGCCTGGGTGATGCTGCTGACCTCTGAAGTTGCCGTTCTTTTTTCCCTTCCCTGCCTTTTCATCATCAGACTCGGGATCCTTGGTACTATCAGAATCAGCATACTTTACCAAAGCAGCCATGAGAGTCCCTATGTCAGTGCAATGGTGCTTCATTCGTCCTAATTTCAATCTCAAGGGCCCAAACCGGCAATTGCTTTCCAAAGTCACAACTGCAGTGTCAGCATTGATGCGGTCTGATGAATGCAAGATTTGCGAAACGCGGCGCACCCAATGAGTGGTTGATTCCCCTTCCGCCTGGACGCAAGCGGAAAAGTCCACTATCGACATGGGCTGCCTGCACGTATCTTTGAAATTACTGATAAACCGAGCCCGCAATTGAGCCCATGAACCGATGGTATTGGGCGGCAGGCTTTTTAACCAAGTGCGGGCCGTTCCTTCAAGCATCATAGAGAAATATTTTGCACATGCAGCTTCATCTACGTCAAGCATCTCCATGGCCATCTCGTAACTCTCCACCCACGCCTCCGGGGGTTGATCCGCTGTATAATTCGGTACCTTGCGCGGCCCCTTGAAGTCCTTAGGCAGGCGCACATTGCGCAAAGCAGGTATAAGGCAAGGCACCCCCAAAGCGCTAGAAGCAAGCCCTGGTTCGACCGAAGTGGTGGGACGAACCGGCGTAGTCTGATGTGCTGCCAATGCGGCTTCTCTGCGTGCACGGGCCCGGTCTACCAACTCCTGGGCATCAGGAGCCGGATTGTCACCGCGGGGCCCTCCATGCCGTGCATCGCTGGACTCAGCTTGTTCTTCCAGGTGCCTGTTGTAACTCCGGATTGGATGTGGAGTAGAATGAATCCGCTCGCGGCTGTATGAATATGTCTCCTGTTGGACCAGCGCCATTCTGAGGAGCTCCTTGACCCGGCGCGTCTCTATGGCCTGTAACGAATCTCCCTCGACCGGAATAGCCTCTAGACGTGCTGCCGCAACAACAAGATTATCCAGCGGGTTGGAGTAATGATCCGGGGGTGCGGTCACAATCCGCGGCTCCCGGTTATAACGGGGTAGATCTACTATGCGGGGCTGAACCGGCGCGCTTGTCCCGGGCGCCTCTGCTCGGTTTACCACTGGTTGATTACTGGTCCCTGCTCCAGGAGTTTTGAAAAGATCCCTTCCTTCAAACACCGGTGGCAGGCGGGACCGATATTTCCTCCTCATGACCTCCTGCGACGCGTTCTGATCCAGCATGAACTTATAGGCTTGTGCGTCCAAAGCGGCCCGTTCTGCAGTCATCCTGACCTCCTCGGTCGCCAGATCCGCCTTGGCCTGGCTAATCTGTTCTCTCACCTTTGCAATCTCTGCGTTATGAGCATCCCGATCCGCCGGATTAGCCTCTGTCAAGAGCGCCGCCAGTGCGTCGAACAGATCGGATAATACTTGAACCGGTGGGCGCACAGAACCTCCTGCTCCGGCAGCCGTTGAATCGGAAACCATTGCTGCGGCCGTCGATGAATGAGGCGCTGCTTGGGTGCCAGCCATGAATATGCCGACCCGACTAGGCAGATCGGAGGGCTCCGGAATACTGTTGTCATCGGAACAGCCCCCAATCCGACCATCATGCACTTGATACAGGGACTCAGTTTCCCTAGTTGACGACTCATCACCGGAATAAACAACGGTTTCGCCACCAGATTCTGATCCGTCCTCATAGTTTCTCCCGTGGATGACTCCCACCAAGGCACGCTTTATGGCTGGCTTGACCCGGGCAGGTCGCGCACGCTGAGTTGTCTCGATGCGGTCGGTGCAGGTGTCCAGCTGAGGGCCCGGTTCACCAATCTTGTCGATGAAAACATGTATACCGCCAAAGGGGACCCGGTACCCGTACTCAATCGAGCCGGCCTCGGGGCCCCAGCCTGCGTCGTCGATGTAGATCTTGCCGCGGCGACTCTTGGTCATCCGGCCCACGGCATATCCCTTGAGTCCTTCAAAGCGGCCCTCCAAGAACTTGAAACCATCGTGCGATAGCCCCACGGTGGGCGCCAACTGTCGTGGGTTTGTCACGGCAGATGTCCTAGCCAAAGGACTTAGTCGTGGAGCCATCGCAACGGGTTAACTCGAAGGGGTTAAAGCGGACACAGGGACACAGAGGGTTTATACTAGTTCGGCCCCTTCGATGAAGGTAAAAGCCTACGTCTAGTTTGTGGTGGAATTGATGAAGTCTCGACGGCTAGGGAGCAGATAAGCTTCGCCTAGGCTTCGAGTTGTGGTTGTCTGTCCTTGAACCGATATCGGGTCGTCCCCTTATATACACGGGTGACGCCCGTCGGTTCATAGAGTCCCAATCTCCGGTTTATACTCGTACCCGGGTTGGTCTCTTCCTTATCCCTAACTTACAATACAAGTTGTACACAGGCCGGTTTACGGCCACAGATGTTAAACCGACTACGGCCTCGGGCCTTTACATAGCCTCCTGGGCTTTACCATTGTTGAACTACAGATGAAGTTAACCCGGCCCGTATAGGCCGGTTCACGCCCAGTAGTAATATCCCCAACAACTCCGGTTAGAACAAGATAGACAAGGAATAAGAACGAAAGAATTGCGATAGGATCCCAGTTGAACATAGAATGGAATAGAACTTGAACTTAATGAAATGGCAAGACACTTGACGAGACGAACAACACAATGCCTCCGGAAGAAATGAAAGAGTGGAATGAGAAGAACGGGGAAGAAAAATGACAACTTATACCACGAATGAAATAGGAAGCATCCTTAGAAAGAAGGATTGAACGGAGTTGTTGAGAAAATCAACAATGAAAAGAATAAGCTTGTCGTGGACTTATGGGTAACATCTCAAAATTATGAGGTGCTAACCGACCACCAACGGAAAAAGATTCAATAGCTGAGAGAGAATGAAGAAATGGAAAACTCCACTTCAAAAGAATGCGGAGAAATAATTGCACTTCGAGACGCAAGAAGGGAAAAAAATTCTTGAGCTCCTCCAAAAGAAACTTGACGACCACTTGAAGAATGAATTAAATCATGACGAACCACCGTGATGACTCCGGTTACAAGAGGATGACAAGATAAAATTGAAGGATGAAAGGGATAAGATTAAATCCTTGCGATGATTAAGATGGAGCTTCGTGACGAGACAAGCGAGAAGACTTGGAACTCCGGAAAATAACAGACGAACAACTTAGAACCGAGAAATTATTCAACATGAACAATCTCCGAAGAAAAGAATTAATCAACTAGATGAAAAGAAGAATAAGAATTACGTTATGTTTATCCTCCAGCAATTAAATTGATGAGAAGCAATGGATTGCATACCACTTATTCGCATTGGGAAAAGATTAAGGGAGGATATAGCGCCAAATTTGGGAAGGTCTTCATGAGCCACCGGTAGGATTCGAAAGAACGAATGAATATATGTGATGACAACGGGAAATTAATCTTGAATGAACCACCATAAAAATATCAAACTTGAATGACGAAAAGGAATGAATCACCGGAAGAATTAGAAAAGCATGAAGATACTTGAGAGAATTCAGAGACAAGAGAACGAAGAGATCGCGAACTGGTTGAAGATTCTGGATTGAAGCACCGGAAGAATATTGAGACGAACGAAGGGGCACGGATATAGATTAATTGGAGAAACGAATTTGAAAACTTAGAACAAAGATATAATCCGAAAAGATGGCCTCCGGATGAACGAGGTGGAAAGCAACTCCTGAAATACTCCGGATGGATGAAAAGAATTGCACGACTGGAAACAATTTGAGAGGATAACATCTAGCTAGCACCGCGAATCTCCGGGAGAACTAACAAGATTTAAGAGAAACTATACTCCGGTCTTCAAATGTTGAGAATGGCGACGAGACACCATCAAAATTGTTGAGATACTCCGGGAGAATGAAAAGCAAAGAGGTTGAGCCGACGATGACAATGATTTGGAATCGATCTTGGAAAGACGTCTGACTGATGAAATTCATACTTACGTCAAATTTCAAAAGAACTTGAGAATACCTCCGAGAAAATTAGAAGAGTCAGGTAAGATCCTGGGAAAGACCTGTGGGTTAGGGCCCACTAAAAATAAACACCGTTGGAAAGGATTGTCGAATGATGCACCGGAACGATTGAAAGATTTTAATGAGGTGACAACCTCGAATTAATTGGATGCAAACACGAATCTTCTGCGATGTCTTCAGCACTCCGGAAGGATTAAATGGCGAGAGACGAACGATCAGAGTGAAATTTTTGACCTGAGGGAAAGAATACGATCGACAACGAAAAAACTTGAACTGGATCCACCGGAAGAAAATGCGACGAACAATGATGAACTAGACGAGACTTCACCGGTTGAAACAATTGAGGGAAGGCTGAAGATACTCCGCACGAATGAAATTGATGCTTGGATAGCGGCTCAGACTTCGAGAATAGAAAGGGTGGGAGGGCGGGGGAAAACACAGGTAACTTGGAACGACAAATCGACGAATATCTTGAAGAGAAAATCACCGGTTAAAATAATTTAGGGAAGAATGCAATGAAGGAAATATGCCCTAGAGGCAATAATAAAGTTATTATTTATTTCCTTATATCATGATAAATGTTTATTATTCATGCTAGAATTGTATTAACCGGAAACATAATACATGTGTGGATACATAGACAAACAGAGTGTCACTAGTATGCCTCTACTTGACTAGCTTGTTAATCAAAGATGGTTAAGTTTCCTAACCATAGACAAAAGGAGTTGTCATTTGATTAACAAGGTCACATCATTAGTTGATTGATCTGATTGACATGACCCATTCCATTAGCATAGCACCCGATCGTTTAGTATGTTGCTATTGCTTTTATCCATGACTTATACATGTTCCTTTGACTATGAGATTATGCAACTCCCGTTTGCCGGAGGAACACTTTGGGTGCTACCAAACGTCACAACGTAACTGGGTGATTATAAAGGAGTACTACAGGTGTCACCAAAGGTAGATGTTGGGTTGGCGTATTTCGAGATTAGGATTTGTCACTCCAATTATGGGAGAGGTATCTCTGGGCCCTCTCGGTAATGCACATCACTTAAGCCTTGCAAGCATTGCAACTAATGAGTTAGTTGCGGGATGATGTATTACGGAACGAGTAAAGAGACTTGCCGGTAACGAGATTGAATTAGGTATTGGATACCGGCGATCGAATCTCGGGCAAGTAACATACCGATGGACAAAGGGAACAACGTATGTTGTTATGCGGTCTGACCGATAAAAGATCTTCGTAGAATATGTAGGAGCCAATATGGGCATCCAGGTCCCGCTATTGGTTATTGACCGGAGACGTGTCTCGGTCATGTCTACATTGTTCTCGAACCGTAGGGTCCGCACGCTTAAGGTTACGATGACAGTTATTATGAGTTTATGCATTTTGACGTACCGAAGGAGTTCAGAGTCCCGGATGTGATCACGGATATGACGAGGAGTCTCGGAATGGTCGAGACATAAAGATTGATATATTGGACGGCTATGTTCGGACATCGGAATGGTTCCGAGAGGTTTCGGATATTACCGGAGTGCCGGAGGGGTTACCGGAACCCCCCGGGGGAAGTATGGGCCTTATTGGGCCGCGAGGGGAGAGAGAGGGCCGCGCCAGGAGGTGGCGCGCCCCCCCCATGAGGAGTCCGAATTGGACAAGGAGGGGGGGGGGGCGGCCCCCCCCTTTCCCTCTCCCTCTCCCTCTCCTTCCTTCCCCCTTCCCCCTCCTAGTTGGACTAGGAAAGGGGAGTCCTACTCCTACTAGGAGGAGGACTCCCCCCTCCCTTGGCGCGCCTCTCTAGGCCGGCCGGCCTCCCCCTTGCTCCTTTATATACGGGGGCAGGGGGGCACCCCAAGACACACAAGTTGATCATTGAGATCGTTCCTTAGCCGTGTGCGGTGCCCCCCTCCACCATATTCCACCTCGGTCATATTGTAGCGGTGCTTAGGCGAAGCCCTGCGACAGTAGAACATCAAGATCGTCACCACGCCGTCGTGCTGACGGAACTCTTTCCCGAAGCTTTGCTGGATCGGAGCCCGGGGAACGTCATCGAGCCGAACGTGTGCCAAGAACTCGGAGGTGCCGGAGTAACGGTGCTTGGATCGGTCGGATCGTGAAGACGTACGACTACATCAACCGCGTTGATATAACACTTCCGCTTTCGTCTACGAGGGTACGTAGACAACACTCTCCCCTCTCGTTGCTATGCATCACCATGATCTTGCGTGTGCGTAGGAAATTTTTTGAAATTACTACGTTCCCCAACAGTGGTATCAGAGCCTAGGTTTTTATGGTTTGATGTTATTTGCACGAGTAGAACACAAGTGAGTTGTGGACGATACAAGTCATACTACCTACCAGCATGTCATACTTTGGTTCAGCGGTATTGTTGGATGAGACGACCCGGACCAACCTTACGCGTACGCTTACGCGAGACCGGTTCCCTCGATGTGCTTTGCACACAGATGGCTTGCGGGAGACTGTCTCACCAACTTTAGTTGAACCAAGTGTGGCTACGCCCGGTCCTTGAGAAGGTTAAAACGGAGTCTATTTGACAAACTATCGTTGTGGTTTTGATGCGTAGGTAAGATGAGTTCTTGCTTAAAGCCCGTAGGAGCCACGTAAAACTTGCAACAAACAAAGTAGAGGACGTCTAACTTGTTTTTGCAGGGCATGTTGTGATGTGATATGGTCAAGACATGATGCTATATTTTATTGTATGAGATGATCATGTTTTGTAACCGAGTTATCAGCAACCGGCAGGAGCCGTATGGTTGTCGCTTTATTGTATGCAATGCAATCGCCCTGTAATGCTTTACTTTATCACTAAGCGGTAGCGATAGTCGTAGAAGCATAAGATTGGCGAGACGACAACGATGCTACGATGGAGATCAAGGTGTCGTGCCTGTGACGATGGTGATCATGATGGTGCTGCAGAGATGGAGATCACGAAGCACAAGATGATGATGACCATATCATATCACTTATATTGATTTGCATGTGATGTTTATCTTTTATGCATCTTATCTTGTTTTGATTGACGGTACCATTATAAGATGATCTCTCACTAAATTATCAAGAAGTGTTCTCCCCGAGTATGCACCGTTGCCAAAGTTCGTCGTGCCCAGACACCACGTGATGATCGGGTGTGATAAGCTCTATGTCCATATACAACGGGTGCAAGCCAGTTTTGCACACGCGGAATACTCGGGTTATACTTGACGAGCCTAGCATATGCAGATATGGCCTCGGAACACGAAGACCGAAAGGTCGAGCGTGAATCATATAGTAGATATGATCAACATAAGATGTTCACCATTGAAAACTTATCCATTTCACGTGATGATCGGTTATGGTTTAGTTGAATTTGGATCACGTGATCACTTAGAGGATTAGAGGGATGTCTATCTAAGTGGGAGTTCTTAAGTAATATGATTAATTGAACTTTAATTTATCATGAACTTAGTCCTGGTAGTATTTTGCAAATTATGTTGTAGATCAATAGCTCGCGTTGTTGCTTCCCCGTGTTTATTTTGATATGTTCCTAGAGAAAATTGTATTGAAAGATGTTAGTAGCAATGATGCGGATTGGATCCGCGATCTGAGGTTTATCCTCATTGCTGCACAGAAGAATTATGTCCTTGATGCACCGCTAGGTGACAGACCTATTGCAGGAGCAGATGCAGACGTTATGAACGTTTGGCTAGCTCAATATGATGACTACTTAATAGTTTAGTGCACCATGCTTAACGGCTTAGAATCGGGACTTAAAAAGACGTTTTGAACGTAATGGACCATATGAGATGTTCCAGGAGTTGAAGTTAATATTTCAAGCAAATACCCGAGTTGCGAGATATGAAGTCTCCAACAAGTTCTATAGCTAAAAGATGGAGGAGAATCGCTCAACTAGTGAGCATGTGCTCAGATTGTCTGGGTACTACAATCGCTTGAATCAAGTGGGAGTTAATCTTCCAGATAAAATAGTGATTGACAGAATTCTCTAGTCACCATCACCAAGTTAGTAGAACTTCGTGATGAACTATAATATGCAAGGGATGACGAAAGTAATTCCCAAGCTCTTCGTGATGCTGAAATCGACGAAGGTAGAAATCAAGAAAAACATCAAGTGTTGATGGTTAACAAGACCACTAGTTTCAAGAAAAGGGCAAAGGGATAGAAGGGAACTTCAAGAAGAACAGCAAGCAAGTTGCTGCTCAAGTGAAGAAGCCCAAGTCTGGTCCTAAGCCTGAGACTAAGTGCTTCTACTGCAAAGGGACTGGTCACTGGAAGCGGAATTACCCCAAGTGATTGGCGGATAAGAAGGATGGCAAAGTGAACATAAGTATATTTTATACATATTATTGATGTGTACTTTGCTAGTGTTTATAGCAGCCCCTCAGTATTTGATACTAGTTCAGTTGCAAAGATTAGTAACTTGAAACGGGAGTTGCAGAATAAACAGAGACTAGTTGAGGGTGAAGTGACGATGTGTGTTGGAAGTGGTTCCAAGATTGATATGATCATCATCGTACACTCCCTATACTTTCGGGATTAGTGATGAACCTAAATAAATGTTATTTGGTGTTTGCGTTGAGCATAAATATGATTTGATCATGTTTATTGCAATACGATTATTCATTTAAATTAGAGAACAATTGTTGTTCTGTTTACATGAATTGAACCTTTTATGGTCATACACACCCAATGAAAATAGTTCATTGGATCTCGATCGTAGTGATACACATATTCATAATATTGAAACCAAAAGATGCGAAGTTAATAATGATAGTGCAACCTATTAGTGGCACTGCCGTTTAGGTCATATTGGTGTAAAGTGCATGAAGAAACTCCATGCTGATGGGATTTTGGAATCACTTGATTATGAATCACTTGATGCTTGCGAACCATGCCTCTTGGGCAAGATGACTAAAACGCCGTTCTCCGGAACAATGGAGCAAGCAACAGATTTGTTGGAAATCATACATACTGATGTATGTGGTCCGATAAATATTAAGGCTCGCGACAAGTATCATTATTTTCTAACCTTCACAGATGATTTGAGCAGATATGGGTATATGTACTTGATGAAACATAAGTCTGAAACGTTTGAAAAGTTCAAAGAATTTCAGAGTGAAGTAGAGAATCATCGTAACAAGAAAATAAAAGTTTCTACGATATGATCGCAGAGGTAAAATATTTGAGTTACGAGTTTGGCCTTCAGTTAAACAATGTGAAATAGTTTCACTACTCACGCCACCTGGAACACCACAACATAATGGTGTGTCCGAACGTCATAACCGTACTTTATTGGATATAGTGCAATCTATGATGTTTCTTACCGATTTACCACTATAGTTTTGGGATCATGCATTAGAGACAACTGCATTCTCATTAAATAGGGCACCATCAAAATCCGTTGAGATGACACCGTATGAACTATGGTTTGGCAAGAAACCAAAGTTGTCTTGTCTAAAAGTTTGGGGTTGTGATGCTTATATGAAAAAATTTCATCCTGATAAGCTCAAACCCAAATCGGAGAAATATGTCTTCATAGGATACCCAAATAAGACAGTTGGGTACACCTTCTATCACAGATCTGAAGGCAAGATATTCGTTGCTGAGAATGGATCCTTTCCAGAGAAGGAGTTTCTCTCGAAAGAAGTGAGTTGGAGGAAAGTAGAAAACTTGATAAGGTAACTGTACCTTCTCCCTTATTGGAAAGTAGTTCATCACAGAAATCTGTTCTTGTGACTACTACACCAATTAGTAAGGAAGCTAATGATAATGATCATGTAACTTCAAGATCAAGTTACTACCGAATCTCGTAAGTAAACCAGAGTAAGATCCGCACCAGAGTGGTACGGCAATCCTGTTCTGGAAGTCATGCTACTAGATCATGACGAACCTACAAACTATGAAGAAGCGATGGTGAGCCCAGATTCCGCAAGATGGCAAGAAGCCATGAAATCTGAGATGGGATCCATGTATGAAAACAAAGTATGGACTTTGGTTGACTTGCCCGAGGGTCGGCAAGCAATAGAGAACAAGTGGATCTTTAAGAAGAAGACTGACACCGACGGTAATGTTACTGTCTACAAAGCTCGACTTGTCGCAAAGGGTTTTTGACAAGTTCAAGGGATTGACTACGATGAGACCTTCTCACCCGTAGCGATGCTTAAGTCTGTCCGAATCATGTTAGCAATTGCCGCATTTTATGATTATGAAATTTGGCAAATGGATGTAAAGACTGCATTCCTGAATGGGTTTCTGGAAGAAGAGTTGTATATGATGCAACCAGAAGGTTTTATCGATCCAAAGGGAGCTAACAAAGTATGCAAGCTCCAGCGATCCATCTATGGACTGGTGCAAGCATCTCGGAGTTGGAATAAACGTTTTGATAGTGTGATCAAAGTATTTGGGTTTGTACAGACTTTTGGAGAAGCCAGTATTTACAAGAAAGTGAGTGGGAGCTCTGTAGCATTTCTGATATTATATGTAGATGACATATTACTGATTGGAAATGATATAGAATTTCTGGATAGCATAAAGGGATATTTGAATAAGAGTTCTTCAAAGAAAGACCTCGGTGAAGCTGCTTACATATTGAGTATCAAGATCTATAGAGATAGATCAAGACACTTGATAAGTTTTTTCAATGAGTACATACCTTGACAAGATTTTGAAGTAGTTCAAAATGGAACAGTCAAAGAAAGAGTTCTTTCCTGTGTTACAAGGTGTGAAATTGAGTAAGACTCAAAGCCCGACCACGACAGAAGATAGAAAGAGAATGAAAGTCATTCCCTATGCCTCGGCCATAGGTTCTATAAAGTATGCCATGCTATTTACCAGATCTATTGTATACCCTACACTGAGTTAAGCAAGGGAGTACAATAGTGATCTAGGAGTAGATCACTGGACAGCGGTCAAAATTATCCTTAGTGGAATAAGGATATGTTTCTCGATTATGGAGGTGGCAAAAGGTTCGTCGTAAAGGGTTACGTCGATGCAAGTTTTGACACCGATCTGGATGACTCTAAGTCTCGATCTAGATACATATTGAAAGTGGGAGCAATTAGCTAGAGTAGCTCCGTACAGAGCATTGTAGACATAGAAAATTGCAAAATACATAACGGATCTAAATGTGAAAGACCCGTTGACTAAGATTCTCTCACAAGCAAAACATGATCACACCTTAGTACTCTTTGGGTGTTAATCACATAGCGATGTGAACTAGATTACTGAATCTAGTAAACCCTTTTGGATGTTGGTCACATGGCGATGTGAACTATGGGTGTTAATCACATGGTGATGTGAACTATTGCTATTAAATCACATGGCGATGTGAACTAGATTATTGACTCTAGTCCAAGTGGGAGACTGAAGGAAATATGCCCTAGAGGCAATAATAAAGTTATTATTTATTTCCTTATATCATGATAAATGTTTATTATTCATGCTAGAATTGTATTAACCGGAAACATAATACATGTGTGGATACATAGACAAACAGAGTGTCACTAGTATGCCTCTACTTGACTAGCTTGTTAATCAAAGATGGTTAAGTTTCCTAACCATAGACAAAAGGAGTTGTCATTTGATTAACAAGGTCACATCATTAGTTGAATGATCTGATTGACATGACCCATTCCATTAGCATAGCACCCGATCGTTTAGTATGTTGCTATTGCTTTTATCCATGACTTATACATGTTCCTTTGACTATGAGATTATGCAACTCCCATTTGCCAGAGGAACACTTTGGGTGCTACCAAACGTCACAACGTAACTGGGTGATTATAAAGGAGTACTACAGGTGTCACCAAAGGTAGATGTTGGGTTGGCGTATTTCGAGATTAGGATTTGTCACTCCAATTATGGGAGAGGTATCTCTGGGCCCTCTCGGTAATGCACATCACTTAAGCCTTGCAAGCATTGCAACTAATGAGTTAGTTGCGGGATGATGTATTACGGAACGAGTAAAGAGACTTGCCGGTAACGAGATTGAATTAGGTATTGGATACCGGCGATCGAATCTCGGGCAAGTAACATACCGATGGACAAAGGGAACAACGTATGTTGTTATGCGGTCTGACCGATAAAAGATCTTCGTAGAATATGTAGGAGCCAATATGGGCATCCAGGTCCCGCTATTGGTTATTGACCGGAGACGTGTCTCGGTCATGTCTACATTGTTCTCGAACCGTAGGGTCCGCACGCTTAAGGTTACGATGACAGTTATTATGAGTTTATGCATTTTGATGTACCGAAGGAGTTCGGAGTCCCGGATATGATCACGGACATGACAAGGAGTCTCAGAATGGTCGAGACATAAAGATTGATATATTGGACGGCTATGTTCGGACATCGGAATGGTTCCGAGAGGTTTCGGATATTACCGGAGTGCCGGAGGGGTTACCGGAACCCCCCAGGGGAAGTATGGGCCTTATTGGGCCGCGAGGGGAGAGAGAGGGCCGCGCCAGGAGGTGGCGCGCGCCCCCTCCCATGAGGAGTCCGAATTGGACAAGGAGGGGGGGCGGCCCCCCCTTTCCCTCTCCCTCTCCCTTTCCTTCCTTCCCCCCTTCCCCCTCCTAGTTGGACTAGGAAAGGGGAGTCCTACTCCTACTAGGAGGAGGACTCCCCCTCCCTTGGCGCGCCTCTCTAGGATGGCCGGCCTCCCCCTTGCTCCTTTATATACGGGGGCAGGGGGGCACCCCAAGACACACAAGTTGATCATTGAGATCGTTCCTTAGCCGTGTGCGGTGCCCCCCTCCACCATATTCCACCTCGGTCATATTGTAGCGGTGCTTAGGCGAAGCCCTGCGATAGTAGAACATCAAGATCGTCACCACGCCGTCGTGCTGACGGAACTCTTTCCCGAAGCTTTGCTGGATCGGAGCCCGGGGAACGTCATCGAGCCGAACGTGTGCCAAGAACTCGGAGGTGCCGGAGTAACGGTGCTTGGATCGGTCGGATCGTGAAGACGTACGACTACATCAACCGCGTTGATATAACGCTTCCGCTTTCGGTCTACGAGGGTACGTAGACAACACTCTCCCCTCTCGTTGCTATGCATCACCATGATCTTGCATGTGCGTAGGAATTTTTTTGAAATTACTACGTTCCCCAACATGCAAAGGCTTTGCACGAGTAGGATGGATACTCGATTACGGACTCCGGTTACGAGAAGAAGAAGGGAGGGCGGGTGGGAGAAAACAACGACAACTTCGGATGGGGAAAACAACGACGATAGAAAAGAGCTGAGGATTGATCTCCCAAAAGACAAAGAGGTTTGGGTCGACTTGACGAGAAATACACCGAACAAAAGAGGATGGACAACTCACGAAAACTAACCGCGTGATCCTAAGGAAAAATTTGAAGGGGAAGAGGAGTAGCTCAAAACACCTATGTCAAGATTTCTCACCAGAGCGACGAAGGGGCTGAGGAGTAAAAAAGAAATCCTACTCTCCGATATAACTAGACTCCGAAAAAGATTTTTTTTACTAGACTCGACATCGGCCAAACTACACGATCAATCAAGGGGGCTCCTAGGGTCGGTCGAGGCTCTGATACCAACTTTCACGCCCAATATGCGATACTATCCTAAAGAGACTCGAAGGTCCCACCAAGGATAGAACCGCATATTGAAACGCTTTTGCAAGGTGGATATCATTACATCAACATTACATAAATAGAGGGGATACATCCAATACATACAATGTCACACGAATACAACAATACAACATACAGATCAACATCCGACTACGGATGGAACATAAACAGAAACTCAAACAATATCCACCCTGCTAGCCCAGGCTGCCGACCTGGAACCTATCCCTCAAATGAAGAAGAAGCAGAAGAAGAACTCCAACACAAATGAACATGGCTCTCACGTCATGATCATCGCGTAACCTGTACCTGCAACTGGTGTTGTTGTAATCTGTGAGCCACGAGGACTCAACAATCCCATTACCATGGGTATCAAGACTAGCAAAGCTTAATGGGAAAGGAAGGGATAAAGTGGTGTGGTTGCAGCAGCGGCTAAGCATGTATGGTGGCTAACATACGCAAATGAGAGCGAGAAGAGAATCAAAGGAACGGTCGTCAACTAGTAATGATCAAGAAGTGATCCTAATCTCCTACTTACGTCAAACATAACCCAGAAACCGTGTTCTCCTCTCGATCAACCCTGAAAAGAGACACTCACGGTAACGCACACGGTTGGTGTATTTTAATTAAGATCAACTTCAGGTTTTCTACAACTGGACATTAACAAATTCCCATCTGCCACATAACCGCGGGCACGGCTTTCGAAAGTTCAAACCCTGCAGGGGTGTCCCAACTTAGCCCATGATAAGCTCTCGCGATCAACGAAGGATATTCCTTCTCCCCGGGAAGACCCGATCAGTCTCGGAATCCCGGCTACAAGACATTTCGACAGTAATAAAACAAGTCCAGCAAGACCGCCCGATGCACCGACAATCCCGATAGGAGCTGCACATATCTCGTTCTCAGGGCAACACCGGATAAGCAAAGCGTACAGGTACCAACATAACCCAAGTTGCCAAGGGACGGTCCCGCACGGTGCTCTAGTTTGGACCAACACTTAGACAAGCATTGGCCCGGGGGGGCTAAAATAAAGATGACCCTTGAGAGAGCGACTCCTAAGGGAAAAGTAGGTGGTGATGAGGCAAATGGTAAAACCAAGGTTGGGCCTTGCTGGAGGAGTCTTATTCAAAGCGAACTGTCAAGGGGGTCCCATAAATCACCCAACCGCGTTAGGGACGCAAAATCCGGGAACATAACACCGGTATGACGGAAACTAGGGCGGCAAGAGTGGAACAAAACACCAGGCATAAGGCCGATCCTTCCACCCTTTACCAAGTATATAGATGCATTAATAATATAAGAGATATTATGATATCCCAACATAAAGATAAACATAATCCAACATGGAGCAATCTTCATCTACCTGCAACTAGCAATGCTATAAGAGGGGCTGAGCAAAAGCGGTAACATAGCGAAACAACGGTTTGCTAGGAAGGGTGACAAAGGTTAGAGTTTCATGGCAATTTGGGAGGCTTGAGCAGCAAGTGGTAGGTAACGCAGCATAGCGATAGAACGAAGCAACTAGCATACCAATGATAGTAATGAGATCCAAGGTGACGGTCATCTTGCCTGAAATCCCGCAAGAAAGAAGAACGAGTCCATGAAGAAGATGGAGCCACGAAGACGAACGAATCCTCACGATCGCAACGAAACGGGAACTATCTAGAAGAAGCACACAACATGGTAAACACACCACACATGAACAAGGCATGATGCTCAAACAAGTATGATGCATGACAAGGCTACATGAAGTTACTCATGGCAAGGAATGATGCATACAAGAGCAACACATCAAAGCAAGTTTAAATGAGGCCGGAAACAACATAGAACAACTCCGGTAAGTCCTCATATGCAAATTTCGAAATTGGTCCAGATCTGAATAACCTTATGTTAAAGTTTGTTAAACAGCAAGTTAAGATGCACCAACATGATCTACACGAAATTCTAGTCAAGTTACATATAAAGTTCATTAGATTCGGAGCTACGGCCTAGAAGATATGAGCAAAACAAGATAAACATGGCATTGATGCAAAATGCATTCAAACATCAAACAAACACCTCAAAACATGGATGCAACAAGGTGACATGAAACTACATGCAAAACTAAGTAAGTTTCATATAGAGCACACTCAAAACGCAGCAACGGTTCAACACACACCCTATACAAGTTATAACAACAATCTGTCCAAAACAGCAAGTAGGCATCTTGCAAGCATCAAAACAACAAGCTACAGGATCATAACATGATAAAAAAAGGCATGGAAATGATGTACAGGTAAAGCATGACAAAACATGAACACTGAGCTATCTCCATAAACTAATATAACAAGCTCAAAAGGACATGGCAAGATTGCAAATAATATCAGGTTCACAGACTTGGCAGAATTCACAGGACATGGCAGAAATAACATCAGGTTGCAATGTTTAGAGCTATAAAACAACATGGTACAACAAGCTATCATGTCAAAATAAAGCATGGCATGAATCTAATCAAAGCATATAACAAGAGTTCCTTACTGACCATGAGCCAAAAGGGATCAGAAAATACAATTGCAAGCATGTGAACTTAGCAAAAACATAAACAGATTCAGACTTAGTGAAAAACTGGAGCATGGCAAAACAGATAACAAGTAGGCATGTTTACGAGCTCGATGCACTCACTACGAGGCATTGCATGACAAAATAAGCATACATCCAGCATCTATACATGGCATAGAAGCTATACATGGCAAGAGCAATAACATAGCATGCACGGATCAACTACAACAAGCTTGGCAAAATTGAATAACATGTAAACAATCTGCCAGGAACATTTTATAGCAAAAGTAAACAATCTGCCATATAACAAAACACTCTTACTGAACATACTCAAAAGAGGCATGGATCTCACTGTAGCAACATGAATACATGGCGTCACAATAACATCAGACAAAGACTTGGTGAAATTCTAAGACCCTGAAATCAACAACATCATGGAGGCTACTTAACATGCTTGTTCTAGTCACCACATAGATCACAAAAATACATGGCATACACCCCTGTAAAGATGGCATGACATATTTCAAAGCACATGTAGAGCTCAAGTTCATAGGGTGCATACATCAATCATGGCAAAAATGACAAAAGTGCATGTTCTGATAAGAATCTGAAACTAACATCACATAGCCCTCTTCCAACAGCATTTCGGGCATCAAGATCACCTCAAATGAACATGGCACAATGGAACAAAATGTAAAGCATCTCACTATGAACATTCCGGTATATCACACGGATGAAACAGAGCTATGGATGATGAGTTATGGTGCAATGAACAGGGCAATGTGATGCAAAAATAAAAGACTTAGAGATATTCGGGGTCAACCTAGGGTCACGGGGCACGCATCCCGAGGCGGTGCCGGAGATGAGGAGGACGCCGGCCGGAGTTCGAGGGAGAACTCCGGCGAGTCGGGGCGGCCGGAGTCGGCGGGTCCGGGCTGGATCTGGCCGGATCCGGTCGGACCCCGGCGAAGGAGACGAGGCGGCGAAGGGCGGCGAGCGCAGCGGCGGGGCCGAGGGCGGCGCACAGCGGCGGGCAGCGGGGGCGCTCGCCGGCGACAGGGCCGGGCGCCGGCGCGCGCGGTCTCTGGCGGGCGGCGCTGGACGCGGGCCTCCCGCGGTCGGCGGCGGCGTCGATTCGGGCCCCGCGGGCCGGATCTGGGCCGCGCGAGCCCTGGCGGCGGCGGGACGGCGGCGGACACGTGGCAGCGCGGGAGCGGTTGGCGGCGGCGACGCGGCTGAGGTGGCGGCCTCCGATTCGTCGGAGCGACGTGGCGGCGGGGGTGGACGCGTCCGGCGGCGGGACGGACATGTCCGGCTGCGGGAGGAGGAAAATGGCTAGGGTTGGACTGCGCGCAAAATTCGGAGGTAGACACATATTTATAGGCAGAGAGAGTTTGGAGGCTCCAAATGGAGTGCGGTTTTCGGCCACGCGATCGTGATCGAACGGCCTAGACGATAGAAGGGGTTATGATGGGTTATTGGGCCACTTAGGAGGGGTGATGGGCTGCACACAAAAGAGGGCTTTATGGTTACCCGGTTAACCGTTGGAGTATCAAACGACCTCCGATTGACCCGAAACTTGACAGGCGGTCTACCGGTGCTATACCAAGGCCGCTTGGCAAACCTCAGTCCATTCCGAGACCGTTTAACACCCGCACATGAAAAGAGGCAAAAGGGGGCGCCGGGTGACATAGGAGTGCCGGATTGCAAAACGGACAACGGGGAAAATGCTCGGATGCATGAGACGGACACGTATGCAATGCAATGCCAAGATGGCATGATATGAAATGCAGATGATGACATGGCAAAGTGCGACACGCAAGCACATGACATGGCAATGACGGCGAATAACTGGCGGACACCTGGCGCATCGAATCCGGGGCGTTACATCAAGGCCATCGAGAGGATGGAGGTGCCCACCCGACTGCTGGACGTGCAAAAATTTACCGGCTGCTTGGCATCCATCAGCCGTTTCATCAGTCGGCTGGACGAGAAGGCACTTCCCCTGTACCAGCTCATGAAGAAGACCACTTTTTTCGAGTGGAACGACAAGGCGGATGAAGCTTTTCTCCAGCTCAAAAAGATGTTGACCACTCCGCCTGTCCTGGCGGCTCCGACTGCTAAGGAGCCCATGCTTCTCTACATCGCCGCCACCAGCCGGGTGGTTAGCACAGTCATAGTTGTGGAACGCAAGGAAGAAGGCAAAGCATTTCCATTCCAGAGGCCGGTGTATTACCTGAGTGAAGTATTGTCCGCCTCCAAGCTGAACTACCCCCACTATTAGAAGATGTGCTATGGCGTGCACTTTGCCGCCAAGAAGCTGAAGCCATACTTTCAAGAGCACCCAATCACTATGGTCTGCACTACTCCACTTGCCAAGATCATTGGAAGTCGAGATGCTTCATGCCGAGTGGCCAAATGGGCCATAGATTTGGCCCCCTACACCATCTACTACCAGCCTCGCACTGCCATCAAGTCACAAGCACTGTCCGACTTCCTCGTCGACTGGGCCGAGACCCAGTACCTTCCGCCAGCGCCAGACTCCACTCATTGGCGAATGCACTTTGATGGTTCCAATATGCACACCGGTTTGGGAGCCGGAATCGTCCTCACCTCTCCCAAAGGCGACAAGCTCAGATATGTGCTGCAAAAATCCACTTTGCCGCCTCCAACAACGTAGCTGAATACGAAGCACTCATACACGGGCTCCGGCTTGCCAAGCAACTCGGCATTTGCTGGATCCTGTGCTATGGAGACTCCGACTTGGTGGTCCAGCAGTCGTCAGGCGACTGGGACGCCAAAGATTGACAAGCTACCGCTTCCTCATCCAGCAACTCAGCGGATACTTTGAAGGGTGCGAGTTCCTCCATGTGCCAAGAAATGACAATGAGCAAGCAGATGCCTTGGCACGGATCGGATCCACCCGACAAGCAATACTAGCCGGTGTCGCCCTGCAACACCTCCTTAAGCCGTCTGTCAGGCCGTCGCCAGAATCAGACTCCATCTTCGTGCCGGCTCCTCCTGAAGCAGTCGGATCCGACTTGAGGGCCCCAACAGTCGGCACGGGGAAGTTGATAGACGACTCGGGGACTGCAGCAGTCGCACCCGGCCCGGGTACTTCAAAGCCCGGCCCGGAGACTGCAGCAGTTGGCCTGGGGACTTCATCGACTCAGCAAGTGGCAGCTGACTCCAACCCGCCGCCTCCCGTCCCAACCGCCCTTGTGCAAGTTGTAGTTCTGGCAGTCAAAGAAATAGCAGCACCTTCATGGGCACAACCTATCCTCAACTTTCTGGTGAACAAGGGGCTGCCGACTGATGAGATCTCGGCCCGACAAGTGCAGCGTCGGGCAGCAGCGTACACCATTGTCAACAGAGAACTTGTGAGGTGTAGTGTCACTGGTGTGTACCAGCGCTGCATGGAGCCGGAGCAAGGCCAAGCAATCCTCAAAGATATCCACCAAGGCTAGTGTGGTCACCACGCAGCTTCAAGAGCACTCGTTGCCAAAGTTTTCCGCCATGGTTTTTTCTGACCGACTTCTCTAGAAGATGCCAAAGACTTGGTCCAGAAGTGTAAAGGGTGCCAGAACTTTTGTTCCAAGCCACATTTGCCGGCTTATGCACTCAAGACCATCCCCATCGCCTGGCCCTTTGCAGTTTGTGGGCTGGACATGGTGGGACCATTCAAGACAGCACGCGGCGGTATGACTCACCTGCTTGTCCCGATGGACAAGTTCACCAAGTGGATAGAGGCAAAACCAATAAAGAAGTTGAATGGTCCAACTGTCGTGACTTTCATCTCCGACATCACCATCCGGTATGGCATATCACACAACATCATCATCGACAATGGCACAAACTTTGCCAAAGGCGCCTTGGCTCGTTTTTGCGCGACGTAGGGCATCCGATTGGACTTAGAGTCTGTTGCCCATCCGCAGTCAAACGGCCAAGTGGAGTGAGCAAACGACCTCATTTTGTCCGGCATCAAGCCCCAATTGGTCGAGCCTCTTTCTAGAGCGTTCGGCTGGCTGTTGGCTCGACGAGCTGCCAACCATCCTCTAGAGCCTGCGGACAACTCCAAACAAGTCAACTGGCTTCACGCCCTTCTTCCTCATCTACGGTGCCGAAGCCGTCATCCCGACGGACATAGAATTCGACTCCCCTCGAGTCACCATGTACATCGAAGAGGAGGCAAGAGAGTCACGAGAAGACGACGCCGATCTGCTGGAAGAGGGCCGACTGTTGGCACTCAGTCGGTCCACCATATACCAGCAGAGCCTACGCTGATACTACAACCGGAAGGTCAAGCTAAGATCCTTCCAAGAGGGAGACCTTGTGCTCCGGCTGATCCAGCGAACAGCCGGCCAGCACAAGCTCTCGGCACCTTGGGAGGGCCCCTTCATCATCAGCAAGGTGTTGGGCAATGACTCCTACTACCTGATCGATGCTCAGAAGCCTCGAGCACGCAAAAGAGATGATTCCGGCAAGGTGACAGAGCGGCCATGGAATGCAAATCTCCTTAGAAGGTTTTACAGTTGATGCAGTATGTACCACGCTACCTTTTGTATTAAGTACGAAGACTCCGGGGTCCCCCAAGAAGAGCTCAGGGACTACCCTCTTTTATCTATATGATAAGTATTATGCCTATGAATGTGTTATTTCAATAGTCCGCCTGGCACCGGGTTCGACTAGTTGGCCCGGGGGCTCGCCGCCTTGTACTATGTGATGCTTCCTGCAGCCGGACAAGTAATGTGTTGGCACTTAAGCCTTCTCCTGCCAAAGCCGTAGCTCGCAGAGCGGCTGTCCGATAGGCGGGAGTCAAAGGCAGGAAAGGGTGCCCACATGAAAAATGGCTAAGGACCCAAAAGCATGTACATAGTCCAAGCTGGCTTCCCGCCTCACCAACCGGCTGTTGAGCGGCCGGCCTGCCGACTTCTACTTAGTTTGCTAAATGCTCTAAACGGCTAAGTACTTACCCTCCCAAAGCAGCCAAGTACTTGACCCAGCCGCAGTCCGCAGAGCGGCTGTTTGGCTGGCAAGACGGCAGCCCAGGGAGGGCGGCAAAGGAAAAAAACCCAAGGAGCAGAAAGCAAGGAAAGATAGAACTCGGCAAAAATATTTACATATCAAGGCCCTTGGCCAGAATTCAGCAGGAGTTTGAAATACACCCCATGGGTGGAATTGCGCGAAGTTAACAAAGTTTGTCGAGACTGATAAGCAGGTAAAAACAAAATATAAATTGGCAGCCTAGGGAGCAGCAGACGGGTTCGGCGGAACGGTGGAGTCGGTGGTGCCGGTTGGTGGAGCGGCCGGCTGGTCAGTCCCCGCTTGGTCGCCTTCAGCAGCAGTCGACTCGCTCGGGCGTGGCTCGTTGCTGGAGGCGCGGTCGAGCTGAGGCTGGCCATTTGCTTCAACCTCTGGCGCTTCCTATTCACTTTCCTCGTCCTCCTCATCTTATCCCTTGTCGCTGGAGTCGATCGCTTCGGCCGAGTCCTCACCATCCTTCGGGTTCAGCCCGAACCACTCCTGCGGTGCCTCGGTACTGTTCTCAGCCAGCTCAGGAACGAAGATGCTGGTGTTGGTGTACTCGACAATCACCGTGGCTCGCTGGATAAGATCACGCTCCACCGCCACCAACTCCTCTTGGGCTTCCAGTCGAAGCATGGCCAACGGGGCTAGATCTAGCCCAGGGTACCATGCCTTGACGAACTCCAAGGCCCGGCGTGCCCCAGCCCGGGCCGAGGAACCCTTCCAAGCCTCAAGGCGTCCGGCCACCACCTCTAGCCAGTCGGCAGTCCGGCTGGGTGTACGTGGAGCCGGCATGTCTGGCCACAGGGCGGAGATCGCCTGGGCGCCGACATGCTGAAGACGGCGCATCATCCGATGAGCCGGCCGGAGATGGGCCTGGATGCTGAGAAACTGTTCGCTAAGGGTCCGGGGGCGTTGGCAACAATCTGCGCACCTTCCACCCTCCGCCCTTCGTGATCAGCCTCGATGGCTTGGTTATCAGCACCAGAGTGACCAGGGAAGAAGTCTTCTCAAACAAAAAAACAAAAGAGCCAGAAGTTAGGGGCCGGAGGCCGGCCTGATCAGCAGCCGGCAGCCTTAAGAAACAAAAAAGAAGGAAGCTTACCGTCAACCATGTCTTCAATATTGCCGAAGCCGGTAGTCAGCAATGCCTCCTTGTCGGTCCAGGCGGAGCGTTCGGTCTCGAACTCGATGAGGAGATTGGACTCTTTCACCTCCGCCTCCTTCTGGGCCTTCTGGAGAAGCTCCGGCAGCTCCATCAGTTGCTTGACCAGCCGGTCACGCTCCTGGGCCAGCTCGTTGCACTCCACCTCCTTGGCGTGCAAGGCGGTGTTGGCTTCACCCAGCTGCTGCTGCAGGGCAGCGTTGGTCTCTGCAAGAAGGGAGAAAGAAAAAGGCGTCAACAACCAACAGAGAAGAAGTACAGTCGCCGTGGAGATCCGGCCCGACTGCTCAGCAGTCGGCCCGAATCTCGGGGACTACAGCCCGCGGGTGCGCTAGCGCGCTCCCACAGAGAAAGAAGTTACCAATATCAACAAAGAAGAAGAACAGTTGCCTGGGAGATCCGGCCCGACTGCTCAGCAATCGGCTTGAATCTCGGGGACTACAGCCCGCGGGTGCGCTAGCGCGCCCCCGCAGAGAAAGAAAACAAGGACTTACTCCGGCTCTCCGACAGGTCGGCGGTCCGTTGATCTAGATCACGGACATTAGAGTTGAAGGCAACCGCGCGGAGGTTATGATAGTCCTATAATGAAGATATCGGACAATGTTAGTACTCGGATCTTGCCAGTTAAAGTTCCGAGCCGCCTGCTCAGTAGCCGGCCCAAAACTCGGGGACTACACCCAGTGGGTGCGCTGGCGCGCCCCCACAGAGAAGTATAAAAAATCAAAGATGAAGAAGTGAGAATCATACCCGGATGGCTGCACACGATTCCAAGAAGGCCTTATTGCACCGCTTCAGAGCGTCGGCCTCGGCTCGGAGTTTGCCTTGGACGTCCAGGATTGCCTAACTCAAAGGGCCCGTCCCGCCTCCTCGCACCCAATCAGCGGGCATGGCGCTGATCGCTTCGGCATCAGGGATTGATGAGCTCGCGGCGCTGGCTTCCAGTGGCCGCGGAGCTGAGGCCGGCTTTGCAAAGTGACAACGCATTGGTGTGAGGGCCCCAGAAGTCGGGCCCGTCACCATCTCGTCTCCGGCTCGTGGCACCGGCGGGTCAGCCGGCTGCTTGTCCCGTGCTCCTTCGGACAACGGCGGTGGCGGCACGGCCACGTCCGGCATGACAACATCGCCGCCCTCCCTCTCCATGATCGGTTGCTCATCACCGGCTCCTCTAGTCGGCGCCGTGAACTCTGGTGGAGGCGGTGCGGAATTCAAAGGAACGACGAATAGCGGCTCCTGGCGGCGCACGGCTTCTTCAAGCTGCTTCTTCAAGGCGACATCGGCCTCGGCCTCCGCCAGCTTCTTCAGCGCGGCAGCCTCCGCCTTGTCTACCTCCACCTTCTCCAGGCGGGCGGCCTCCTGCTCCTCGCGCGCCTCACGCGCATTTCGTTCCTGCGCCTCTCGGAGGTCGGCCGCAGGATCGATTCGCCGGCTAGTGGTGGAGGTGTCCGCCGACCCGATAACAGAGGCGGCGGCCGACTTCTCGAGTGAGAGCGGAGCCCTAAGTCAAGGAGACGAGGAGAGGAAGGTCAGATAGAATCAACAAGAAAGGAAAGCATGAGAAAAAGATACTTACGCCGACACCATGGGAGGCGCCTTCGGAAGCTTCCGAAATTTGGCCGCCTTCACGGCGGCCTCCTTCTACCTGGTCGAGGCGGTCGGGTTCTTGGCCTTCTTCGGCGTGCTGCCGAACAAGGCGGCGCCCTGTTTACGCTTTCCCGTGATGCCTCGAGCAGTCGGCTTGGTGGAGGGCCCCGCGTCTGCCTTGCTGGCGCCCCGTGAAGGGCGCGGATCGTCCTCCTCCTCCTTGAAGTCGTCCGGCCACGTCTCGACGCCGCCCCCTTCTTCGGAGCCACCGGCTCCATAGACGCCACCTGTCGCATCGTCCTCTAAGGCGGCTGCCCCCAGGTCGGGGTCGTCCACATCGGTCACCTCCCGGTCTGGCTGGTAGTTTCCACCCGCCCCCACGATGGCGGTCGTCGCCGCATACATGTAGATCTGTCTCAGAAAATAAGAGGCCGACTGGTCGATACAACAAGGCGTAATCAAGATAAGGTACTGAAGAGGGAAAAAGATTGTAGAGCTTACGGCAGGCAGTGGGTCTGCGTGGGAGTACGCATGCTTGCCGAACCGCCAGGACCCCTCCAGCTTGAGGTCGGAGATCTCGTTCATCAAGTTTGCCACCTCGGCAGCCGTCATCTCCTTGGTACTCAGCCGACACGGGTCATGGTGCCCGCTCATCCGGCTGATCAAGTGAGGCCGGCCTTGGAGCGGAAGAACCCGGCGCACGATGAAGGCGACCAGCAAGTCGGATGGCTTGAGGTCTTCGGCGGCGGTTAGCTCCCGGAGTCGGTTGATGGCGGCGGCGGTGTCTGCCGCCACGGGCTTCGGCTTGTAGCCCCAGCTGGCCCGGGGCTCGGCCGGTGGGCCGTCTTCGTAGGCCGGCAGGTTGATGAAGTCGACTGCCGGGTCGACGTTCTCCACGTAGAAGTAAGATTGCTGCCACATCTTGACCGACTGTGGCAACTTGAAGGCGGGGAAGACATTCTTCGGCGACGGCCGGCGCACCGCGATGAAGGCACCACACTGGGCCGCCTTCTCCCTGGCAGAGGTGCCCAGTTTGGTGTAAATGGATGCTCCCCATGACTCGATGGTGGGGAGGATGCCGAGGTAGCCTTCACACATCGTGACGAAGGCGGACAACAACATCATGGTGTTGGGCGTGATGTGATGAGGTCAGACATGGTAGAATTCGAGGAACGAGCGGAGGCCGCTTGCCGGTAGGCCGAAGCCACGGATGAAGTACGAGCGGAAGACGACCCGCTCGCCCTCCCCCGGTGCCGGCGAAATCTCCCCGCAGGAGGCGCGCGTGCCTTCACGCAGCCCGTGCCGGGAAGGCGTCGTGTGTCGCAGAGGAAGGCGATGTGGTCTTCGTTAACGTTCGACCCGTCCCAATCTCCTCCCCGCTCGCGCGCCATGGAGAGCTCGATGAGGCAAATGGCGCAGCGGGGGAGCTGAGAACTGGTGCGGGGCCAAGAGGGCTCGGGACGAAAGAGCTCGGCGGAGACGAGCAGTGGCAGCACTCTGGCGTAGCTTGGGGGGCCTATGGCAGGAGGAAGAAGAAGGAGACAAGGAGAGGGCGTGCGTGCTCCGCCGCTCACCCTCCTCCCCCTACTTATAGCCGGTGGGCTATGAAGCCGAGGCGGCGAGGCGTGGGATCGTCGGATTAACTGTGCCCACGACCCCACATCCCTGTTTTTATCGCGCGAGTTACTGCGTGCAGTAACTCCACGAGGAAGCTCAACCGGCCGCCTCGGCTGTAGCGGATCCGCTCGCATGCCGAGGCCCGATAGTGGCGGGCCCAGCCTGCTGTCACGTCCCGTCACGCGCGTGGGCTAGTAGGCTGGCCCGGCTGGATGATGCCACGTGGTGTGTCCACGATGGGCGGCGGCCCTGGAGGCTTAGCCAGCACGCCACCTAGTTCTTGCCGTTGTGTTCAAAGTTTTCTGGCAAGTCCGTCTGGTTCTCCCTCCAAGCGGCACGCTAGGAGCCGGATGAAGCTTCCGACCAGAGCACTCGGAGAAGGAAACTGTTGAGGCTTCTCGGCTTATCAGCTGCGACGCCACACCAGCTTCGGGGACTACTGTCGGAGTAATGGGCCATGGGTACCCTAACCTGAGTCCCTGAGCCTTTCAAGACATCGGGGCTGGCTTCGCCCCTTAGGACATCCACATGAAGCGCCGCCTTCTGATGGTCGGCTGGCCCAAGCAGCCGGCTTCCAGGAGGCAGCTAGGCTCCAGAAGGCGGCACCAAGACGGGCCGACTCCTTGCAGGCGGCCTCCAGAGAGGCTGGCTCCAAGCAGGCGGCCCACGGCGCCCTCAGAGTCTGCGCCCCCATTAAGAAGACAAGGTAGTGTGAGGCTACAGTGTAGCCCATCACCCCCGTATCCAGGGCCGGGCGTGGCCACAGTACTCCGTACAGGCAGAGATCTCCGCACGGCACGGCACTGTTGCCACTCCACACCTGACGTCACTACTGGCAGGCGGAGCCCTGTTCCCACGACGACCTATCGGTACGGCCGGCAGGCGGCGGGCCCTACCAGGCAGCGAGAGCCCGTAAGGCGGCGGAAGCCTGACCAGTTAGACCCGAGGGAAGTCGGCCTCTAGCAGGCGGCCCCTTCCTCCCTCGGGGTTTGTGCGCCATTAACCAGATGAGACAGGGAGTGGCTACAGTGATCTCCCATCAGTCGGCGGGACTGTAGCCACGCTTCCCTGGCCAAGTATGCTTCATTAGCATCACGGCTACAGTAATCAGCAGCCGGCAAGACCCGCAAGTGGCGGGAGCGGCCTGTCGGCTCCATACCAGAGCAGTCGGCGGGGCCCACAAAGCAGTAGGCCCCAGCAGCCGGCAGAGAAGCCGGCGACCAGAGACACTGACAGTCGGGTCCTACACCCGGCTAGATTACTATTGTACCCCTGGGGGTAGGCCTATATAAACCCCCCAGGGCACCCATGTAAAGGGTTCCCAACCTGTTAGAACTAGACTCATACCTAGAGGAAGGAGAGAGCGTGACTGCCTTCGTCTACCTCTAGCATACATCTCGAGGAGCACCATTGTATCCACTAGTGCCTTAGTGATCATGCGGAGACCCCGCAGAGCAGGACTAGGTGTGTTCTCTCCTAGGAGAGCCCCGAACCTGGGTAAAGTACGCTGGCGTTCGTGTCTACGCCTCATCCTGCTTCCGGGCACCGGCGACGTTCCACTCGCTCCCACCATGATAAGCCATCCTTTGGCATATGTCACACCCAACCCCCGACAAGCTCAAAGCTGCCGGGTACCTTCCCAAAGTGGCCCAGTGCCGCTACCTGATACGTCCATTTTGCACCATGTTTTCCTACTATTATTTATAATATTTTTAATAATTATAACACTTTGTGATGCAATTATAATGCATTTTCTTTCTTAATTTGCAAGATTTACATGAAGAGGGCTGGCAGCTGGAATTCTGGACCTGAAAAAACTACTTCAGTGATATCTTTTCTACAGAACTCCAAATGACCTGAAATTTCACGGAGAATCTTTATGGAATATTAAAAAAATACTGGAGCAAAGAAGTGCCAGAGGGGGCCTACTAGTTGCCCACAAGACAACAGGGTACGACGACCCCCTAGGTGCGCCCTGATGCCTTGTGGGGCCCCTGGTTAGCCTCTGGCCCTCGTCTTCTGCTATACGAAGGGTTTTGACTTAGAAAAAAATCAAGAGAAGGCTTTCAGGACAAAGCGTCGCCGTCTCGAGGCGGAACCTAGGCAGGAGCACTTTAGCTCTCCGGTGAAGCGATTCCGCCGGGGGACACTTCCCTCCGAGATGGGGAAATCGAAGCCACCAACATCACCAACAGCCCTCTCAGTGTGGGAGGATCAATCTTCGCCAACATCTTCACCAACACCATCTCAACTCAAACCCTAGTTCATTTCTTGTATTCAATCTTTGTCTCAAAACCTCAGATTGGTACCTGTGGGTTGCTAGCAGTGTTGATTACATCTCGTAGTTGATGCTAGTTGGTTTATTTGGTGGAACATTATATGTTTAGATCTTTGATGATATTCAATACCCCTCTGATCTTGAACATGAATATGATTTGTGAGTAGTTACTTCTGTTCTTGAGGACATGGAAAAGTCTTGTTATAAGTAATCATGTGAATTTAGTATTCGTTCGATATTTTGATGATATGTATGTTGTCGCTTCCTTTAGTGGTGTCATGTGAATGACGACTACATGACACTTCACCATACTTGGGCCTAAGGGAAGGCATTGTGGAGTAATAAGTAGATGATGAGTTGATAGAGTGATAGAAGCTCAAACCCTAGTTTATGTGTTATTCCGTAAGGGGCTGATTTGGATCCATATGTTTTATGCTATGGTTAGATTTATCTTAATTCTTGTTTCGTAGTTGCGGATGCTTGCGAGAGGGGGTAATCATAAGTGGGAGACTTGTTCAAGTAAGAAAAACACCCAAGCACCGGTCCATCCACATATCAAATTATCAAAGTAGCAAACGTGAATCAAACAAACATGATGAAAGTAACTAGATGATAATTCCCATGTGTCCTCAAGAATGCTTTGCTTGTTATAAGAGAACATTCCGGCATGTCCTTTGCTATAAAAAGGATTGGGCTACCTTTCTGCACCTTTGTTACTATTGTTAATTGTTACCCGTTACGAATTACCTTGCTACAAAACTGTCTATCATTGTTACTTACAACACTTGTAGATAATGCCTTGCTGAAAACCGCTTGTCATTTCCTTCTGCTCCTCATTGGGTTCAACACTCTTACTTATCCAAAGGACAATGATTGATACCCCATACTTGTGGGTCACTGGTGCTGTTGCCGGGGAGTGAAGCGCCCTTGGCAAGGAAACATTTACATTAAATGTTGAAATTTACTATTACTTGTTACCATGGAAAGTAATCCTTTGAGGGGTTTGTTCGGGGTATCTTCACGTCGACCGGAAGCAATAAGAGTTTCCACTCAACCTACTGAACCTACTGGAAATATTTATTATGATATTCCTTCGGGTATGTTAGAGAAACTACTAGCTAATCCTTATGCAGGAGATGGAACAATACATCCTGATATGCACTTAATATATGCAGAAGAAATTTGTGGATTATTTAATCTTGCATGTTTATCCGAGGATGGAGTTAAGAAGAAGGTATTCCATTTATCTTCAGATGGGAAGGCATTGACATGGTGTACGCTATTGGATGATACTGGAATGTGAGATTGGAATTTGTTGAGATTGGAATTTCATCAGAAGTTTAATCCTATGCATCTGGTTCATCGTGGTTGGAAATATATATATATAATGTTTCACCTGATGAAGGAGAAAGTATTGCTCAAGCTTGGGGGAGTCCAAAGTACATGATGTAAACATACCCCAATCATGTGCTCTCAAGAGAAATTATTATACAAAACTTTTATGCTCAGCTTTCTCATAATGATCTATCCATGCTCGATTCTTCTTCTACTCATTCCTTTATAAAGAAAACTATTGAATTCAAATGGGGTCTTCTAGAATGAATTAAATGGAAATATGAAGATTGGGAACTAAACAAAGGTAAAGAGTCGGGTATAAAACTTAAGTTTGATTATGTTAAATCTTTTATGGAAATCGATGCTTTTCATAAGTTTAGTGCTAAATATGGACTTGGCTATGAGATAATAGCTTCCTTTTGTGAATCATTTGCTACTCATGTCTATCTCCCTAAGGAGAAGTAATTTAAATATCATACACCTATTAAAGAAAAGATTGAGTAACCTGTTATAGTTAAAGATGAAACTATTATTTATAATGTTGATCCAGTTGTATCAACTGCTTATATTGAGAAAGCTCCTTTCCTAGTTAGGATTAAGGAATGTGCTAAAATTACAACTGTGGTTAATGATACGTCTCCATCGTATCTACTTTTCCTAACGCTTTTGTAAGGGCATATTTCTCCCTATGTGGTTTTGGTGATTGATGACAATGCATTTGCGGACTAATCGTGTGCATTCAACATTTCAGATATCTCATGTCTAGGCACAAGATGATCCGGTGCCCCTCGGAGCCTATCGAAGACGGCGCTTCTCTACGTTTCTTTTCGGTGGATTTGAGTCGTAGGAAATCCATACTATTAAGAGGGGCCCGCTTCGGAAAGTAGGGTGGAATCAACATGTACACATCTGTTCCTTTGCACCACCTTTCCTTCTCATCATTGGAGCACCGGTCGTTTTCCCATGTCTTTGCGAAGATGAAGGCCTCCAAGTGCTATAGTTCTGTGGCGTGCGGTAGTACTACTCCAGGGAGCAGTAGTATCGCAGCGGTCCATGGTAGTACCGCCCAGGGTAGCGGTAGTACCGTGCAGTGCGGTAGTACCGCTCCTCACGAGAGGTAGTACCATGGCCTCTAGCCCAGAACGATGGCACGCACGAAAGTAGGTGCTGAAGTAATTCTTTACTTCCGCGCCCTACGCGGTAGTACCGCTCCCTGCGAGCGGTAGTACTGATACGTCTCCAACGTATCTATAATTTTTTAGGGAAGTAATTCTTTACTTCCGCGCCCTACGCGGTAGTACCGCTCCCTGCGAGCGGTAGTACTGATACGTCTCCAACGTATCTATAATTTTTGATTGCTCCATGCTATATTATCTACTATTTTGGACTATATTCGACTTTATTTTCCACTTTATATTATTTTTGGGACTAACCTATTAACCGGAGGCCCAGCCCAGAATTGCCGTTTTTTGCCTATTTCAGTGTTTCGGAGAAACAGGATATCAAATGGAGTCCAACCGGAATAAAATCTTCGGGAACGTGATTTTCTCACCAAACATGATCCAGGAGACTTGGACCCTACTCCAAGGTAGCCAAGAGGCGGTCACGAGGGTGGGGGGCGCCCCCCCCCTTAGGGTGCGCCCCCTGCCTCGTGGGCCCCTCGAAGCTCCACCGACGTACTCCTTCCTCCTATATATACCAACGTACCCCCAAACGATCAGAACGGGAGCCAAAAACCTAATTCCATCGTCGCAACTTTTTGTATCCACAAGATCCCATCTTGGGGCCTGTTCCGGAGCTCCATCGGAGAGGGCCGTCATCACGGAGGGCTTCTACATCATCATAGCCCCTCCAATGAAGTGTGAGTAGTTTACCTCAGACCTTCGGGTCCATAGTTAGTAGCTAGATGGCTTCTTCTCTCTTTTTGGATCTCAATACAAAGTTCTCCCCCTCTCTTGTGGAGATCTATTCGATGTAATCTTCTTTTTCTGGTGTGTTTGTTGAGACCGATGAATTGTGGGTTTGTGATCAAGTCTATCTATGAATAATATTTGAATCTTCTCTGAATTCTTTTATGTATGATTGGTTATCTTTGCAAGTCTCTTAGAATTATCAGTTTGGTTTTGCCTACTAGAATGGTTTTTCTTGCCATGGGAGAAGTGCTTAGCTTTGGGTTCGATCTTTCGGTGTCCTTTCCCAGTGACAGAATGGGCAGCAAGGCACGTATTGCATCGTTGCCATCGAGGATAACAAGATGGGGTTTATTTCATATTGCATGAATTTATCTCTCTACATCATGTCATCTTGCTTAAAGTGTTACTCTATTTTTAACTTAATACTCTAGATGCATGCTGGATAGCGGTCGATGAGTGGAGTAATAGTAGTAGATGCAGGAAGGAGTCGGTCTAGTTGTCTCGGACGTGATGCCTATATACATGATCATACCAAGATATTCTCATAACTATGCTCAATTCTGTCAATTGCTCAACAGTAATTTGTTCACCCACCGTAGAATACTTATGCTCTTGAGAGAAGCCACTAGTGAAACCTATGGCCCCCGGGTCTATTCTCATCATATCAGTCTCCATCACTTTAATCTTGCTTTGCTTTTTTAATTTGCCTTTTACTTTTCACTTTGCATCTCTATATCAAAAATAACAAAAACATTATCTATCAGTTCTCACTCTCGTAAGTGACCGTGAAGGGATTGACAACCCCTAATCGCGTTGGTTGCGAGTAGCTATCGTTTTGTGCAGGTACAAGGGACTTGAGCGTGGCCTCCTACTGGATTGATACCTTGGTTCTCAAAAAATGAGGGAAATACTTACGCTACTCTGCTGCATCATCCTCTCCTCTTCGGGGGAAACCAACGCAAGCTCAAGAGGTAGCAAGAAGAATTTCTGGCGCCGTTGCCGGGGAGCCTACGCAAAAAGTCAACATACCAAGTACCCATCACAATCCCTATCTCTCGCATTACATTAGTTGCCATTTGCCTCTCGTTTTCCTCTACCCCACTTCACCCTTGCCGTTTTATTTGCCCTCTCCTTCTCCTTCTCCTTCTCCTTCTCTTTTTCCGTTTGCCTTTTTCTCGCTTGCCTCTGTCGTCATGGCAAGTCTTATATCTTCTCCGTTATCTCCCGAGAACGAAGTTCTAAATTTCAAACAAAGGGAGGGAGAAAATCTAAAAGACGCTTGGTATAGAATTTGCAATGCTCAAAACAGAGCTACCAGGAAGCAATCTACTTCAGTTCTTTTTCGCAATTTTTATGTGGGTACTAGTCCTTGGTATAGATATATCCTTGATACCATTACCGGGGGGAATTTCTTGGGTAGCCATACTTTTGGTTCTTATAATGCCATGATAGATTTATTTGGCTCACCACCTCTTTTGGTTAATGGAACTATGTTAACTTTGGAGCATGTTATGCAAAGGCTTGAAATTATTGAAAATAAAGTTGCTACCATTGAATCAATTGAAAATCTAGATAAAAAGATCCACAATCAGATTACTCAATATGGATCTAAGGTAGGAATGACTTTGAAAAATATTAAGGAAAAAGAACCTATAGTTAATGAGAAAATAAATCTAGATTCTACTAGAATCAATAAACTTGAGGGTATCATTACAAATTTGGGAACCGCTTTTTCTTCCGTAAAGAATACTCCAAGTCCTCCTAGTAAAATTGCCAAGCTTATGTATGTTCCTAAAAATAAGGATGAATCCTCTAAGGAAACTGCGGATCCTAAATCTATAAGTATTCATCCCGATCTTTTTGCTATCATTAAGGAACCATTTGCTACAAATGATTTCTTCGATCTTATGCCTAAAAGTTTGATAATTACTAGAAAGAAAGAAATTCCTAAAGAAGGTAGATGCCTCATCGAAGAATTGCCCCCCAAAGATGGCAATACCTAAATCTATCCTCGCTTTTATGCCTAGCTAGGGGCGTTAAACGATGGCGCTTGTTGGGAGGCAACCCAATTTTATTTTGAGTTTTTTGTTTTTGCTTCTGTTTAGGAATAAGTAATCCATCTACCCTATGTTTAGATGTGGTTTTGTGTTTTAATTAGTGTTTGTGCCAAGCTAGACCTATTGGATCTTCTTGGATGATAGTTATTTGATCTTGCTGTAATTTCCAGAAACTTTGCGCTCAGTGCCCGAATTATTAAAAATCACCAGAACGTGATAAAATTATGATTCCAATTGCTTCTGATCAAAATACAAATTGTCTAGTTCTTCTAATTTGGGTAGATTTTCTGGAGTTCTAGAAGTTTGCGTTAGTTACAGATTACCACAGACTGTTCTATTTTTGACAGATTCTATTTTTCTTGTGTTGTTTGCTTATTTTGATGAATCTATGTGTCGGTGTACTAAAGTAGGGGTACCTTAGTACCCCGAACTTGTGCACGGGCAGTCGTAGCACCCCGCGGCAAGGCTTGCCAGGTGATCGCCAAGACCCTCCATGGTCCCCTTTTGGGCCATTCAAGAACAAAGTATTTGAGCCAAGGCCCCGGCAGGAGGAGCTTGCCGGGAAGGCCACCCGAAGAGAGCGAGGCCCCGGCAAGAGGAGCTTGCCGGGACTGCCGTTCGAAGCACCAGACCCCGGCAAGAGGAGCTTGCCGGGAAGGCCAACCACGGCACGACAGGAGCCTTGCCGCGACGCGCCGCGCGTCCCGGCAAGGACCGGTGAGCGACAAGCTCCCGGGCGCGACAAGACATCCACCGCGGCAAGGCGCTTGCCGCGGCAAGTTACCACCCCGTGCCTGCGCTCCAGCTCATCCACCAACGTGTTGCTCTGGGGGCATTCCAGGCGCACGTGGCAGGAGGCTGTGTAGCCAGGGGCATGCGGTGGCGAAGCGAAGCTGACAGAGTAGCCATCGTGGCAAACGGTGACGCTCCTGACGGTCCTTTTCCTGCACTGTCTGGGCGATGCAGACGGGCATTTAATGCCCTTGTCCCCCGCCGTCAGAGTTAGGTATGATAGCACTGTCCAGCCACTGTGCAGGCAGCTGTACCCACTGCAGATTTCTCCCATTTTTGCCCCCACCTACGCTGCCACCTGTGGGTAACCCCTTGAGCATATAAAAGGAGGCCCCATGCGCACGTAGAAGGGGAGGACACCCATTTTTACGCTCGGTCTCGCCAGCGGCTCGTGTGTACTATATCACCACGCGCCTCCGAGCAAGAACACAATACAAACCACAAAGCAGCAGTAGGGTTTTACGCATCTGTGCGGCCCGAAGCTGGGTAAACCCCGTGTGTGCATCGCCTTGATCCGCTCTTCACGCGACCTCCGCCCCCCGCCGAACCAGTAAGGGGCTCGGTCCCCATAGGTGTTCGAGGAAGCCGATTTCCCCCGACATCTTTGGCGCCCCAGGTAGGGGAGAGGGGGGCGCTTGGGTGGACACAGGTAAGCCCAGGTATGTCCAGGTACCTTTCCGCTCCGGTGCACGGAGCGGAGGCAGTTCTCCTCACGGACTCGTATACGGCCCACCTCGAGTGCTCGCTCACGCTGAGCTCGAGCAAGAGCAGCTGCTCCTTGAGGGGGATCGTCTTCAGGCCGCCGTGCGAGCAGCTCGCTCCCAGCAAGCTTTGTGCCGCTTTTATAGCCGCAAAGTTAGAGCCAGAAGTTTCGAGAAAGGCGACCTTGTTCTTCGGCGCGCTCAGTCCGCCAAGATTCCAACAAGTCAACGCCGACCGTGGGGAGGCCCATGCCAGCGCGGTTGTCGGAACCCGCTCCGTCAACCACCTTCTTTGTCCGAGTCTTGCCGCTGTTGCATGTAATCCTTGGTGCAAAGCCGGGCGCAGATCCCGTGCATAGCTCATGTGCTTCGCACACCTTGTCGATTTCGTGCTATTTACTTTGTGCATGTGCTATCTGACACGTTGTGCAGCACTTACCCCCGGCGAGCGATAGCGAGCCGCGAAGCCCCGTACCTTTATTTTCCCTTCTCTCTCTTTTCTCTCGAGAAAAGGGAGGACCCCTCGCCCACAAGTTTGCCGGGGAGGGGAGAGCAGAAGATAACGGTGTGGGCCAGGCGTCGTCCAAGAAAACCTTGCCTTGCCAGGCAGCAAACGCCAGAAAAGCTAAGTTGCCAAAGTTTGAGCAATTGAGTTTTTAAATCTTTGAGTTATCTCCCTTGAATGACCGTACTTTGTATGAAAAACCTGTGCGCGGAGGGACCAGTTCGTGGCTAGTTGCACCCTTACTTCGTTTCGAGTCCGCTCAACGACTTAAGTGTGCTACAACCCGAGTGGCATCCTTACTTTGTTTCGAGCTCGCTCGGCAGCTTAAGTGTGCTGTGACTGCAGTCGCAACACTTACCTTGTTTTGATCCTGCTCAACAATTTAGGTGAGCTGCAGCTAGCCGCGGCAAGGTTTCTTGCCAGTAATAGCACCGCTGGCGGGCTGCTGACGTCCCGCACTCAGCGCCCGCGGCAAGGCGGAGGCCTATGCCGGCAAGTCCCTAAGAGCGTAGGGCAAAACATACAAAGCGCGGAATCAAGTAGAGGGGATAACAGTGCAATCACTACTTAAGACAAAGTTATTTTACAAGATAATTTGTCGCGGCCCTAATGAATCGCTTTCTTAACTTGGCCAGCAGCGACAAGAAAAGAAATGGGCAGGCGGCCTAATCCACACGGTCGCCCTCGATCCTCTTGATCCCGGCCACCTTCTCCACAATGGGCGCGACGAGGGCCCTGATCTCCTCCAGATCAGCGTCTGGTGGCAGGGATTTGAGGGCGTTGGTGAGCCTGATGCCGGGGTTGCGGAAGACGATCGTCACCAACACCTTCTCGAGGGCTCCGGCGATGGCTTCGTGCGTCTCGCCGGCCAGCTGCTCTGGGATCGCATTCCGGAGATGCTTAAGGGCCGCCACCACGCCTTTGAAGAACGAAGTGAGCTTGGCGCTGGGTGGGACATTCTCGCCGGAGGGATACTCGTGGCCCTCCATCCCCAGCAGCGTCAGCTCCTTGTCGATGGCGGCGGCGATGTACGCGAGGCCCTCAGTCCACTGCTCCACCGTCGTCCTGAGGTTGTTCTGGGTAACGGCGGCGCTTTTCAGCAGCGCCTCGTTATCCGTGACCTCCTTCCGCAAGGTTGCCTCCTGCTCCTTGGCGCTCCCCAGCGCCTTGGTCAAGGTCTCCAGCTTCAGCTCGAGATCAGCGTTGGAGTCCTTGGCGGCATCAAGCTCCTTGATCTTCTCGGCGAAGCGGCCCTGCAGCTCGCCGAGGGTGTGGGCACCCTTCTCGCGCTCATGTTTTAGCGCGGCAAGTTCTTCACCGCTCGCCTTGAGATCAGTGTCGAGCTGCGCCACCTTCGCCTCCAACGCCTCCTTAGCGGTCTCGGCGGCCGCGGCGGCATCCTGCGCTTCCTTGAGAGCCCCGCTGAGCGCTTGCTCGCGCGCGGCGACCTCCTCCTCGTGGCTGGCGAGGCTGGCTTTCTGCTGCACCAGTTCACCTTCCCGTGCAGACAGCCCCGCAGCGGCAAGTCTTTGCTGCTCTTCGGCTTCTGCCTTCTCGAGGATGAAGGCCGTCCGCGCCTCGTCGAGCTGCCTTCGCTCCTCCGCCAAGGATCGGAGGGCCTCCTGGTTGAGCTCACGGAGCTCCCCAGCACGCTTCTCCATGTCTACTCTTGCCTTCGCGACGAGCGCTTCCTGGCGCTCCACCTTAGCTTGCCGGGCGCGGTAGAGTGACACTAGCTTTCGGAGCAGCCGCTCCTCCTCGGGCTCGCCGCTGCTGCTGCTTGGTGTATCGACCAGCGTCAACCCCGCGGAGGCGAGCACCTCCCCGTCCAGGGTCTCTCCCTCGACCGGCGCCCTGGAGCTCGACTCCCAAGGAAGCTTGATGAAGACGTCGTCGCCGGCCTTCAGATAGACGCCTGGCTGGGGCTCCTCGGGGGCCGACGTTGTGGCGGCGGCAGGATCGGCGGTCGGTGAAGCGCTCGTCGCTCCTGCGGCCCCGGGGCTATCAGTACGGTCGCCGGTCCCCTCGCCTACTGCTGCAGCGGCGGCCTTGGCGGCCTCGGCTGCTCCGTCACCGGCAAGTTCATCAGCGTCGTCCGCCTCCTCGATGATGATGACATCATCGGCATCGCCACGCGCGCCCTCCTTGACGACGACCTCGGTCACCATCGGGTCCATGGCGGACGGGTCTGATGGCCGGAGAAGGGAGAGAAGTCAACCGATTACCCGACAAGAGGGTCAAAAGAAAGAAGAGCCAAGGGAAGTTTCCGCGCGGGAAAGGTTACCGGTAGCAGGGTCTGCGGCCGTGGCCTCCGTTGCCGGGGGGTCGATGGTGCCGTCCCTCGCCAGAGAATCCTCCCTTGCCAGAGAGCTCCCCCTTGCCGGAGAGATCTCCCCTGTCGGGGGCTCCTCCCTTGCCGGAGAACTCTCCCTTGGCGGTGTAGTCGACGCAGACGGCGCGGCGGGAGTGCTCTCCGGGCGCTCCTGCTGAGGCTGCTCTGCTCCTACACGAAGCAACAGCCAGATATCAACAACAAAGAGAAGAAGAACTCCCACGCGCGCCAAACAGCGGAAGTGAACCATATACTTACGCTGGGGGCTGCTCCGAAGATCGGCTGCCAGGTCCGGCAAGGTCGTCTCAGGCGCACCCCCTATCACCGGGGCGGGCTCGTCCTTGAGGATGACCAGCGGGGCCTTGGCCTTCTTCGCCTTTCTCTGGGCCAGAGTCCTGGGAAGGAACAGATTCAAAGGAAGGCAAATGAGCCGCAAGACAAGACAACAGAAATTGAAAGGATACAAGCTCGACAAGGGACCTACTCTTCTTCCTCTTCGTCGTCGGAGCTGAGTGCTGAGAAGTCGAAGCCCGGCTTGCTCCTGGCGCAGGGAGGTGGGGGAGTAGGCTCCCGTGGCCGCTTGGCAGGAGCAGTGGACGGCTCCGCCCCAACTGCCGCCGCGGCGCGAGAAGCGGCAGGAGCAGAAGCCGCGGCCCGCGAGGACCCCGCTCCTGCTGCCTCGGAGGAGCGTGTCATGCGGCGCTGCGGTTGTTGGCTCGTCTGCTGTACCACCTCCCCAGCCTTGCGGAGACGCCTCCGCGGTTGGGCCGGGGGCTCCGCTCGCGACGAGCTGCCCGAAGGTCGGGAGGAAGAGGCGTCAACCTCCGGCGCGCCGCTCGTGCCCTCGGTGGGCTTGTTCGCCCCGACGCCATGCCCGGCAGGCTCTTCCTCGCTGACAAACTCCGCTCGATCGGCAAGGCTTTCCACCTCCGCCGCGTCCGCCTCCGCCAAGGTGAATCCGAATTCACCCGCGGCCGCGGCCGCCGCCGCCTCTTCCATCCTGGAGGCGATGCGCGCCAACTCCTCATCGGTGGTGTCCCGAGTGAGGCCTTTCTTCTCGTCAGGGTCGACTGGCACCTCCACCAAGTCGTCGAAGAACGCCCGCACGACATCGCCGGCGGGCTCCTGCCAGGTCGCGTCGATCCCGTGCGAGTCGCACAGCGGCATCATCGCAAGGATGCGGCTGAGCGACGAATTGTTGCACAACGGGACGACGCCTCGCGGCAGCTGGAACCATTCGGGGTGATCGGGGTCGTGCTTGAACAGCTCCCTGAGCGTCCCGTCAAGCTCCAAGACAGTGAAGTTGAAGTTGAGGCCAGGGCGCAGCCTCATGATGTCCGCCGCGTTCTGGAACTCCAAGGCGGGTCTCCCTTTCTCCTGCAGGGGAGCGATGCGGCGGCGGAGGAAATCTGCGCCAACAGCGCCAACTGTGAGCCCGGCACGCCTAAGCCGCAGGATCCGGGTAACGGCAATCTGCAGCTTGTCGTCGTCCGGGGCCACGTCGGTCCAATCCCTGCCGCGCACCACGGGAGTTCGGCGCACGGCAGTGAATGGCTGCGGGTTCTCCTCGACAATCAGACACCAGTCTGCTCTCCATTCCTCCCATTTGCTGCGGAGCTCTCCCTCCAAATAAGCATCCTTCTTGCCGGGCTTCGAGATCCAGGCGATTCTGCCGGAGAGGGGCTCTCCTCTCTCTACTCGAGGAGTGAAGAAGTGGCGGAAGAGGGCTACGTTTGGAAAGACTCCGACAAAGTTTTCGCAAAGATGTGCGAAAATTGCCATGGTCAGGACAGCATTGAGGGTGAAATCAAGGAGGTGGAACCCGTAGGTGTTCATGATGTCGCAGAAAAATTCAGAGAAGGGCGGGCAGAGCCCGCAATAGAAGAACAAAGGAAAGAAGGGATACCCGGTTGGATACTCCTTCTGGGCGGCGGCGGGAAGAACCCTCGTGCGCAGATGCGCTCGCGTCCTCGCCGACCAGAAGAGGTAGAATTCCTCCCTCAGCTCCAGTGCCTCGAGCTCAGGGGGGAACGTTGCCTGCTCCTTTCGCTGCGCCTCAAGTCGCTGCGCCTCGGCCGACTTCACGGCCTTCCCCTTTCCCTTGTCGCCCCTCGGGGCCATGGCGGAAGCGGGGGGGGGGGGGTCGGCGGCGTCGGTAGCACTGGCGGCGACGGAAGGGGCGGAACGCTGCTTCTCTTGGGAAGTGGCGGAGACTTTTGAGGAATTGCAACTGGCGGGTGGGCGGACTGCCCCTGTTTCCCCTGCTTATAAGGGGGGGGAGGGGGCGTTTCGCCTTTCCGAGTAAACAAATCACCTGCGACGTGACGCGTGCCTGCGAGGCTCAGCCCCGCGCAAGCCGCCCACGTCACGCACGCCTCTCCCCACGATGCCGCGTTCGACGCGTACCGTTCGGAGAGGGCGTGGTGGATGCAGAAAAAGATGCTGCGTGACCCAGGCCGCGCGTGCCCGTGCACTGTTTTGGTCCTGGCCCAACAGCGCTCGGCACCGTGTATGGCCCAGGCCCGGGGGCTCCTATCGGTGTACTAAAGTAGGGGTACCTTAGTACCCCGAACTTGTGCACGGGCAGTCGTAGCACCCCGCGGCAAGGCTTGCCAGGTGATCGCCAAGACCCTCCATGGTCCCCTTTTGGGCCATTCAAGAACAAAGTATTTGAGCCAAGGCCCCGGCAGGAGGAGCTTGCCGGGAAGGCCACCCGAAGAGAGCGAGGCCCCAGCAAGAGGAGCTTGCCGGGACTGCCGCTCGAAGCACAAGACCCCGGCAAGAGGAGCTTGCCGGGAAGGCCAACCACGGCACGACAGGAGCCTTGCCGCGACGCGCCGCTCGTCCCGGCAAGGACAGGTGAGCGACAAGCTCCCGGGCGCGACAAGACATCCACCGCGGCAAGGCGCTTGCCGCGGCAAGTTACCACCCCGTGCCTGCGCTCCAGCTCATCCACCAACGTGTCGCTCTGGGGGCATTCCAGGCGCACGTGGCAGGAGGCTGTGTAGCCAGGGGCATGCGGTGGCGAAGCGAAGCTGGCAGAGTAGCCATCGTGGCAAACGGTGGCGCTCCTGACGGTCCTTTTCCTGCATCATCTGGGCGATGCGGACAGGCATTTAATGCCCTTGTCCCCCGCCGTCACAGTTAGGTATGATAGCACTGTACAACCACTGTGCAGGCAGCTGTACCCACAGCAGCTTTCTCCCATTTTTGCCCCCACCTACGCTGCCACCTGTGGGTAACCCCTTGAGCATATAAAAGGAGGCCCCATGCGCACGTAGAAGAGGAGGACACCCATTTTTACGCTCGGTCTCGCCAGCGGCTCGTGTGTACTGTAGCACCACGCGCCTCCGAGCAAGAACACAATACAAACCACAAAGCAGCAGTAGGGTTTTACGCATCCGTGCGGCCCGAAGCTGGGTAAACCCCGTGTGTGCATCGCCTCGAACCGCTCTTCGCGCGACCTCCGCCCCCCGCCGAACCAGTAAGGGGCTCGGTCCCCATAGGTGTTCGAGGAAGCCGATTTCCCCCGACACTATGGCTAGTAAAATAGTTTATAATCCATAGAGAAGTTGGAATACAGTAGGTTTAACACCAATATAAATAAAGAATGAGTTCATTACAGTACCTTGAAGTGGTTTTATGTTTTCTTTCTCTAACGGAGCTCATGAGATTTCTATTAAGTTTTGTGTTGTGAAGTTTTCAAGTTTTGGGTGAAATCTTTTGATGGATTATGGAACAAGGAGTGGCAAGAGCCTAAGCTTGGGTATGCCCATGGCACCCCCAAGATAATCCAAGGACACCAAAAATTCAAAGATTGGTGATGCCCCGGAAGGCATCTCCTCTTTCGTCTACTTCCATCGATATTTTACTTGGAGCTATATTTTTATTCACCAACATAATATGTGTTTTGCTTGGAGTGTCTTGTATTATTTGTGTCTTTGTTTGTTAGTCTGCCACAATCATCCTTGCTGTACACACCTTTGAGAGAGCCATTTATGAATTAAAATGTGTTAGAATACTCTTTGTGCTTCACTTATATCTTTTGAGCTATGTAGTTTTGCTCTATGTGCTTCACTTATATCTTTTGAGCGTGATAATTTTTTCTCTATGTGCTTCACTTAGATCTTTTAGAGCATGGTGGTGGATTTGTTTTAAAGAAACTATTGATCTCTCATTCTTCACTTAGATAATTTTGAGAGTCTTAATATCATGGTAAATTTCTTAATATTAATATCTTGGTATTCATGATTTGTGAAACTTTCTTTTGAGTGCGTTGAATACTAAGAAAAGATTGAAGCATGATAACTATTTTGAGATATGGAGGTGATAATATTAGAGTCATGCTAGTGGAGTAGTTGTGAATTTAAAGAATACTTGCGTTGAAGTTTGTGATTCCCGTAGCATGCACGTATGGTGAACCGTTATGTAACGAAGTTGGGGCATGAGGTGCTTATTGATTGTCCTCCTTATGAGTGGTGGTCGGGGATGAGCGATGGTCTTTTCCTACCAATCTATCCCCTTAGGAGCATGCGTGTATTACTTTGCTTTGATAACTTCTAGATTTTTGCAATAAGTATATGAGTTCTTTATGACTAATGTTGAGTCCATGGATTATACGCACTTTTTCCCTTCCTTCCACCATTGCTAGCCTATCTAATATTGAGCATTCTTCTATTAAGCGTGCCGCCACTATCTTTTTGGCTCATGAGTTTAGATTTATTATAAAAGAGGCCAAAGAAATCTCTGCGCATTATAGGGTAGATGCTAGTCATCCTCCATTGAAGCTATCCTTTTTAATCAAGAAGACATGATGCGTTTACAATCTTTAGATCATATTGCTTATAATGAAAATCTTAGGAAAAAGGTTCATGCCGATGTTCTAGTTGATAGAATTTCCGAGCTTAATGATGATTTTGCTATTCAGAATAATGGACTAGGTTTTCCTCTTGAACGAAGGCTTGTGACTTTTTGCCAAAAGAATGCTCTTAATGATGAATTGGTTGTGCAATACAAAGGGCCTAGGGAGGAACCCATACCTCCCGAGATCGATCTTGGGGAGTTTTGTCCCATTAAATTTAGCCCTTTTGATTATTTTTGCTTGCCTCAAAGAAAACTTGCTGCTGAACGTAGAGAATATGAGAGAAGTTTTCATGATTTTCCATTCCACTATTATGGCAATACCTAGATCTATCCTTGCTTTTATGCCTAGCTAGGGGCGTTAAATCATAGCGCTTGTTGGGAGGCAACCCAACTTTATTTTTAGTTTTTACTTTTTGCTCCTGTTTAGGAATAAATCTTTGTTCTAGCCTTTGGTTAGATGTGTTTTTATGTATTAATTAGTGTTTGTGCCAAGTTAAACCTATAGGATCTTCTTGGATGATAGTTATTTGATCTTGCTATAATTTCCAGAAAAATTCTGTTCACGAAAAAAAAATATTAACAATCACCAGAACGTGATAAAATACTGATTCCAATTGCTGCTTATCAATAAAAAAAATGTCTAGGCCGTCCTATTTTGGTAAAGTTTTTGGAGTTCCAGAAGTTTGCGTTAGTTACAGATTACTACAGACTGTTCTGTTTTTGACAGATTCTGTTTTTCGTGTGTTGTTTGCTTATTTTGATGAATCTATGGGTAGTAAAATAGTTTATAAACCATAGAGAAGTTGGAATACAGTAGGTTTAACACCAATATAAATAAAGAATGAGTTCATTACAGTACCTTGAAGTGGTCTTTTGTTTTCTTTCGCTAACGGAGCTCACGAGATTTCTGTTGAGTTTTGTGTTGTGAAGTTTTCAAGTTTTGGTGAAACCTTTTGATGGATTATGGAACAAGGAGTGGCAAGAGCCTAAGCTTGGGGATGCCCATGGCACCCCCAAGATAATCTAAGGACACCAAAAAGTCAAAGCTTGGGGATGCCTCGGAAGGCATCCCCTCTTTCGTCTACTTCCATCGGTAACTTTACTTGGAGCTATATTTTTATTCACCACATGATATGTGTTTTGCTTGGAGCGTCTTGTATGATTTGACTCTTTATTTGTTAGTTTTCCACAATCATCCTTGCTGTACACACCTTTTGAGAGAGCCATACATGATTTGGAATTTGTTAGAATACTCTATGTGCTTCACTTATATCTTTTGAGCTATATAGTTTCGCTCTTGTGCTTCACTTATATCTTTTAGAGCACGGTGGTGGATTTGTTTTATAGAAACTATTGATCTCTCATGCTTCACTTAGATTATTTTGAGAGTCTTAAATAGCATGGTAATTTGCTTAAAAATCTTAATATACTTGGTATTCAAGATTTGTAAAACTTTCTTTTGAGTGCGTTGAATACTAAGAAAAGTTTGATGCTTGATAATTGTTTTGAGACATGAAGATGGTGATATTAGAGTCATGCTAGTTGAGTAGTTGTCAATTTGATAAATACTTGTGTTAAAGTTTGTGATTCCCGTAGCATGCACGTATGGTGAACCGTTATGTGACGAAGTTGGAGCATGATTTATTTATTCATTGTCTTCCTTATGAGTGGCGGTCGGGGACGAGCGATGGTCTTTTCCTACCAATCTATCCCCCTAGGAGCATGCGCGTAATACTTTGCTTTGATAACTTGTAGATTTTTGCAATAAGTATATGAGTTCTTCATGACTAATGTTGAGTCCATGGATTATACGCACTTTTCTTCCTTCCACCATTGCTAGCCTCTCTAATACTGCGCACTTTTCGCCGGTATCATACACCCACCATATTCCTTCCTCAAAACAGCCACCATACCTACCTATCATGGCATTTCCATAGCCATTCCGAGATATATTGCCATGCAACTTTCCACCGTTCCGTTTATTTTGACACGCTCCATCATTGTCATATTGCTCGCATGATCATGTAGTTGACATCGTATTTGTGGCAAAGCCACCGTTCATAATTCTTTCATACATGTCACTCTTGATTCATTGCATATCCCGGTACACCGCCGGAGGCATCCATATAGAGTCATATTTTGTTCTAAGTATCGAGTTGTAATTGTTGAGTTGTAAGAAAATAAAAGTGTGATGATCATCATTTTTAGAGCATTGTCCCAAGTGAGGAAAAGGATGATGGAGACTATGATTCCCCCACAAGTCGGGATGAGACTCTGGACGGAAAAAAAGAGTCCATAAAAAAGAGAAAAGGCCCAAACAAAAAAAATGAGAGAAAAAGAGAGAAGGGACAATGTTACTATCCTTTTACCACACTTGTGCTTCAAAGTAGCACCACGATCTTCATGATAGAGAGTCTCTCATTTTGTCACTTTCATATACTAGTGGGAATTTTTCATTATAGAACTTGGCTTGTATATTCCAATGATGGGCTTACTCAAAATGCCCTAGGTCTTCGTGAGCAAGCGAGTTGGATGCACACCCACTTAGTTTCTTCTGTTGAGCTTTCATATACTTATAGCTCTAGTGCATCCCTTGCATGGCAATACCTACTCACTCACATTGATATCTATTAATGAGCATCTCCATAGCCCGTTGATATGCCTAGTTGATGTGAGACTATCTTCCCCTCTTTTTGTCTTCTCCACAACCACCATTCTATTCCACATATAGTGCTATATCCATGGTTCACGCTCATGTATTGCTTGAAGATTTAAAAAGTTTTGAAAATGTTGAAGTATGAAACAATTGCTTGGCTTGTCATCGAGGTTGTGCATGATTTAAATACTATGTGTGGTGAAGATGGAGCATAGCCAGACTATATGATTTTGTAGGGATAACTTTCTTTGGCCATGTTATTTTGAGAAGACAAAATTGCTTTATTAGTATGCTTGAAGTACTATTATTTTTATGTCAATATGAACTTTTGTCTTGAATCTTTCGAATCTGAATATTCATATCACAATTAAGAAGATTTACATTGAAATTATGCCAAGTAGCACTCCGCATAAAAAATTCTCTTTTTATCATTTACCTACTTGAGGAAGAGCAGGAATTAAGCTTGGGGATGCCTGATACGTCTCCAACGTATCTATAATTTTTGATTGCTCCATGCTATATTATCTACTGTTTTGGACTATATTGTGCTTTATTTCCCACTTTTATATTATTTTTGGGACTAACCAATTAACCGGAGGCCCAGCCCAGAATTGTTGTTTTTTGCCTATTTCAGTGTTCCAGAGAAACATACATCAAACGGAGTCCAAACGGAATAAAATCTTTGGGAACATGATTTTCTCACCGAACGTGATCCAGGAGACTTGGACCCTACTCCAAGGGAGCCAAGAGGCGGTCATGAGGGTGGGGGCGCCCCCCCTTAGGGCGCGCCCGCTGCCTCGTGGGCCCCTTGAAGCTCCACCGACGTACTCCTTCCTCCTATATATACCTACGTACCCCCAAACGATCAGAACGGGAGCCAAAAACCTAATTCCACCGCCGCAACTTTCTGTATCCACGAGATCCCATCTTGGGGCCTGTTCCGGAGCTCCGCCGGAGAGGGCCGTCATCACGGAGGGCTTCTACATCATCATAGCCCCTCCGATGAAGTGTGAGTAGTTTACCTCAGACCTTCGGGTCCATAGTTAGTAGCTAGATGGCTTCTTCTCTCTTTTTGGATCTCAATACAAAGTTCTCCCCCTCTCTTGTGGAGATCTATTCAATGTAATCTTCTTTTTGCGGTGTGTTTGTTGAGACCGATGAATTGTGGGTTTATGATCAAGTCTATCTATGAATAATATTTGAATCTTCTCTGAATTCTTTTATGTATGATTGGTTATCTTTGCAAGTCTCTTCGAATTATCAGTTTGGTTTGGCCTACTAGATTGGTTTTTCTTGCCATGGGAGAAGTGCTTAGCTTTGGGTTCGATCTTGCGGTGTCCTTTCCCAGTGACAGAAGGGGCAGCAAGGCACGTATTGCATCGTTGCCATCGAGGATAACAAGATGGGGTTTATTTCATATTGCATGAATTTATCTCTCTACATCATGTCATCTTGCTTAAAGCGTTACTCTGTTTTTAACTTAATACTCTAGATGCATGTTGGATAGCGGTCGATGAGTGGAGTAATAGTAGTAGATGCAGGCAGGAGTCGGTCTAGTTGTCTCGGACGTGATGCCTATATACATGATCATACCAAGATATTCTCATAACTATGCTCAATTCTGTCAATTGCTCAACAGTAATTTGTTCACCCACCGTAGAATACTTATGCTCTTGAGAGAAGCCACTAGTGAAACCTATGGCCCCCGGGTCTATTCTCATCATATCAGTCTCCATCACTTTAATCTTGCTTTGCTTTTTTAATTTGCCTTTTACTTTTCACTTTGCATCTCTATATCAAAAATAACAAAAACATTATCTATCAGTTCTCACTCTCGTAAGTGACCGTGAAGGGATTGACAACCCCTAATCGTGTTGGTTGCGAGTAGCTATCGTTTTGTGCAGGTACAAGGGACTTGAGCGTGGCCTCCTACTGGATTGATACCTTGGTTCTCAAAAACTGAGGGAAATACTTACGCTACTCTGCTGCATCATCCTCTCCTCTTCGGGGAAAACCAACGCAAGCTCAAGAGGTAGCAAGTACCATGCCGGATTTTTGCACAAACCGAAACTCAGCACAAGTAGCCACAGATGTAATTTTATTAGTCTGTGCCTTCCCAGCCCAGTTGAACCCTGACTTGCGGTAGTACCGCAAGGGCACGCGGTAGTACCGCTCCGACGGTTCTATCGCTTGTTGCTATACGCAATAGGGCCTCGTCTGGCCCCTGCCATGCGAGCGGTAGTACCGCACTGCCTAGCGGTAGTACTACATGCCCTTGCGGTAGTACCGTGGGTATGTGCGGTAGTACCGCATGTCGCGGGCTGAATAAGTGGGTAACGGTTGGATCTTTCCTCCCACTATATAAAGGGGGTCTTCCCCCAAGTTGATGACCTCTTCCCTCCCCAAGCTCCCTTGTTGCTCAAAGCTCCATTTCCGCCTGATCTCTCTCCCTAGCCAATCAAACTTGTTGACTTTCTAGGGATTGCTTGAGAAGGCCCCGATCAACACTTCCACCAAGAGAAATTTGATTCCCCCCACTAATCCCTTGCGGATCTTGTTACTCTTTGGTGTTTGAGAACCCTAGACGGTTGAGGTCACCACGGAGCCATATTCTATTGTAGTGAAGCTTCGTGGTGTTGTCGGGAGCCTCCGATTAAGTTGTGGAGATTGCCCCAACCTTGTTTGTAAAGGTTCGGTTGCCGCCTCCAAGGGCACCAATAGTGTAATCATGGCATCTCACATTGTGTGAGGGCGTGAGGAGAATACGGTGGCCCTAGTGGCTTCTTGGGGAGACATACTTCCTCTCAAAGGGAAGGAACTTTGGTAACACACCCTCGTCTCCATCGGCTCCACTCTTGGTTATCTCTTACCTTTACTTGTGCAAGCTTATTTGTGTTATATCTCTTGCTTTCTTGTGCGCTTGTTGTTGTTGCTTCATATAGGTTGCTCACCTAGTTGCATATCTAGACAACCTACTTTGATGCAAAGTTTAATTTGGTAAAGAAAAGCTAAAAATTGTTAGTTGCCTATTCACCCCCTCTCTAGTCAACTATATCGATCCTTTCAATTGGTATCATAGCCTCGTCTCTTTATTAAGTACTTTTGATGTCCAAAGAGTATGGTTGACACCGTAGACGGTGGGGAGGAGCACTTTGGTGTGAATCAGTTCTCGTCTACGGCCGATGGGGGAACCTCGGTCTCTCGTGAGGAGTTCAATGCGGCCTTGGACACATTGGATACCTCCATGACGACCGAGGTTGAAGGCATGTTCAATAAGCTTTTAGAAGTCCTGAAATTATCCACCGCACCATTGAAAGTGGTTGACCCCACTAACAAGGTGACAGATTCTAACTCCAACAAGGGGGAAGCTACTAGTGAACGAGTTCCTTTGCCTAGTGGTAGAAGTGGAAATGGCATCTTTGCCCATGTTGAATGCCCAATCACTTATGGAGGACTGGTTCCCTCCACGCATTTGAATCATGTTGGTCCTCCTCCTAAGCTTGTGAAAAATGAGGATATTGCCTCTTGGGTCTATCACTTTAAACGTCAATTAAATCATAGCTCAACTAATCTTTGGAGAATTTTTGAGCAAGGTTTCTACCCGCACGAACCAACCAACTTCACTCCTAGAGAAGTCGTCGACCATCAATTCAACGAGTTTCCTCTCTTCATTCTCCAAGAAGCTATTCCACACGAAGATATTGCGCATCTCCGACCTTTTACAGTAGCCAAGGAAGCATGGCAACATGTTGTTTCCATTTACAAGGGAAGCGCAAGCATTCAACGCTCAAACTTTGAAGTGGTGCAAGATCAAGCCGATGAGTTTGCAATGAATGGTTATGAAGAACCTCGAGTGCTTTACCGGAGACTAACCACTCTCGCGGTCTCACTCCGAGATCATGGGAGCAAGGATACAGATGACAATTGGATCAAGCGCAAGTTTATTAGGGCCATGATGCCTTACCATAAGGCCATATCCTCGGTGATCCGTCAAAGGCCGGACTTTCACGCCTTGTCCTCAAGTGAAGTGTTGGATGAGTTTGTGGCAGTGAGGATCTTGGACACGACCGCCGACAATGCGGTGTTACGTTCTCAGCGAGTAAAGAAGCCCAAGCTTTCTTTGAAGGCCAAGGCTAGTTTGGAAGAAGAGGGTGAAGAAGAAGAAGAAGAGTGTTGCCCCGAAGATACAAAATATGATTATCATGAGCACATGGCTCTCGCTTCACGTCAATTTTGGAGCAAGAAGAACTCAAGGCCCAACTTCAACAAGAACAACTCAAGTGGCGCCAAGGGCAAGCAACGCGTGAGGACATGTTATAATTGTGGCAATGTAAGCCACTTTATTGCGGAATGCCAGTATGAGAAGAGGGAAGATAATGGTGGCAAGCTTATCCGAAAAGACAAGGGCAAGTCCTTCCCCAACAAGAACAGCTTCACCAAGAAGACTCCACCCAAGGGGCTGGTGGCACAAGAAAAGTACAATGATGATGATGATGATGATGATGATGATGATGATGATGATGGTGAAGACAGTGGGACGGTTGCCATGGCCTCCGAAAAGACAAGGGCAAGTCCTTCCCCAACAAGAACAACTTCACCAAGAAGACTCCTCCCAAGGGGCTGGTGGCACAAGAAGAGTACAATGAGGATGATGATGATGATGGTGAAGACAGTGGGATGGTTGGCATGACCTCCGTTGCCATTGCAACAACTCCACGAGCGTCCCTCTTCGACTCACCCAACGATAACATCACCGCCAAGTGCCTCATGGCCAAAGCCACCAACAAGGTAACCCCAATGTCAAAACCACCATCACTACTAATCCTTCCTTGATGGATTGCATTGATGAAAGTAAGGGGTCGAAGGAGGAAGAAAATTAATTTGAGTCTTTTATGAGTACGCTCAAGGGTGAACCCAAGAAGCACTTCGTTGCTCTCTTGGAGCAACTTGGTGAAGCCAATGACATGATCGAGGCTTAGAAGGAACCATCTCTAAGATGGAAGGGCATAGTCGTGACTATGCCGATGAGATATCGGATCTCTCTAATGCTCTTGAGGAAGAGCGTGTTCGTCGTTTGGCTCTTGAGGAGTCACACAACGATGATCATGCTAAATTAAAGAAAGATCTTGATCATTGTATCTCGTGTGCTCAATTCTGAGAAGGCTAAGCTTGGGGTTGACCATGCTAGACTCAAGGAGGAGTTTGATATACTTGACAAGGCTCACAAGGCCTTGAAGGGTGCTCATGCTAGCCTCAAAGAGTCTCATGATCAACTCCAAGTGAAGCTAAGCAAGGAGAAAGGCACTTTTCCTCATATGGTTTTAATTGATAATGCAAATGCTACTAACCCATGTTGTGAGCATGTGCATCTTGTGGAGGAGAATGCCAAGTTGAAGGAGCAACTTGAGAAAGGCCTTGTGTCATGCATACAAGGTGAGAAGAACCTCAACGACCTTTTGAGTCAAAAGTAAGTTGTGGGCAAGGAGGGAATTGGGTTTGCACCCAATTCCAAGAACAAGAAGAAGAATGACAAGGCCAAACAATCTCCTCCTCTCAAGCAAACTTTTGTGAAGGAGGGAGAGGGTGCTTCTAAGGATAAGAACAATGTGAATGGTGGTGGTGTCAAGAAGGGCAATGCCACTCCTTCCAACAAAGCCGGCGACTTTAACCCTTGTTATGTGTTGTGCCGTGCTAGTGATGGGCATGTTTATGCCAAATTTGTTGGTTCTCCTTATGAGTACATTTAATTGGCTATTTGGGTTCCTAAGACCCTTGTTACTAACATCAAAGGACCCATTACAAAATGGGTACCTAAAACCAAGCATTGATCTCTTGTAGGTGTTTGCTTCCGGTGGGGGATCATGGTTGCTCAATAGTGGAGCCACAAATCATATGACCGGAAGCAAGGACTTGGTGGTGGACGTGCACAAGGTTTCATCTATGCCCACCAATGTCGAGTGGGGTGACGCCTCATCTTCTAAGGTATTAGGGCTTGGCAAGGTTGTCCTTTCTCATGATCTCACGATCGAGAAAGTCATGCTTGTTGAGTCCCTGGCATACAACTTACTTTCTGTTTTTCAACTTGCATGGGCTTTTCCACTTTCTATGGTATTGATACCATGGCCCTCTTGTGGAGAAAGACTCTTAAAGTAGCTTTTGTTGGGCATGTCGAGAACGGTCTTTACGTGATTAACTTTTTGGAGCGACCCACTAAGATCACGACATGCCTAATGGCTAAAGTTGACATGGGATGGCTTTGGCATCGCCGTTTAGCCCACGTCAATATGAGATCTTTGCAAAGTCTTCTCAAGGGGGACCATGTCCGAGGACTAACAAATGTTAGTGTTGCTAAAGATCGTGCTTGCAGTGCTTGTATCGAAGGAAAGCTACATGAGCAGGCTCACCTTACGACGACTATCATCTACTCGAAGAGGCCCTTCGAGCTCCTTCACTTGTATCTCTCTTGGCCTCCATCCTTTGATAGTCTTGGGGGTAGAAAGTATTGCTTGGTGATTGTGGATGATTATTCAAGATACACTTGGGTATATTTCTTCAAGAGGAACAGTGAGACCCAACAAACTGTCATCGACTTTGCAAATGAAGCTTGCTACCTCTTGAGCACTGGTTGGATTTCCTTGAAGAGGAAAGGATGATGCAGCAAAGTAGCATAAGTATTTACCTCAGTTTTTGAGAACCAAGGTATCAATCCAGTAGGAGGCTACGCGCGAGTCCCTCGTACCTGCACAAAGCAAATAACTCCTCGCAACCAACGCGATAAGGGGTTGACAATCCCTTCAGGTCACTTACGAGAGTGAGATCTGATAGATAATATTTTTGGTATTTTTGTGATAAAGATGCAAAGTAAAATAAAAGCAAAGGCAATAATAAAGTGCAGGAAGATTGATATGATGAAGATAGACCCGGGGGCCATAGATTTCACTAGTGGCTTCTCTCAAGAGCATAAGTATTTTACGGTGGGTGGACGAATTACTGTTGAGAAATTGACAGAATTGAGCATAGTTATGAGAGTATCTAGGTATGATCATGCATATAGGCATCACGTCCGAGACAAGTAGACCGACTCCTGCCTGCATCTACTACTATTACCCCACTCATCGACTGCTATCCAGCATGCATCTAGAGTATTAAGTTCAAGAAAACAGAGTGACGCCTTAAGCAAGATGACATGATGTAGAGGGATAAATTCAATCAATATGATAAAAACCCCATCTTGTTATCCTCGATGGCAACAATACAATACGTGCCTTGCTGCCCCTACTGTCACTGGGAAAGGACACCGCAAGATTGAACCCAAAGCTAAGCACTTCTCCCATTGCAAGAAAGATCAATCTAGTAGGCCAAACCAAACTGATAATTCTAAGTGACTTGCAAAGATAACCAATCATACATAAAAGAATTCAGAGAATATTGAAATATTGTTCATAGATAATCTTGATCATAAACCCACAATTCATCGGTCTCAACAAACACACCGCAAAAAGAAGATTACATCGAATAGATCTCCATGAGAGAGGGGGAGAACATTGTATTGAGATCCAAAAAGAGAGAAGAAGCCATCAAGGTACGAACTATGGACCGGAAGGTCTGAGGTAAACTACTCACACTTCATCGGAGAGGCTATGGTGATGTAGAAGCCCTCCATGATGGATGCCCCCTTCGGCGGAGCTCCGGAACAGGCCCCAAGATGGGATCTCGTGGGTACAGAAGGTTGCGGCGGTGGAATTAGGTTTTTGGCTCCGTATATGATCGTTCAGGGGTACGTAGGTATATATAGGAGGAAGAAGTACGTCGGTGGAGCAACGTGGGGCCCACGAGGGTGGAGGGCGCGCCCTGGGGGGTGGGCACGTCCCCCTACCTCGTGCCACCCTCCTTTCTTTCTTGACGTAGGGTCCAAGTCGCTTGGATCATATTCGGTGAGAAAATCACATTCCCGAAGGTTTCATTCTATTTGGACTCCGTTTGATATACCGTTTCTTCGAAACTCTGAAGTAGGCAAAAAAACAGCAATTCTGGGCTGGGCCTCCGGTTAATAGGTTAGTCCCAAAAATAATATAAAAGTGAATAATAAAGCCCAATATTGTCCAAAACAGTAGATAATATAGCATGGAGCAATCAAAAATTATAGATACGTTGGAGACGTATCAGGTATCCCTAAGCTTAATTCCTGATCGTCCTCGAGTAGGTAAATGATAAAAACAGAATTTTTGATGCGGAGTGCTACTTAGCATAATTTCAATGTAATTCTTCTTAATTGTGGTATGAATATTCAGATCCGAAAGATTCAAGACAAAAGTTTAAAATTGACATAAAAATAGTAATACTTCAAGCATACTAGCAAAGCAATCATGTCTTCTCAAAATAACATGGCCAAAGAAAGTTATGCTTACAAAATCATATAGTCTGGCTATGCTCTATCTTCACCACACAAAGTATTTAGATCATGCACAACCCCGATGACAAGCCAAGCAATTGTTTCATACTTTTGACATTCTCAAAACTTTTTCAATCTTCAAGCAATACATGAGCATGAGCCATGGATATAGCACTATATGTGGAATAGAATGGTGGTTGTGGAGAAGACAAAAAGGGAGAAGATAGTCTCACATCAACTAGGCGTATCAACGGGCTATGGAAATGCCCATCAATAGATATCAATGTGAGTGAGTAGGGATTGCCATGCAACGGATGCACTAGAGCTATAAGTATATGAAATCTCAACAAAAGAAACTAAGTGGGTGTGCATCCAACTTGCTTGCTCACGAAGACCTAGGGCATTTTAAGGAAGCCCATCTTTGGGATATACAAGTCAAGTTCTATAATGAAAAATTCCCACTAGTATATGAAAGTGACAAAATGAGAGACTCTCTATCATGAAGTTCGTGGTGCTACTTTGAAGCACAAGTGTTGTAAAAGGATAGTAACATTGTCCCTTCTCTCTTTTTCTCTCATTTTTTTGTTTGGGCCTTTTCTCTTTTTTTATGGCCTCTTTTTTTTCCGTCCAGAGTCTCATCCCGACTTGTGGGGGAATCATAGTCTCCATCATCCTTTTCCTCACTTGGGACAATGCTCTAAAAATGATGATCATCACACTTTTATTTTCTTACAACTCAACAATTACAACTCGATACTTAGAACAAAATATGACTCTATATGGATGCCTCCGGCGGTGTACCGGGATATGCAATGAATCAAGAGTGACATGTATGAAAGAATTATGAACGGTGGCTTTGCCACAAATACGATGTCAACTACATGATCATGCGAGCAATATGACAATGATGGAGCGTGTCAAAATAAACGGAACGGTGGAAAGTTGCATGGCAATATATCTCGGAATGGCTATGGAAATGCCATGATAGGTAGGTATGGTGGCTGTTTTGAGGAAGGAATATGGTGGGTGTATGATACCGGCGAAAAGTGCGCAGTATTAGAGAGGCTAGCAATGGTGGAAGGAAGAAAAGTGCGTATAATCCATGGACTCAACATTAGTCATGAAGAACTCATATACTTATTGCAAAAATCTACAAGTTATCAAAGCAAAGTATTACGCGCATGCTCCTAGGGGGATAGATTGGTAGGAAAAGACCATCGCTCGTCCCCGACCGCCACTCATAAGGAAGACAATGAATAAATAAATCATGCTCCGACTTCGTCACATAACGGTTCACCATACGTGCATGCTACGGGAATCACAAACTTTAACACAAGTATTTATCAAATTGACAACTACTCAACTAGCATGACTCTAATATCACCATCTTCATGTCTCAAAACAATTATCAAGCATCAAACTTTTCTTAGTATTCAACGCACTCAAAAGAAAGTTTTACAAATCTTGAATACCAAGTATATTAAGATTTTTAAGCAAATTACCATGCTATTTAAGACTCTCAAAATAATCTAAGTGAAGCATGAGAGATCAATAGTTTCTATAAAACAAATCCACCACCGTGCTCTAAAAGATATAAGTGAAGCACAAGAGCGAAACTATATAGCTCAAAAGATATAAGTGAAGCACATAGAGTATTCTAACAAATTCCAAATCATGTATGGCTCTCTCAAAAGGTGTGTACAGCAAGGATGATTGTGGAAAACTAACAAATAAAGAGTCAAATCATACAAGACGCTCCAAGCAAAACACATATCATGTGGTGAATAAAAATATAGCTCCAAGTAAAGTTACCGATGGAAGTAGACGAAAGAGGGGATGCCTTCCGAGGCATCCCCAAGCTTTGACTTTTTGGTGTCCTTAGATTATCTTGGGGGTGCCATGGGCATCCCCAAGCTTAGGCTCTTGCCACTCCTTGTTCCATAATCCATCAAAAGGTTTCACCAAAACTTGAAAACTTCACAACACAAAACTCAACAGAAATCTCGTGAGCTCCGTTAGCGAAAGAAAACAAAAGACCACTTCAAGGTACTGTAATGAACTCATTCTTTATTTATATTGGTGTTAAACCTACTGTATTCCAACTTCTCTATGGTTTATAAACTATTTTACTACCCATAGATTCATCAAAATAAGCAAACAACACACGAAAAACAGAATCTGTCAAAAACAGAACAGTCTGTAGTAATCTGTAACTAACGCAAACTTCTGGAACTCCAAAAACTTTACCAAAATAGGACGGCCTAGACATTTTTTTTATTGATAAGCAGCAATTGGAATCAGTATTTTATCACGTTCTGGTGATTGTTAATATTTTTTTTTCGTGAACAGAATTTTTCTGGAAATTATAGCAAGATCAAATAACTATCATCCAAGAAGATCCTATAGGTTTAACTTGGCACAAACACTAATTAATACATAAAAACACATCTAACCAAAGGCTAGAACAAAGATTTATTCCTAAACAGGAGCAAAAAGTAAAAACTAAAAATAAAGTTGGGTTGCCTCCCAACAAGCGCTATGATTTAACGCCCCTAGCTAGGCATAAAAGCAAGGATAGATCTAGGTATTGCCATAATAGTGGAATGGAAAATCATGAAAACTTCTCTCATATTCTCTACGTTCAGCAGCAAGTTTTCTTTGAGGAAAGCAAAAATAATCAAAAGGGCTAAATTTAATGGGACAAAAGTCCCCAAGATCGATCTAGGGAGGTATGGGTTCCTCCCTAGGCCCTTTGTATTGCACAACCAATTCATCATTAAGAGCATTCTTTTGGCAAAAAGTCACAAGCCTTCGTTCAAGAGGAAAACCTAGTCCATTATTCTGAATAGCAAAATCATCATTAAGCTCGGAAATTCTATCAACTAGAACATCCGCAGGAACCTTTTTCTTAAGATTTTCATTATAAGCAATATGATCTAAAGATTGCAAACGGATCATGTCTTCTTGATTAAAAAGGGTAGATTCAATGGGAGGATGACTAGCATCTATCCTATAATGCGCAGAGATTTCTTTGGCCTCTTTTATAATAAATCTAAACTCATGAGCCAAAAAGATAGTGGCGGCACGCTTAATAGAAGAATGCTCAATATTAGAGAATTCTAAGAAAATTCTTTGTATGCAAGGATGCATGTGCATAAATTGCCATTCAAGTTCAACTATAAGCATGGCAATAGCATCCGCAAGACTACTAGTTCTATGAAGAATAGAACCGCCCATAGAAGGCAAAGCACCAGCACAAGTAAAGAAATCTTGAATAACTCCTTTTCCAATAATATTACCACTACCAATTCAATATCTTTTTGTATGCAAGGTAGGGGGTTCTTCAGCAGGAGCATCAGAATTTTCCATGATATTATTATTGTCCATATCGGCAATAATTTCCCCAAATTCAGACATAACGACAAGCAGGCGAGAAAGAGGCAAACAGAAAAAGAGAGGGCGAATAAAATGGCAAGGGTGAAGTGGGGGAGAGGAAAGCGAGAGACAAATGGCAAATAATGTAATGCGGGAGATAAGGGATTGTGATGGGTACTTGGTATGTTGACTTTTGCGTAGACTCCCCAGCAATGGCGCCAGAAATTCTTCTTGCTACCTCTTGAGCACTGCGTTGAATTTCCTTGAAGAGGAAAGGATGATGCGTCAAAGTAGCGCAAGTATTTCCCTCAGTTTTTGAGAACCAAGGTATCCATCCAGTAGGAGGCTACGCGCGAGTCCCTCGTACCTGCACAATGCAAATAACTCCTCGCAACCAACGCGATAAGGGGTTGTCAATCCCTTCACGGTCACTTACGAGAGTGAGATCTGGTAGATATGATAAATAATATTTTTGGTATTTTTTTGATAAAGATGCAAAGTAAAATAAAAGCAAATACAATAATAAAGTGTAGGAAGATTGATATGATGAAGATAGACACGGGGGGCCATAGATTTCACTAGTGGCTTCTCTCAAGAGCATAAGTATTTTACCGTGGGTGAACGAATTACTGTTGAGCAATTGACCGAATTCAGCATAGTTATGAGAGTATATAGGTATGATCATGTATATAGGCATCACGTCCGAGACAAGTAGACCGACTCCTGCCTGCATCTACTACTATTACTCCACTCATCGACCGCTATCCAGCATGCATCTAGAGTATTAAGTTCAAGAAAACAGAGTAACGCCTTAACCAAGATGACATGATGTAGAGGGATAAATTCATGCAATATGATAAAAAACCCATCTTGTTATCCTCGATGGCAACAATACAGTACGTGCCTTGATGCCCCTACTGTCACTGGGAAAGGACACTGAGGGAGTCCTGGATTAGGGGGTGTCTGGATGGCCGGACTATACCTTCAGCCGGACTCCTGGACTATGAAGATACAAGATTGAAGACTTCGTCCCGTGTCCGGAAGGGACTTTCCTTGGCGTGGAAGGCAAGCTTGGCGATGCTGATATTTCGATCTCCTACCATTGTAACCGACTTTGTGTAACCCTAACCCTCTCCGGTGTCTATATAAAACGGAGGGCTTTAGTCCGTAGGACAACATACAACAATCATACCATAGGCTAGCTTCTAGGGTTTAGCCTCCTCGATCTCGTGGTAGATCTACTCTTGTACTACCCATATCATCAATATTAATCAAGCAGGACATAGGGTTTTACCTCCATCAAGAGGGCCCAAACCTGGGTAAAACATCGTGTCCCTTGTCTCCTGTTACCATCCGCCTAGACGCACAGTTCGGGACCCCCTACCCGAGATCCGCCGGTTTTGACACCGACATTGGTGCTTTCATTGAGAGCTCCTCTGTGTCATCGCTTTTAGGCCCGATGGCTCCTTCGATCATCAATAACGATGCAGTCCAGGGTGAGACCTTTCTCCCCGGACAGATCTTCGTCTTCGGCGGCTTCGCACTGCGGGCCAATTCGCTTGGCCATCTGGAGCAGATCGAAAGCTACGCCCCTGGCCATCAGGTCAGATTTGGAAGTTTAAACTACACGGCTGACGTCCGCGGGGACTTGATCTTCGACGGATTCGAGCCACAGCCGAGCGCGCCGCACTATCGCGATGGGCATGATCTAGCTCTGCCACCAAACAGTGCCCTGGAGGCCGCACACGCATCGGTTCCGACCCTCGATTCGGAACCGACAGCGCCGATCGAGGATGAGTGGTTGGACGCCGCCTCGGGGGCTGCGATCCCAACGGCGATCGAGCCGAACACCAGTCCCGCACTCCGCAAGGCCCGTGACTCCGAGGAGCCGGACTCCTGTCCGGACTCCGAGCCCTCCACGCCCCTGCCAATCAAATCCGATTGGGCAATGATCATGGAGTTTACCGCCGCGGACATCTTTCAGCACTCGCCCTTTGGTGATATTCTGAAGTAATTAAAATCTCTCTCTTTTTCAGGAGATCCCTGGCCGGACTACGGTCAGCAAGGTTGGGATACGGACGATAAAGAAATTCAAAGCCCAGCAACCACCCACTTTGTAGCCACTGTCGATGATTTAACCAACATGCTCGACTTCGACTCCGAAGACATCGACGGTATGGACGCCGACGCAGGAGACGATCAAGAACCAGCACCTATAGGGCACTGGAAAGCCACCTCGTCGTATGACATATACATGGTGGATACCCCAAAAGAAGGGGAGGACGACGGAATGGCGGGGGATGACCCATCAAAGAAACAACCTAAGCGCCGGCGTCAGCGGCGCCGCTCTAAATCCCGCCAAAGCAAAAACGGTGATTCCGGCACGGGAGATAATAATACTTCGGATAGCGCTGAAGAACACCCCCTCCAGCAAGATTCAGCACAGGAGGATGGAGAAGCCAACCCTCATGAGAGAGCGGCAGACAGAGAGGTCGAGGATGATAATTATTTGGCTCCCTCCGAAGACGAGGCAAGCCTCGACGACGACGAATTCGTCGTGCCAGAGGATCCCGTCGAACAAGAGCGTTTCAAACACAGGCTTATGGCCACGGCAAGCAGCATCAAGAAAAAACAGCAACAGCTTAGAGCTGATCAAGATTTGCTAGCCGACAGATGGACTGAAGTCCTTGCGGCCGAAGAGTATGAACTCGAACGCCCCTCCAAGAGCTACCCAAAGCGTAGGTTGCTACCCCGATTAGAGGAGGAAGCACTTAAACCTACATCACCAGCGCATGATACGGCCGATCGGCCACCTCGTGGCCGCGACAGAGAGGCCTCTCGGCCCTCCACTCAAGCCGCACCCCGGCGCCGCTCAAAACATTCTAAGGCCTGGGAAAATGCGCCAGACCTCCAAGACATATTGGAGGACAAGGCGAGGAAAACAAGATCGATCTACGGATCACGCGGGTGCCCCACGGCACGTGACGGTGATCGTCACTCCGGATATAATAAATCCGGCCGGGCCGAACACAATAGACAAAGCTCGTTTGAGCTGCGTCGTGATATAGCCCAATACAGAGGCGCCGCACACCCCCTATGCTTCACAGATGAAGTAATGGACCATCAAATCCCTAAGGGTTTCAAACCCGTGAACATCGAATCATACGATGGCACAACAGATCTCGCGGTATGGATCGAGGATTATCTCCTTCATATCCACATGGCCCGCGGCGACGATCTACACGCCATCAAATACCTCCCACTCAAACTTAAGGGACCAGCTCAGCATTGGCTTTACAGCTTGCCGGTAGAATCAATCGGTTGTTGGGAGGACCTGGAAGCCGCATTCCCCGACAATTTCCAGGGCACCTATGTGCGACCACCAGACGCCGATGACCTAAGCCACATAATTCACCAGCCAGAGGAATCGTCCAGGCAATTTTGGACACGGTTCCTAACAAAGAAAAACCAAATAGTCGACTGTCTGGGCGCAGAGGCCCTAGCAGCCTTCAAGCATAATATCCGCGACGAGTGCCTTGCCCGGCACCTTGGACACGAAAATCCGAAATCTATGGCAGCCCTCACGACACTCATGAGCCGCTTTTGCGCGGGAGAAGACAGCTGGCTAGCTCGTAGCAATAACTTGACCAAGAACCTTGGTAATTCGGACACCAAGGACAACAGTGGCAGGTCGCGTCGGAACAAGCAAAAGCGCCGCATTAACAGCGACAGCAACGAGGATACGACAGTCAATGCCGGATTCAGAGGCTATAAATCGGGTCAGCGGAAAAAGCCATTCAAAAGAAATACTCAGGGCCCATCCAGTTTGGACCGAATACTCGACCGCTTGTGCCAGATACATGGCACCCCCGAAAAGCCAGCCAATCACACCAACAGGGATTGTTGGGTGTTCAAGCAGGCAGACAAGCTAAATGCCAAAAATAGAGACAAGGGGCTGCGTAGCGATGACGAGGAGGAGCCCCAGCCGTCGAACAACAGTGAACAGAAGGGTTTTCCCCCACAAGTGCGAATGGTGAACATGATATACGCGACCCACATCCCCGAGAGGGAGCGGAAGCGTGCGTTAAGGGACGTATATGCGATGGAGCCAGTCGCCCCAAAGTTCAACCCATGGTCCTCCTGCCCGATCACCTTCGATCGAAGGGACCACCCCACTAGCATCCGTCATGGCGGATTTTCGACATTGGTTCTGGACCCAATTATCGACGGATTTCATCTCACAAGAGTCCTTATGGACGACGGCAGCAGCCTGAACCTGCTTTACCAGGATACAGTGCAAAAAATGGGCATAGATCCCCCGAGGATTAAGCCCACCAAAACGACCTTTAAAGGCGTCATACCAGGTGTAGAGGCCAACTGTACAGGCTCAGTCACACTTGAAGTGGTCTTCGGATCTCCGGATAATTTCCGAAGCGAGGAGTTAATCTTTGACATAGTCCCGTTCCGCAGTGGCTATCATGCACTGCTCGGGCGAACCGCATTCGCAAAGTTCAACGCAGTGCCGCACTACGCATACCTTAAGCTCAAGATGCCAGGCCCTCCAGGAGTAATCACGGTCAATGGAAACACCGAACGCTCCCTCCGAACGGAGGAGCACACGGTGGCCCTCGCAGCGGAAGTACAAAGCAGCCTCTCAAGGCAGCTCTCCAGTCCGGCCATTAAACGTCCGGACACCGTCAAGCGCGCCCGGAGTAACCTACAACAAGACCGCCTGGCACGTTCCGAGCAGGCGTAGCAACGCGGCCCCAACCCCAGCCCTCGTGAAATAGCGAAACCAGTGCTTCGCGTACATAACTACGCTCTCGAAATACCATGGGCACAAGGGGAGGGGCACCATCACAGCACGCCCGAAACACGGCTTAAACCGCACTAGGGGCTGCCGATTTCTTTATTTTCTCTTACTTTCAGGACTCCATACTTCGGAAGACCTGTTCGGCAATCCAACTGCTGCTCAAACGATGCAAGAACCAGGGAAGCAGAAAAGCTACATCGCATTATAGAACTCCCAGGTGGTCTCTATCACGAGCAGTATACCTATTTTGCATACTATTCCGCAGCCTGCCCCTGGAAAGGACATGTTAAATAGTCCCGCTTTTGCTTATCGCATTATTTGTATCGTTCTGCTTCGATCGCAGCCTTTCTATAAACAATGCATAGCTTTTGTCTATTTTTGCATTACTCTTTCTTACAAATATATGTTCATTAACAACATGTTACACCCGTACACTTTGGTACGGTCAATACGCCAGGGGCTTCAGTACCCCCCTAATATGGTGTGAGAAGTTCGAACACTTTAACAAGTGCGGCACCCCGAACTTATAGCATTATATGCATCGGCTCCGAATCATGTCTTGGGTCAATAGTTGGGTTTTCCCGGCTCCTATGTTTTGGTGCCTTACGTTCCGTTGTATCGGCTAAAGTAGCACTAGGAGAACTACTGCGATTGTGCCCCAGTTGAGCTGGGCGGAGCACCTCAGTAGAGAAAGATAAAACTGACTGTCATGATGAAGCGGGAGACTGGTCGCTGTTCGAGAGGTTTTTTGAGTCCCTAAAGACTTATGCCGCTTAGAGCGAGGAGTCGGCTTTGTCCGGCCAAAGGCGTGGATAGCGCCCCGAACTCGGTCTTCCGAATACTAGGGGCTTCACCGAAATTTTATAGAATTCTATGGCTAAGTGAGAGTGTTCAAGCATTATAGTCCGATTGCCTTGTTCGTTGTGCTGAGCGCCTCCCTCGAAGGACCCAAACGTGGGAAAAAGAGCGCTCAGGTTTATCCCGAACACCCCAGCACTAGTGGCATGGGGGCAGAAGCTGACGACTCGCCATCTCTCAAATTTGATAAACGGCCGCACAGAAGGTAATATTTTAAATTCAAAACGCATTGCTTAAGCGCACATGAACAAGTTTACAGCGCACAGGATAAAGCGAGCAAGTTTACTCCAAAATTACATTCCTGGAACATTCATCCGCCATTAGGTGGGCACCCTTCAGAACGTCCTTATAATAATTCTCGGGCTTGCGATGCTCTTTCCCCGGCGGTGGCCCGTCCTTCACAAGCTTCTCAGCATCCAGCTTGCCCCAGTGCACTTTAGCGCGGGCAAGGGCCCTATGGGCACCTTCGATGCAGAAGGAGCGCTTGATGACTTCGAGCCTTGGACATGCCTCCACCAGCCGCCGCACCAGCCCGAAGTAGCCCCCAGGCAGCGCCTCTCCAGGCCACAGCCGAACCATGAGGCCCTTCATGGCCTGTTCGGCCGCCTTGTGGAGCTCGACCAACTGCTTCAGCTGGTCGCTTAGGGGCACTGGGTGTCCGGCCTCAGCATACTAAGACTAGAACACCTTCTCCGTCGAGCTGCCCTCCTCAGCTCGGTAGAATGCGGCGACATCAGACACGCTACGGGGAAGATCTGCGAATGCTCCAGGAGAGCTCCGGATTCGGGTAAGTAACAAGAAGCTCACTTTCACATGTTTGCTTTGCATAAAGAATGCCTTACCCGCCGCTATCTTTTTCACCGCATCCAACTCCTGGAGGGCCTTCTGGGATTTAGCCTTGGCAGACTTGGCATTTTCAATAGCCGCCGCAAGCTTGGACGCTCGCGTCTTTGAGTCAAGCTCCAAACTCTCATGTTTTTCCATGAGAACCCGGAGCTCTTGCCGCACCTCGCCAACTTGCGCCTCATATTTCTCCCGCTTGGTGCGCTCCGTGGCCGCTCTCTTCTCGGCCTCGGCCAGCGCTTGCTTGAGGGTCGCCACCTTAGTTGTGGCCCCTACAATAACCATGTTAATCCTGTCATATTTTTGCAATTGCACTTTTATATTTCTTTTGTATTTTCTATAAGGTATCTCTTACCTTCTTTCTCCTCGAGCTGCCGCTTGGCAAGGCCGAGCTCTTGCTCGGACCGCTCGAGGCCCTGCTTCAGTGTGCCCACCTCCGCTGTCAGTGCGGTGGTCGCCAGCAGCGAAGCCTGCATACGCATATTGACTCTTTTTCTGTTAGACTCCTGCGAATTTTATTAGATCCTCTATTCGGCTTTTCTTTTAGAACGCCAAACAGAGCATCAGGGGCTACTGTCTATGCGGTAATATTTTTTATATATTCTGTACTTACCTCGAAGCCTGTTAGAAGGCTGGCACAAGCTTCAGTCGGTCCGCTCTTGGCGGACTGAACCTTCTGGATCACCGCACTCATAATAGTGCGGTGCTCCTCGTCGATGGAGGCGCCGTTAAGCACCTCCAGCAGATTGTCCAGCGCCTCCGGTTGGACGGGGGCCGCCGGCTCAGTAGGCTTGCTCCTCTTGGAAGGAGTTCGCCTACCGTAGTCCGGAACCATTGACGATTCCTGCGCGGTGTCCGGCTCAAAGCCGGACTTGGAGCCCTGGGGGGTTTGATCCCCTTTACTCCTGGAGTCCGGGAGGTCGCCTTGTGGCGCCTCCAGGACCACCTCCTCCTGGCTTGGACCCTGTTGGGACAAAACTTCGGCGTCGTCCATAGGGCGGGGGGAGGTAGCCGTCGGAAGGGAGTTCACGTCCGACGAATCCAGGGAGCCGCTCGACGACTCGTCGAGCCCGGCTTTGGGCGGACTGCATAGATATATTCGACATAAGGGAAAGTTGTGCAACAAAGGAATACTACGAGTTACTCTGGCATCCGAATAACTTACGATCTCGCCAGGCGCTTGGCCCTGTGTGGCCACTCCTCTTCGCCGTCATCGCCATCGGCGGAGTAGTCCGGAGGAGGGGTCCTCTCCTCCCTGGACCCCTCGGCCTCCCCTGTTGGGGCGGCCTTTCTCTTCTTTCCTCCCCCCGCTGGAGGGGGAGAGGGTTCTTCTTCCTCCTCCTTGTTTTCACGGGAGGAGCGCGTCTCGGACTCGTCGGATGATGAATCCGACACCTCCAAGCGCCGGGAACTCTTTCGAGTCCCTGTGGCCTTCTTCTCCGGCACCATGTAAGGTGCCAGAGCCAGCAGCTTCGCTAAGTGAGCATCGGCTGGGTCTTCAGGCAAAGGGGCCGGACAGTCGATCTGTCCGGACTTCGCCTGCCAATCCTGTCAAAGGAAAAAGGAGTTTAGATCCCGCATAGAGTCAAACTATGGAAAACCAACATCCTGTAAAAGGTAAAAATAGCTTACCACACTAGCGTGACGATGCGTGCTGAATCCGCGGTCCTCGGAAGCGGATGCGGGAGCCTCGGCGCCTTTGAATAGCACCTTTCAGGCGTCTTCGTACGTCGTGTCGAAGAGCCTGCTCAGGGTTGGGTGCTGCGCCGGGTCGAACTCCCACAGATTGAAACCCCATTGCTGACACGGGAGGATCCGGCGGACGAGCATAACCTGGACTACATTAACAAGCTTGAGCTGCTTGTTCCCCAGGGTTTGGATGCATTTTTGCAGTCCGGTTACTTCTCCTTGGTTGCCCCACGACAGGCCCGTCTCTTTCCAAGACGTGAGCCGCGTAGGGGGTCTGGATCGGAACTCGGGGGCTGTGACCCACTCAAGGTCGCGCGGCTCGGTGATGTAAAACCACCCTGACTGCCACCCCTTCAGGGTCTCCACAAAGGAGCCCTCGAGCCATAGGACGTTGGCCATCTTGCCCGCCATGGCGCCTCCGCACTCCGCCTGGTTGCCGCGCACCACCTTTGGCTTGACGTCGAAAGTCTTGAGCCATAGGCCGAAATGGGGGCGGATGCAAAGGAAGGCCTCGCACACGACGATAAACACCGAGATGTTGAGGACAAAGTTCGGGGCCAGATCATGGAAATCCAGGCCATAGTAGAACATGAGCCCCCGGACGAATGGGGGGAGAGGAAAACCCAGTCCGCGGAGAAAGTGGGGAAGGAATACTACCCTCTCATGGGGCCTTGGGGTGGGGAGGAGCTGCCCCTTCTTGGGAAGCCGGTGCGCGATGTCGTTAGACAAGTATCCAGCTTTCCTCAGTTTTTTGATATGGCCCTCCGTGATGGAGGAGACCATCCACTTGCCTCCCGCTCCGGACATGGCCGGAGAAGGTTGAGGTGGGAAGTGCAGGCTTGGGTGCTGGAGCTCGAGTGCGCGGAAGATGGATAGGCAAAGGAGGAAGAAGGCGTAGGTAAAAAGGTGGATCATTATACCTTTATATGGGCGGATGCGGCTAAGCGTCCCCACCAGCCTGGTAAAACTCGCTTATCTCCCAAGCACCGTGATAAATGGCGCGGTTGGGTTACCCACGTCCGCATTGATGAGAATCCCGTAAATGAGGGGACCCGATCTCTGCTTTGACAAGACGTGCCAAGGAAACCGCCTCGCAAAATGCGCTGAGGTGGGGGAGTAAAAACGATGCGAATAAAGGCTTGGCCGTAGTGTGATGTCACGCTACGGAATACGTCAGCAGATTACATTTGTGTAAATATTATTCTCTCTATGGCAATATGTGGAAACTTGTTTTGCAGAGTCGGGCACTGTCTTTTGTGTTCAAAATCTTCTATGAAGTACTTAGAGGAGGAACCCGCCTTGCAATACTAAAGACAATCTGCGCGCCGGACTCGTCGTCATTGAAGCCTGGTTCAGGGGCTACTGAGGGAGTCCTGGATTAGGGGGTGTCCGGATGGCCGGACTATGCCTTCAGCCGGACTCCTGGACTATGAAGATACAAGATTAAAGACTTCGTCCCGTGTCTGGAAGGGACTTTCGTTGGTGTGGAAGGCAAGCTTGGCGATGCGGATATTTAGATCTCCTACCATTGTAACCAACTTTGTGTAACCCTAACCCTCTCCGGTGTCTATATAAACCGGAAGGCTTTAGTCCGTAGGACAACATACAACAATCATACCATAGGCTAGCTTCTAGGGTTTAGCCTCCTCGATCTCATGGTAGATCTACTCTTGTACTACCCATATCATCAATATTAATCAAGCAGGACTTAGGGTTTTACCTCCATCAAGAGGGCCCGAACCTGGGTAAAATATCGTGTCCCTTGTCTCCAGTTACCATCCGCCTAGACGCACAGTTCGGGACCCCCTACCCGAGATCCGCCGGTTTTGACACCGACAGACACCGCAAGATTGAACCCAAAGCTAAGCACTTCTTTCATTGCAAGAAAGATCAATCTAGTAGGCCAAACCAAACTGATAATTCGAAGAGACTTGCAAAGATAACCAATCATACATAAAAGAATTCATAGAAGATTCAAATATTGTTCATAGATAATCTTGATCATAAACCCACAATTCATCGGTCTCAACAAACACACCGCAAAAATAAGATTACATCGAATAGATCTCCACGAGGGAGGGGAAGAACATTGTATTGAGATCCAAAAAGAGAGAAGAAGCCATCTAGCTACTAACTATGGACCCGAAGGACTGAGGTAAACTACTCACACTTCATAGGAGAGGCTATGGTGATGTAGAAGCCCTCCGTGATGGATGCCTCCTCTGGCGGAGCTCCGGAACAGGCCCCAAGATGGGATCTCGTGGGTACAGAAGTTTGCGGCGGTGGAATTAGGTTTTTGGCTCCGTATCTAATCGTTTGGGGGTACGTAGGTATATATAGGACGAAGATGTCGGTGTACTAAATTAGGGGTACCTTAGTACCCCGAACTTGTGCACGGGCAGTCGTAGCACCCCCGCGGCAAGGCTTGCCAGGTGATCGCCAAGACCCTCCATGGTCCCCTTTTGGGCCATTCAAGAACAAAAGTATTTGAGCCAAGGCCCCGGCAAGAGGAGCTTGCCGGGAAGGCCACCCGAAGAGAGCGAGGCCCTGGCGAGAGGAGCTTGCCGGGACCGCCGCTCGAAGCTCAAGACCCCGGCAAGAGGAGCTTGCCGGGAAGGCCAACCACGGCACGACAAGGACCTTGCCACGGCACGCCCCGCGCTCCGGCAAGGCCCGGTGAGCGACAAGCTCCCGGGCGCGACAAGACATCCACCGCGGCAAGGCGCTTGCCGCGGCAAGTTACCACCCCGTGCCTGCGCTCCAGCTCACCCACCAACGTGTCGCTCTGGGGGCATTCCAGGCACACATGGCGGGAGGCTATGTAGCCAGGGGCATGCGGTGGCGAAGCGAAGCTGACAGAGTGGCCATCGTGGCAAACGGTGGCGCTCCTGACGGTCCTGTTCCTGCACCGTCTGGGCGACGCGGACGGGCATTTAATGCCCTTCTCTCCTGCCGTCAGAGTTAGGTATGATAGCATTGTACAGCCACTGTGCAGGCAGCTGTACCCACTACAGCATTCTCCCATTTTTGCCCCCACCTACGCTGCCACCTGTGGGTTACCCCTTGAGCATATAAAAGGAGGCCCCATGCGCACGTAGAGGGGGAGGACACCCATTTTTAGGCTCGGTCTCGCCAGCGGCTCGTGTGTACTGTAGCACCACACGCCTCCGAGCAAGAACACAATACAAACCACAAAGCAGCAGTAGGGTTTTACGCATCCGTGCGGCCCGAAGCTGGGTAAACCCCTTGTGTGCATCGCCTCGATCCACTCTTCGTGCGACCTCCGCCCCCCGCCAAACCAGTAAGGGGCTCGGTCCCCATAGGTGTTCGAGGAAGCCGATTTCCCCCGACATCTTTGGCGCGCCAGGTAGGGGGCGTCGAGGTGGTGCGAACCTGATCCGGCGTCTGCACGGGCTAGATCTCCATCATCTTCGTCGACATGCCACCGAAGAAGAAGGCTCCGGAGGTGGCTAGTCCGTCCGCGTCGAACCCGCCGCCCTTGGAGCAAACGGGTGGTGGGGACGGCGCCGGCGGCGGGACGGGCGTCGTCGAGCCAGCTCATAGCGCCACGGCGTCCAAACATGCGCCGAGCTCGTGGCGCTACGGCGTCCAAACCTACGCCGACACCCCTCGGCGCAGGTAAGCCCTGGTATGACCAGGCAACCTTTCGCTCTATTCCATGGAGCGGAGGCAGTTAGCCCCACGGATCTCGCGTACGGGCCACCTCGAGTGTTCGCTCACGCTGAGCTCGAGCGAGAGCAGCTGCGTCGAGATGACGCGCTACTCCTCGGGGAGGACCGTCTTCAGGCCGTTGTGCGAGCTGCTCGCTACCAGCAAGCTTTGCGTCGCTTTTATAGCCGCAAAGTTAGTGCCAGAAGTTCCGAGGAAGTGGGAAGGCCCTTACCGGGTGAAACGAGTCGCTAGGCCTGGCGCTGTCCGCCTTGGGACCGAAGATACCACTCCGGTGAGCAACTCCTGGAACGTTGGGCATCTTCATAAGTTTTGCCCATAAGGCGCGGTTGTCGGACCCCGTCCGGCAACCACCCTTCTGTACAAAGTCTTGCCGCTGTTGCATGTGATCCTTTGTACAGAGCCAGGCGCAGACCCTGTGCGCATATTGGCACTGACCCCCGGTAAGCGACGGCGAGCCCCATGTTTCGCCTTGCCGGAAAGCGACCTTGTCGGGCAGCGAGCCGTGGAAAAGCTAAGTTGCTAAAGCTTGAGCAATCGAGTTTTTAAAGTTTTGAGGTTATCTTCCTCGAACGACCGTGCTTTGTATGGAAAACCTGTGCGCGGAGGGACCGCTCGTGGCTAGTTGCGCCCTTACTTCGTTTTGAGTCCGCTCAACGACCTAAGTGTGCTACAACCAGAGTGGCATCCTTACTTTGTTTCGAGCTCGCTCAACAACTTAAGTGTGCTGAGACCGCAGTCGCAACACTTACTTTGCTTTGAGCCTGCTCAACAATTTAAGTGAGCTGCAGCTAGCCGCGACAAGGTTTCTTGCCGGTAGTGGCGCCGCTGGCGGGCTGCTAATGTCCCGCACTCAGAGCCCGCGGTAAGGCGGAGGCCTACGCCGACAAGTCCCCAAAAGCATAGGGCAAAAACATACAAAGCACGGAGTCAACTAGAGGAAATAACAGTGCAGTCACTACTTAAGACAAAGTTATATTACAAGATAGTTCGTCGCGGCCCCTAATGAATCGCTTTCATAACTTGGCCAGCAGCGACAAGAAAAGAGATGGGCGGGCGGCCTAATCCACACGGTCGCCCTCGATCCTCTTGATCCCGGCCACCTTCTCCACAATGGGCGCGACGAGGGCCCTGATCCCCTCCAGATCAGCGCCTGGTGGCAGGGATTTGAGGGCGTTGGTGAGCCTGATGCTGGGGTTGCGGAAGGCGACCTTCACCAACACTTTCTCGAGGGCTCCGGCGACGGCTTCGCGCGTCTCGCCGGCCAGCTGCTCTGGGATCGCATTCCGGAGATGCTTGAGGGCCGCCACCACGCCCTTGAAGAACGAAGTGAGCTTGGCGCTGGGTGGGACGTTATCGCCAGAGGGATACTCGTGGCCCTCCATCCCCAGCAGCATCAGCTCCTTGTCGATGGCGGCGGCGATGTCCACAAGGCCCTCAGTCCAATGCTCCACCGTCGCCCTGAGGTTGTTCTGGGTAACGGCGGCGCTTTTTAGCAGTGCCTCGTTATCCGCGATCTCCTTCCGCAAGGCTGCCTCCTGCTCCTTGGCGCTCCCCAGCGCCTTGGTCAAGGTGTCCAGCTTCAGCTCGAGATCAGCGTTGGAGTCCTTGGCGGCATCAAGCTCCTTGATCTTCTCGGCGAAGCGGCCCTACAGCTCGCCAAGGGTGTGGGCGCCCTTCTCGCGCTCCTGTTTGAGCGCGGCGAGCTCCTCACCGCTCGCCTTGAGATCAGTGTCGAGCTGCGCCACCTTCGCCTCTAGTGCCTCCTTGGCGGCCTCGGCGGCCGCGGCGGCATCTTGCGCTTTCTTGAGGGCTCCGCCAAGCGATTGCTCGCGCGCGGCGACCTCCTCCTCGTGGTTGGCGAGGCTGGCTTTCTGGTGCACCAGCTCGCCCTCCCGCGCCGCCAGCCCCGCGGCGGCAAGCCTTTGCTGCTCTTCGGCCTCTGCCTTCTCGAGGATGAAGGTCGTCCGCGCCTCGTCGAGCTGCCTTCGCTCCTCCGCCAAGGATCGGAGGGCCTCCTGGTTGAGCTCCCGGAGCTCCTCGGCGCGCTTCTCCATGTCCGCTCCCGCCTTCGCGACAAGCGCTTCCCTGCGTTCCACCTGGGCTTGTCGGGCGCGGTAGAGTGACACCAGCTTCCGGAGCAGCCGCTCCTCCTCAGGCTCGCCGCCGCTGCTGCTTGGCGCGTCGACCAGCGTCAGCCCGACGGAGGCGAGCACCTCTCCATCCAAGGTCTCCCCCTCGACCGGCGCCCTAGAAGTCGACTCCCAGGGGAGCTTGATGAAGATATCGTCGCCGACCTTCAGGTAGGCGCCTGGCTGGGGCTCCTCAGGCCCCGACGCCGCTGCGGAGGCGGGATCGGCGGTCGGCGCAGCGCCTGGCGCTCCTGCAGCCTCAGGGCCGTCAGTACGATCGCCGGCCCCCTCGCCCACGGCTGCCGCGGCGGCCTTGGCGGCCTCTTCGCCGACCGGATCTTCAGCACCATCCGCCTCTCCGGTGGCGGCCACGTCGTCAGTATGGCCGCGCGCGTCCTCCTCGACGACGACCTCGGTCTCCATCGGGTCCGTGGCGGGAGGGTCTGAAGGCCGAAAGAGGGGGAGAAGTCAAGCAACTATCCAAAGAAGAAGAACCCCAGGGGAGTTCCGAGGCAAGAAGGTTACCTGGGCCAGGGTCTGCAGTCGCGGTCTCCGTCGCCAAGGGGCCGCCAGCGTCGTCTCTTGCCGGGGACTGCTCTCTTGCTGGGGACTGTTCCCTCGCCGGAGACTGCTCCCTTGCTGGGGACGGCTCCCTTGCCGGGGAACTCCCCCTTGGCGGTGTAGTTGTAGCGGGTGGCTCATCGGGGGCGGTCTCCGGACGCTCCTGGTGGGGCTGCTCTGCTCCTACACAAATCGTCAGCCAGATGTCAGGAAAAGCGAAGGGTACCCGGGCGCGCCCAACGGCAGGAAGCAAGCCATATGCTTACGCTGGGGGCTGCGCTGGGGGCTGCTCTGAGGATTAGTTGGTGGGTCCGGCAAGGTCATCTCGGGCGCACCCCCTGCCACCACGGAGGGCTCGTCATCGAGGATGACCACCGGGACCTTGGCTCTCTTTGCCGTCCTCTGAGCCAGAGTCCTGAAAAGGACCAAATTCGGAGGAAAGCAAATGAGATGTGAGGCACAACTACAAGAATTGAAGAGACACAAGAACAACGGGGATCTTACTCCTCTCCCTCTTCCTCGTCGGAGCTAAGCGCGGAGAAGTCGAAGACCGGCTTGCTCCTGGCGCGAGGAGGCGGGGGAGTAGGCTCCCGTGGCCGCTTGGCGGGAGCAGTAGACGACTCCGCTCCAGCTGCCGCCGCGGCGCGAGAAGCGGCAGGAGCAGAAGCCGCGGCCCGCGAAGACCCCGCTCCTGCTGCCTCAGAGGAGCGTGTCACACGGCGCTGCGGTTGTTGGCTCGTCTGCCGCACCACCTCCCCAGCCTTGCGGAGATGCCTCCGTGGCTGGGCAGGGGGCTCTGCTTGCGACGAGCTGCCCGGGGGACGGGAGGAAGAGGCGCCGACCTCCGGCAAGCTGCTCATATCCTGGGCAGGCTCGCCCTCGACGCCATGCTCGGCAAGCTCTTCCTCGCCGGCAAACTCCGCTCGATCGGCAAGGCTTTCCGCCTCCGCTGCGTCCGCCTCCGCCAATGTGAAGCCAAATTCGCCCGCGGCCGCGGCTGCCGCGGCCTCCTCCATCCTGGAGGCGATGTACGCCAGCTCGTCGGGGGTGGTGTCCCGAGTGAGACCTTTCTTCTCGTCGGCGTCGACTGGCACCTCCACCAAGTCATCGAAGAACGCCCGCACGACATCGTCGGCGGGCTCCTGCCAAGTGGAGTCGATCCCGTGCGAGTCGCACAGCGGCATGATTGCAAGGATGCGGCTGAGCGACGAATTGTTGCACAGCGGGACGACGCCTCGCGGTAGCCTGAACCATTCGGGGTGGTCGGGGTCGTGCTTGAACAGCTCCCTGAGCGTCCCGTCAAGCTCCAAGACAGTGAAATTGAAGTTGAGGCCAGGGCGCACCCTCATGATGTCCGCCGCATTCTGGAACTCCCAGGCGGGTCTCCCCTTCTCCTGCAGGGGAGCGATGTGGCGGCGGAGGAAATCTGCGCCTACGGCGCCAACTGTGAGCCCGGCACGCCTGAGCCGCAGGATCCGGGTGACGGCAATCCACAGCTTGTCGTCGTCCGGAGCCACGGCGCTCCAATCCCTGCCGCGCACCACAGAGGTTTGGCGCACGGCGGTGAATGGCTGCGGGTTCTCCTCGACGATCAGGCACCAGTCTGCTCTCCATTGCTCCCATCTGCTGCGGAGCTCCCCCTCCAGATAAGCCTCCTTCCTTCCTGTCTTGGAGATCCAGGCGACCCCGCCGGACAAAGGCTCTCCTTTCTCCACCCGAGGAGAAAAGAAGTGGTGGAAGAGGGCTACGTTGGGGTGGACTCCGACAAAGTTCTCGCAGAGGTGTGCGAAAACCGCCATTGTCAGAACGGCGTTGGGGTGAAGTCAAGAAGATGGAAGCCATAGGTGTTCATGATGTCGCAGAAGAATTCAGAGAAGGGCGGGCAAAGCCCGCAATAGAAGAACACAGCAAAGAAGGGATACCCGGTCGGATACTCCTTCTGGGCGGCGGCGGGAAGAACCCTCGTGCGCGGATGCGCTCGCGTCCTCGCTGACCAGAAGAGGTAGTATTCCTCCCTCGGGACCAACGCGTCGAGCTCAGGGGGGAAGGTCGCCTGCTCCTTTCGCAGCGCCTCAAGTCGCTGCGCCTCGGCCGACTTCACGGCCTTCCCTTTCCCCTTGTCGCCCTTCGGGGCCATGGCGGAAAGAGGGGGGAGGTCGACGGCGTCGGTAGCACTGGTGGCGGCGGAAGGGGGCGGAGCGCTGCTTCTCTTGGGAAGTGGCAAAGGTTTTCGAGGAATCGCAACTGGCGGGTGGGCGGATTGCCCCTGTCTCCCCTGCTTATAAGGGGAGGAGGGGGGCGTTTCGCCTTTCCGAATAAGCAAATCACCTGCGACGTGACGCACGCCTGCGGGGCTCGGCCCCGCGCACGCCACCCACGTCACGCACGCCTCTCCCCACGACGCCGCGTTCGAGGCGTGCCATTTGGGGAAGGCGCGACAGATGCGGAGTTAAGATGCAGCGTGACCCAGGCCGCGCGTGCCCGTGCACTGTTTTGGGCCTGGCCCAACAGCGCTCGGCACCGTGTATGGCCCAGGGCTGGGGGTTCCTGTCGGTGTACTAAAGTAGGGGTACCTTAGTACCCCGAACTTGTGCACGGGCAGTCGTAGCACCCCGCGGCAAGGCTTGCCAGGTGATCGCCAAGACCCTCCATGGTCCCCTTTTGGGCCATTCAAGAACAAAAGTATTTGAGCCAAGGCCCCGGCAAGAGGAGCTTGCCGGGAAGGACACCCGAAGAGAGCGAGGCCCCGGCGAGAGGAGCTTGCCGGGACCGCCGCTCGAAGCTCAAGACCCCGGCAAGAGGAGCTTGCCGGGAAGGCCAACCACGGCACGACAAGGACCTTGCCACGGCGCGCCCCGCGCTCCGGCAAGGCCCGGTGAGCGACAAGCTCCCGGGCACGACAAGACATCCACCGCGGCAAGGCGCTTGCCGCGGCAAGTTACCACCCCGTGCCTGCGCTCCAGCTCACCCACCAACGTGTCGCTCTGGGGGCATTCCAGGCACACGTGGCGGGAGGCTGTGTAGCCAGGGGCATGCGGTGGCGAAGCGAAGCTGACAGAGTGGCCATCGTGGCAAACGGTGGCGCTCCTGACGGTCCTGTTCCTGCTCCGTCTGGGCGACGCGGACGGGCATTTAATGCCCTTGTCCCCCGCCGTTAGAGTTAGGTATGATAGCACTGTACAGCCAGTGTGCAGGCAGCTGTACCCACTACAGCATGCTCCCATTTTTTGCCCCCACCTATGCTGCCACCTGTGGGTAACCCCTTGAGCATATAAAAGGAGGCCCCATGCGCACGTAGAGGGGGAGGACACCCATTTTTAGGCTCGGTCTCGCCAGCGGCTCGTGTGTACTGTAGCACCACACGCCTCCGAGCAAGAACACAATACAAACCACAAAGCAGCAGTAGGGTTTTACGCATCCGTGCGGCCCGAAGCTGGGTAAACCCCTTGTGTGCGTCGCCTCGATCCGCTCTTCGTGCGACCTCCGCCCCCCGCCGAACCAGTAAGGGGCTCGGTCCCCATAGGTGTTCGAGGAAGCCGAGTTCCCCCGACAGAAGAAGTACGTCGGTGGAGCAACATGGGGCCCACGAGGGTGGAGGGCGCGCCCTGGGGGTGGGCGCGCCCCCTACCTCGTGCCTCCCTCCTTTCTTTCTTGATGTAGGGTCCAAGTCTCCTAGATCATATTCGGTGAGAAAATCACTTTCCCGAAGGTTTCATTCCATTTGGACTCCGTTTGATATTTCGTTTCTTCGAAACTCTGAAATAGGCAAAAAAACAACAATTCTGGGCTGGGCCTCCGGTTAATAGGTTAGTCCCAAAAATAATGTAAAAGTGAAAAATAAATCCCAATATTGTCCAAAACAGTAGATAATATAGCATGGAGCAATCAAAAATTATAGATACGTTGGAGACGTATCAAAGCTCAACATCAACACAATGCAAAGATCTTGACGATAAGAAGTGACAACGGCACCAACTTCAAGAACTACATGTTGGATGAGTGTCTTAGTGATGAGGGGATCAAGCATCAATATTGTGCACCTTACATCCCTCAACAAAATGGTGTAGCGGAGAGGAAGAACAGGACATTGATGGATGTGGCAAGGACCATGATGGCGGAGTTCAAGTCTCCATACACCTTTTGGGCCGAAGCCATCAACACCGCTTGTCATGCATCCAATCGGCTCTATCTCTACAAAGGCTTGAACAAGACTCCGTATGAGATACTCACCGGAAACAAGCCCAACCTCAATTAGTACTTCCGGGTGTTCGGGTGTAAGTGTTTCATTCTCAAGAAAGGTGTTTGTTTGTCTAAATTTGAGACTAGAGCTCATGCGGGCATATTTTTTGGTTATGCTACAAACTCTCATGCTTACCGTGTCCTCAACAAGTCCACCAGACTCATTGAGGAGACGTGTAACATGGAGTTTTATGAGAATGACGGCTCCCAAGTGGAGCAAAGTGGTACTTGTGATGTAGTTGATGAAATTCCTCCCCAGGTCATAAGAAGAATGGGTGTTGGTCATATCCTACACATTGAGGAACCCCTTGTGGCCGAAGGAGAAGGACAATGTTCCACTCAAGTGGAACCATCACCAACCCAAGACCCACACGCTTCCGAAGAACAAAGTGAAGGCCCTCAACCAAATGAACAAGACCAAGGGCAAGATCAACCTCAAGATGGTGGTGAACCACCAAGTGATGCCCAAGGTCAAGTTCTCACCACCGAGCAAGTCCAAGATCAAGAGCAAACTCAAGATCAACAACAAGCTCAAGATGACGCTCGAGATGATCAGGTTACTGCTCCTCAACTCTCTCCTGAGGGGGAATTGGAGCGTCGTGCCGCCAGGATTGCATCCAAGCTCACTACCAAAGATCATCTCATGACGAATGTGCTTGGAAGCTTAAGAAAGGGGGTAAGCACTCATAGAAAATTAGCAAACTATTGTGAAAATCATGCGTTTGTTTCTTGTGTTGAACCCCAAAAGGTCTATGAGGCGCTCGAGAATCCGGATTGTCTTAATGCCATGCATGAAGAACTCAACAACTTTGAGCACAACAAGGTGTGGAGATTGGTGCCAAGGCCAAAGGGGAACCAGAATGTCATTGGAACCAAGTGGATATTCAATAACAAGCAAGATGCTCATGGGATTATTGTTCGCAACAACGCTCGTTTGGTAGCACAAGGCTACTCCCAAGTCGAGGGCATCGACTAAGGTGAAACCTTTTCTCCCGTTGCTTGCCTTGAATCTATTTGTTCGTTGATTGCATATGCTTCTCATTATAACTTCAAGTTGCAACAAGTGGATGTGAAGAGTGCTTTTCTTAATGGTCCTATTAATGAGTTGGTGTATGTCAAACAACCCCCGGGGTTTGAGGATCCCGAGTTCCCCAATCATGTGCACCAACTCGATAAGGCACTCTATGGCCTTAAACAAGCCCCGCGTGCATGGTATGAACACCTTACCGAGTTGTTGCAAGATCATGGGTTTGAAATTGGGAAAATCAACCCCACTCTTTTTACTAAGAAGGTTAAAGGGGAGTTGTTTGTTTGCCAACTATATGTTGATGATATTATCTTTGGTTCTCCTAACAAAGCTTTCAATGAGGAGTTTGCCGCTCTTGTAACCTCAAAGTTCAAGATGTCCATGATGGGAGATTTGACTCGGGTTCGAAACCAAACAACGAAGAGAAGGAACCTTCATCAACCAAGCCAAATACACTCATGACATGCTCAAGAGATTCAAGCTAAGTGATGTCAAGCCGGCTTCCACTCCAATGCCCGTCAAATGCCAACTTGACATAGATCCCAATGGTAAAGCAGTGGATCAAAAGGTATATCACTCCATGATTGGCTCCTAGCTTTACTTTTGTGCATCTAGACCGGATATCATCTTGAGTGTGGGAATTTGTGCATGGTTTCAAGCTGCACCTAAGGAAATCCATTATGTGGCGGTCAAGCGAATCTTTCGATATTTGGCTCATACCCCAAACTTTTGCGTATGGTACCCAACAGGAGCTAACTTCAACCTTGTGGGCTTTTCGGACTCGGATTGGGCGGGAGACAAAGTGGATAGGTAGTCAACTTCCGGAGGGTGCCAATTTCTTGGTTGCTCTTTGGTGTGTTGGTCTTCTAAGAAGCAAAGTTGTGTGTCTCTCTCGTCCACCGAAGCAGAGTATGTGGCCGCCAGTAGTTGTTGTGCTCAACTTCTTTGGATGAGGCAAATTTTAAAGTATTACGGTGTCTTTTGTGACAAAGTGCCTCTTTTGTGTGACAATGAAAGTGCCATCAAGATTTCTCTCAACCCGGTGCAACACTTCAAGACGAAGCATATTGAGATTCGGTATCACTTCATCCGGGATCACATTAGGTGAGGGGAGATCGAGCTCAACTATGTCAACACTCATGATAACCTTGCAGATATCTTCACGAAGCCCTTGGATGAAGCAAGATTTCACGAGTTAAGGCATGAGCTAAATATCATTGATCCGAGCAATGTGGCTTGAACCTTTTCACACCGCACCATACTCATCGTGATGTCTTGTTTAGGTGTAGGCATGGACATAGGGGGAGTGTTGTTCTCTCAATGAACTCTCCCTCCCCCCATTATGCATAAATTGATCAACTCTTTCACATTAGCCATTTTTTCTGGTACGTGTGCTTCAAAGACGACTTTTGGTCATGGGCCCAAGGATAATTCTTCGCGGTGCCATACCAATTGACTCAAACATAGGTGGCTCCAGCCACCGCCCTCTCTCTCTTTGAGAGGCTTTGGCTCGTGTTTAGTCCTCATTGTCTTTTGCCTTCTTTTGAGCCGTGTTTGTGTTTGAGTTGCCTCGCGTGTGCTCGTTTGTGTGTCCGGTTGCTTGTTGTTTGCGTTGGAAAGGCCCTTCTTTTCTATTTTTGATGAGACGTGCACTTTCCTGGGTGTGCGGTACTACCGTTGGAGATGGGTCGTTCCTGTGCTTGCATAGTTGCATCCATGGCACGGTACTACCGCCTCCATCACGACAGTATTTTTTTACTGCCGCTGGAGGAGCGGTACTACCGCCCTGTGTGCGGTACTTCCGCCTGGGCAGTACTACCGTGCCGTCACGAGCGCGTGGGGGTTAAGAGCGGGCAAGGGGAGTTCCAACTCCGCCATACCCATTCATCTCTTCCCCTCACATCGTCTCTCTCTCTCTCTCCTGCCAAAGAATGGCGCCCGAAGACCTCGCCAGATCTCCGTCTCCGGCCACTCTCCTGGCATTCCAGCTGGTGGGATCGATCCCTACCTCGCCCTCTTGCCATGGAACCCGGTATCTCCCTTAGTCCCTCTCTTTTTGCCTCGTTGTTGTGCTTCTAGGTTTTGGGAGATGCATGTGTAGTTCTTGAGATTTTTGGCTAAATCTTTGCAAGAGGAGATTGTAGGAGAGTGCTAGTGCAGTAGATATGCTTGTGTGTTGCAACAATGTAGTTTTGATCACCGATAGTACCGATCCAAACTTACGGATGTTCCTAGATCCGTTTTTGGCGAGATTCAGCCCGTGCGGTACTACCGCTCCTCCCGCAGCGGTACTACCGCCTGCTCTAGCGAGATCCGCCCCATGTGGTACTACCGCTCCGCTGGAGACTATCGCCCGTCACGCGGAAGTAAAAAATTACTTCCGCTCTAGGCGTGGTACTACCGTGCCACCCCGGGACAATACTACCGCGGCTAGAGCAGATGCAACTTTTTATTTCCGCCTCATGGTGCAGTACTACCGTTGACATATAAATTACTTTGTTTTGCCACACTCAATCTCATTTCTACATTGTTTCGTTTGGTTTTGGCCTTGGTCTTTGCAATGTTCTTTCTCGCTCTTCTCGTGTGTTTGTGTTGTGTGTCATAGGTGCTGGCTCCAATGTTAGGCACTCGAATCCCAACTGCAACATGAGCTCCAAGCGGCTTTGCAACCAAGAAGCTCCTGAGGGGTCCAGTGCCCAACAACGCAGAGTCAAGACAAAGGAGCCAAATGTTGGCATGGATGAAATGCCTCAAGCGGAGTTTCTGATTCGGAGGAAGCTTAACCCTTACGTCAACCCTAGGGATATCACAAGGGGCAGTGACTTGTTTTGGACCAAGCAGCAAAAACTTTTCTTCCTAGATGTGATCAAGGCCAAGCAGAACACCTATGTGCCAGTGTAGTGGATTGACATGAATCATATGAGGAAGGACAACAACCGGGCATATTTTGGCGAGCCTCTGGATCTGGTGGAGTAGTTTGGCATTGAGGAGTTACTCACGTTCCACATGGACTTTGACCCGGAGATTGTGGCTCAGTTCTTTGCCTCGGTCCACTTCCACACGGATGAGCAGCGGACCATGACTTGGATGAGTAATGGGAAGAGGATGTCTGCTGAGTGGAAGGAGTTCATGGAGATGTTACACGTTCGTGATGAGGGGCTCAATGTGCCCGTTGGTGTCCGCCACATGCCAACCCCGAGTTGGCCAACAAGAACAAGGTTCAACCCTACCTTGTTGAGAAGAAGCTAGCCAATGACAAGAAGACTTGGGTGCTGAATCCATTCCTTGACATCATGCACCGGATCTTCCGCAACACACTTTTTCCTCGCATAGGCGACAAGGATAAGGTGCATGCCTATCTTGTGGACATGATGCTCATCTATGAGAAGGCGCGTCTCCAACAGACGGAACCACTTGATGTCTCTCATATCATGTGGTGTGAACTGCAGTTTGTTGTGTTCAATCACAAGGTGCCCATCTATGGACCTTACCTGTTTCTCTTGATATCGAAGACTTGGGAGAAGCTCTTTCCTCAAGAAGAGCTCCTTGCTCCCAACTAGGTTCGCCATGAGCCTATCAAGCTACGCATGAAGATCAGGTGGGCTAATACCACGACCGAAGCTGAAGCTGAGGCTGCACGGATGGATGTCGATGAGGATGAGGATGAGTTCGAGGAGGAGGCTGCTGAGGACAGTTCTGAGGGGTACGCTCCTCCCTCTGCTGAGCCATCTTGGGCTAATAAGCTCAAGGCCAAGATGAAGGCTCTATTCTGCATGCAGGCCAAGGGACAGTACAAGGCTCATGTGAACACCAAGATGGCTTGTTGTCGCGACAAGGCTATTATGAGGCAGGTTGGTCTTGAGGTTAGGAGTGGCTCCGAGGAGAGGATCACAGATGAGGAATCATGGACCAGACAGCACTACCGGTGGAGTGAGTCTGAGGAGGATACTGGAGTTCCCTCTTCATCCCGTGCTGCAGAGGAGTCTGAGGAGGAGGAACATGACTGGTGATGCCTTGGAGTTCTACCACCACATGTGTGTCTTAGGTGTCCTCTCTGCCTTTTTGGTGTCTCGATGCCAAAGGGGGAGAGAGTGTAGGATTTGAGTCTGGTGTTGAGTCTTGTGTCTCTTTGCTTTTGTTGAACCCTCGTTGCTTTGGTTTGTTGGTTTGTGTTGTTTTCGTGTGAGACCAGGAGACTATCATATGGTGTGAGACATATGCACTCTAGCTTATCTTATTGTCTAGTATGTTTAGTAGATTGTAAGATAATGTTATCTTGTGCCCTCTTATATTGTTGCAAGGATTGCCTTGTCTATAAAATATAGGGGGAGTGTTGATCCTAGTGTGTGTCGTGCAGTACAAAGCATATCGATAGAGTGCACACATCTTGGGGGAGCCTGTCTATATTTAATACATGTTGGGTTTGCTTATGTTTATTTTATATCCTTATGTGAAAATCATGTATTGTCATCAATCCACGAAAAAGGGGGAGATTGTAAGGGCGTATTTCTCCCTATGTGTTTTTGGTGATTGATGACAATGCATTTGCGGACTAATCGTGTGCATTGAGCATTTCAGATATCTCATGTCTAGGCACAAGATGATTTGGTGCCCCTCGGAGCCTATCGAAGACGGCACTTCTCTATGTTTCTTTTTGGTGGATTTGAGTCATAGGAAAGTCGTACTATTAAGACGGGATCCGCTTCGGAAAGGTTAGGGTGGAATCAACACGTACACATCTGTTCCTTTGCACCACCATTCCTTCGCTTCATTGGAGCACTGGTTGTTTTCCCTTGTCTTTGCGAAGATGAATGCCTCCAAGTGCTATAGTTCTGTGGCATGTGGTAGTACTGCTCAAGGGAGCAGTAGTACCGCAGCGGTCCATGGTAGTACCGCCCAGGGTAGCGGTAGTACCGCGTTGTGCGGTAGTACCGCTCCTCACAAGCGGTAGTACCGTGGACTCTAGCCCAGAACACTGGCACTCACGGAAGTAGGTGCAGAAGTAATTTTTTACTTCGGCGCCCTACGCGGTAGTACCACTCCCTGTGAGCGGTAGTACCGTGCCGGATTTTTACACGGACCGAAACTCAGCGGAAGTAGCCACAGATGTAATTTTATTAGTATGTGCCTTCCCAGCCCAGTTGAACCATGCCTTGCGGTAGTACCGCTCCGGTGGTTCTACCGCTCATTGCTATACGCAACAGGGCCTCATCTGCTCCCTGCCGCGCGAGCGGTAGTACCGCACTGCCTAGCTGTAGTACTGCATGCCCTTGCGGTAGTATAGTGGGTATGTGCGGTAGTACTGCATGTCACAGGCTGAATAAGTGGGTAACAGTTGGATCTTTCCTCCCACTATATAAAGGGGGTCTTCTTACCCAAGTTGACGACCTCTTCCCTCCCCAAGCTCCATTGTTCCTCAAAGCTCCATTTTTGCCCGATCTCTCTCCATAGCCAATCAAACTTGTTGATTTTCTAGGGATTGCTTGAGAAGGCCCCGATCTACACTTTCACCAAGAGAAATTTGATTCCCCCCACTAATCCCTTGCGGATCTTCTTACTCTTGGGTGTTTGAGCACCCTAGACGGTTGAGGTCACCTCGGAGCCATATTCCATTGTGGTGAAGCTACGTGGTGTCATTGGGAGCCTCCGATTAAGTTGTGGAGATTGCCCCAACCTTGTTTGTAAAGGTTCGGTCGCCGCCTCCAAGGGCACCAATAGTGGAATCATGGCATCTCGCTTTGTGTGAGGGCGTGAGGAGAATACGGTGGCCCTAGTGGCTTCTTGGGGAGCATTGTGCCTCCACAACGCTCCAACGGAGAAGTACTTCCTCTTGAAGGGAAGGAACTTCGGTAACACACCCTCGTCTCCATCGGCTCCACTCTTGGTTATCTCTTACCTTTACTTGTGCAAGCTTATTTGTGTTGTATCTCTTGCTTGCTTGTGCGCTTGTTGTTGTTGCTTCATATAGGTTGCTCACCTAGTTGCATATGCAAAGTTTAATTTGGTAAAGAAAAGCTAAAAATGTTAGTTGCCTATTCACCCCCCCCCCCTCTAGTCAACTATATTGATCCTTTCAATTGGTATCAGAGCCTCGTCTCTTTATTAAGGACTTTGTCGTCCTAAGAGTATGGTTGACACCGTAGACGGTGAGGAGGATCACTCTGGTGTGAATCCGTTATCATCTACGGCCGATGGTGGAAGCTCAGTCTCTCGTGAGGAGTTCAATGTGGCTTTGGACACATTGAAAACCTCCATGACGGTCGTGGTTGAAGGCATGTTCAATAAGTTTTCAGAAGGCCTTAAATTATCCACCGCACCGTTGAAAGTGGTTGACCCCACTAACAAGGTGATGGATTCTAACTCCAACAAGGGGGAAGCTACTAGTGAACGAGTTCCTTTGCCTAGTGGTAGAAGTGGAAATGGCATCTTTGCCCATGTTGAACCTCCAATCACTTATGGAGGACCGGTTCCCTCCACGCATTTGAATCATGTTGGTCCTCCTCCTAAGCTTGTGAAAAATGAGGATTTTGCCTATTGGGTCTATCGCTTTAAACATCATTTAAATCATATCTCGACTAATATTTGGAGAATTATTGAGCAAGGTTTCTACCCGCACGACCCAAGCAACTTCACTCCTAGAGAAGCCATGGATCATCAATTCAACGAGTCCGCTCTCTTCATTCTCCAAGAAGCTATTCCACCCGAAGATATTGCGCATCTCTGACCTTGTACCGTTGCCAAGGAAGGCATCTCGCATTGTGTGAGGGCGTGAGGAGAATACGGTGGCCCTTGTGGCTTCTTGGGGAGCATTGTGCCTCCACATCGCTCCAACAGAGACGTACTTCCTCTCAAAGGGAAGGAACTTCGGTAACACACCCTCGTCTCCATCGGCTCCACTCTTGGTTACCTCTTACCTTTACTTGTGCAAGCTTTGTGTTGTATCTCTTGCTTGCTTGTGCGCTTGTTGTTGTTGCTTCATATAGGTTGCTCACCTAGTGGCATATCTAGACAACCTACTTTGATGCAAAGTTTATTTTGGTAAAGAAAAGCTAAAAATTGTTAGTTGCCCATTTAACCCCCCCTATAGTCAACTATATCGATCGTTTCACCATTTCCTCTTGTTTTGGACTCTAATTTGCGTGATTTGAATGAAGCTAACCCGAACTGGTGCTGTTTTTGTGTTGAAATAAAAGTTCTCGGATTGGAACAAAACTTTTTGGAGAATTATTTCAGAATAAAAGAAAAATATTGGAGCCAAGAACCACCTAGTGGCCCCGCAGAAACTGATCCCGACTCCAAAAATACCTATATTTAGAGAGAGAAATTAGGGAGGAAGAATTATCTTGTTTCACGATACGGAGCTACCGCCAACTCCCGTTCTTCATCGGGAGGTAAGATCTGGAGTCCGGTATGGGCTCCAGAGAGGGGGATCTTCGATCTTCGTCATCAGCAACCTTCCTTCATCGCCAATTCCATGATGCTCCCCGACGGAAGTGAGTAATTCCTTCGTAGGCTCGCTGGTCAGTGAGGAGTTGGATGAGATTCATCACGTAATCGAGTTACTTTTGTTAGGGCTTGATCCCTAGTATCCACTATGTTCTGAGATTGATGTTGTTATGACTTTGCCATGCTTAATGCTTGTCACTTTGGGCCCGGGTGCCATGATTTCAGATATGAACCATTTATGTTATCATCACTATATCTACATTCTAGATCCCATCTTGCAAGTCACATTCACCTACTATGTGTTATGATCCGTAAACCCCGGAGTGATAATAGTCGGTATACTTTCCGGTGATGACCGTAGTTTGAGGAGTTCATGTATTCACTATATGTTAATGCTTTGTTCCGGTTCTCTATTGAAAGGAGGCCTTAATATCCCTTAGTTTCCTTATGGACCCCACTGTCACGGGAGGGTAGGAAAAAATATGTCATGCAAGTTCTTTCCATAAGCACGTATGACTATTTACGAAATACATGCCTTATATTTATGAACTGGAGCTAGTCTTGTATTGCCCTAAGTTATGGATGTTATATGATGAATATCATCCAACGAATCCACCAATCCAATGCCTTTGAATTTCCTATATATTGATCTTGCTAAGTAACTACTACTACTGTTATTGTTACACTTGCTATTAAATCATTGCTATCATCGTCGCTGTTACTATTGTTGTTGCTACTACTATCAAAACTATCATATTAGTGTGCTATTGATCGCTTGCTACAGGTAATTAATCTCCAAGTGTGATTGAATTGACAAATAAGCTGCTAATACTTGCAAATATTCTTTGGCTCCTCTGATAACCCACAAGTATAGGGGATCGCGACAGCTTTCGAGGGTAGAGTATTCAACCCAAATTTGTTGATTCGACACAAGGGGAGCCAAAGAATATTCTCAAGTATTAGCAGCTGAGTTGTCAATTCAACCACACCTGGAAACTTAGTATCTGCAGCAAAGTGTTTAGTAGGACAGTAATATGATAGTGGTGGTAACGGCAACAAAAGTAAAGACAGTAAAAGCAATGTTTTTGGTATTTTGTAGTGATTGTAACAATAGTAGCGGAAAAGTAAATAAGCGAGAACCAGTAAATGTAAAACTCGTAGGCACCGGATTAGTGATGGATAATTATGTCGGATGCGGTTCATCATGTATTAGTCATAACATAGGGTGACACAGAACTAGCTCCAATTCATCAATGTAATGTAGGCATGTATTCCGTATATAGTAATAGGTGCTTATGGAAAAGAACTTGCATGACATCCTTTGTCCTACCCTCCCGTGGCAGCGGGATCCTATTGGAAACTAAGGGATATTAAGGCCTCCTTTTCATAGAGAACCGAAACAAAGCATTAGTACATAGTGAATACATGAACTCCTCAAACTATGGTCATCACCGGGAGTGGTCACGATTATTGTCACTTCGGGGTTGCCGGATCATAACACATAGTAGGTGACTATAGACTTGCAAGATAGGATCAAAAACTCACATATATTCATGAAAACATAATAGGTTCAGATCTGAAATCATGGCACTCGGGCCCTAGTGACAAGCATTAAGCATAGCAAAGTCATAGCAACATCAATCTCAGAACATAGTGGATACTAGGGATCAAACCCTAACAAAACTAACTCAATTACATGATAAATCTCATCCAACCTATCACTGTTCAGCAAGCCTACGATGGAATTACTCACGCTCGGCGGTGAGCATCATGAAATTGGTGATGGAGGATGGTTGATGATGACGACAGCGACGAATCCCCCTCTCCGGAGCCCCGAACGGACTCCAGATCAGCCCTCCCGAGAGGTTTTAGGGCTTGGCGGCGGCTCTGTATCGTAAAACGCGATGATTTCTTCTCTCTGATTTTTTCTCCCCGAAAGCCAATATATAGAGTTGGAGTTGGCGTCGGAGGGCATCCAGGGGACCCACGAGGTAGGGGGCGCGCCCTAGAGGGGGGGCGCCCCCACCCTCGTGGACAGGGTGTGGGCCCCCTGGTCTTCATCTTTGGCGAGGGTTTTTATTGTTTTTCTAAGATGTTCCGTGGAGTTTCAGAACATTCCGAGAATATTTGTTTTCTGCACATAAAACAACATCATGGCAATTCTGCTGAAAACAGCGTCAGTCCGGGTTAGTTCCATTCAAATCATACAAGTTAGAGTCCAAAACAAGGGCAAAAGTGTTTGGAAAATTAGATACGACGGAGATGTATCAACTCCCCCAAGCTTAAACCCTTGCTTGTCCTCAAGCAATTCAGTTGACAAACTGAAAGAGAAAAAGAAAAACTTTTACAAACTCAGTTTGCTCTTGTTGTTGTAACTATGTCAAGCCAACATTCAAGTTTTCAACATATATCATAACTAACCACATTTGCAATAAATCTCAGGTCTCATAATTACTCATATCAATAGCATAATCAACTAGCAAGCCATAATAATAAATCTCGGATGACAACACTTTCTCAAAACAATCATAATATTATATAACAAGATGGTATCTCGCTAGCCCTTTCTGAGACCGCAAAACATAAATGCAGAGCACCTTTAAAGATCAAGGACTGACTAGACATTGTAATTCATGGTAAAAGAGATCCAATCATAGTCATACCCAACATAGATTAATAGTGACGAATGCAAATGACAGTTGTGCTCTCCAGCTAGTGCTCTTTAATAAGAGGGTGATGACTCAACATAAAAGTAAATAGATAGGCCCTTCGCAGAGGAAAGCAGGGATTTGTAGAGGTGCCAGAGCTCAGTTTTGAAACAGAGATAAATTATATTTTGAGCAGTATACTTTCATTGTCAACATAGAAACTAAGAGATGGCGATATCTTCCATGCTAAACACATTATAGGCGGTTCCCAAACAGAATGGTAAAGTTTATACTCCCCCTCCACCAACAAGCATCAATCCATGACTTGCTCGAAACAACGAGTGTCTCCAACATACATCAGGTCCCAGGGGGAGTTTTGTTTGCAATTAGTTTTGATTTAGTTTGCATAAATCATGGGACTGGGCATCCCGGTGACCAGCCGTTTTCTCGTGAGTGAGGAGCGGAGTCCACTCCTCTTGAGAATAACCCTCCTAACACGAAAGATAAGGACAACCTTGGTTGATACATGAGCTATTCGAGCATACAAAACAGAATGTTTATTTGAAGGTTTAGAGTTTGGCACATAAAAATTTACTTGGAACGGCAGGTAGATACCGCATATAGGAAGGTATAGTGGACTCATCTGGAATAACTTTGGGGTTTAAGGGATTGGATGCACAAGCAGTATTCCCGCTTAGTACAAGTGAAGGCTAGCAAAAGACTGGGAAGCGACCAACTAGAGAGCGACAACAGCCATGTACATGCATTAAAATTAATAAACATTGGATGCAAGCATGAGTAGGATATAATCCACCATGAACATAAATATCGTGAAGGCTATGTTGATTTGTTTCAACTACATGCGTGAACATGTGCCAAGTCAAGTCACTTAAATCATTCAAAGGAGGATACCACCCCATCATACCACATCATAATCATCTCAATAGCATGTTGGCACGCAAGGTAAATCATTATAACTCATAGCTAATCAAGCATGGCACAAGCAACTATGATCTCTAATTGTCATTGCAAACATGTTTATTCATAATAAGCTGAATCAAGAACGACAGACTCATCATATTTACAAAAACAAAAGAGGTCAAGTTCATACCAGCTTTTCCCATCTCAGTCAGTTCATCATATATCATCATAATTGCCTTTCACTTGCACAACTGAATGGTGTGAATAATAATAGAGTGCACGTGCATTGGACTAAGCTGGAATCTGCGAGCATTCAATAAACAGGAGAAGACAAGGCAATGTGGGCTCTTGGTTAAATCAACAATAATGCATATAGGAGCCACTTCAACAGTTTAATCATGGTCTTCTCCTACTGACCCCCAAAGAAAAGAAAAGAAATAAGAACTATTTACACGGGAAAGCTCCCAACAAGCAAAAGAAGAACGGGAAATATTTTTGGGTTTTCTTTTTAATTACTACTACAGCAAGAAAGGTAAACTACTACAATTTTTTGTTTTTCTTAAGGTTTAACAAACAAACAAGAAGAAAGCAGGAAAAAGAAAATAAACTAGCATGGATATTACAGTGAAAGAGTATGAGCACCGACATCTAGCAATGAGTGTGTGTGAACATAAATGTAATGTCGGTGAGAAATACGTACTCCCCCAAGCTTAGGCTTTTGGCCTAAGTTGGTTTATTGCCAGGGATAGCTTGGCGGATACCCGTAAGTGTAGCTGGGGTCGTATTGCGACGAAGAATAGTTGGGATCATACTGCGATGAAGAAGACTCTGACTGCCACTGGCTGACAGTCATCTCTGGATCCCAAGAATAAACAGATTGTCGTGGAGGCTCATCTTGTGGGTCCGGTTCCGGGGCTGGTGCAGGATTTTTCTAGGCTTGGACAGCAGCCCACGTAACGAGATAGGGGCCTGCAAAATTAAACAAAGAAGGAGCAGGCAACGTAATAGTTTCAGGATGATGTTTATCAAAGTATAACTTATATTTGAGCTCTCCATTCTTGTCCTTAACAAGATAATCATGGGCTACCATGCCCTTGTAATCTAAGTAGGCACTAGGCAGCAATGTTTCTTCTTTCTCATAATGCCTAATAGCGATGTTAAAATGTGCAGCGAGGCGTGAAGCATAAATGCCTCCAAAGATGGGGCCCTTAGTACGGTTCAGGCTCAACCGTCTAGCAATAACTCTGCCCATGCTAACAGTTTTGTCGCGGTATAAACCATGGAACAGAATAATAATATCGGGAACACTAAGATTCCCACAGTACCCGCGACCAACCAAGCAACGACTAGCAAATAAGGCAAAATAGCGTAATACAGGAAAATGTATGCTAGTACTTCTTGCATCAGAATTCTTCCTGGTTTCTCCCACAAAGATAAGTTTAACAAATGGTTCCACCTCATGACGGGGTGGTTCCTGTAAGATACCCTCAGGGGGTATGTTGCATACTGCGCAAAATACAGACAATGGCATTTTCTTCACAACGTCATATAAATGAAACTCTACTGAAGGAGGTGATTCTCTAGGGTAAAAGTAGAAGTTTTGCACAAAAGTATTTGTGAGTAAGAGATACTATGGACGTTGGTCGTGGACGAAGTCAGTGAGGCCAGCATTCTCAATCAATGAATAGAAATTCTCATAAATCCCGGCCTCTCTCAAGAAATTATCAGAAGGCCATTCACACGGTCGTATCTCCGCGATACGAGGCAAATTATATTTGGTCCTCTGAGCTTCTTCATTTTGTTTATCCTTTGAGCTTCGGCTCGATGAGCCCCTCAAAAGTCTCTTCATTATTTCTGAAATAATCTGAAATTTTTAGTAACTTCAAACAAAAGTGAACCAACTTCAATAAAACTGATAGCAACTACTCCTACAAGTGCCTAGAGCCTATATCAAGCATTAGAACTACTTGGAACCATATATATTTGACATGCAAGCTCAAGAACATGGTCACCTATGCAGCACAAATTTGCAAAGAATAGAGCACTAGAACAAAAACTAATTGGACCAATGGAGGAGTCACATAGCAAGGAACAATCTCCCCAAGCAGTTTTGCGAGAGGTGCTTTGAGCAAGGAGATCGAAAATCACAGCAAAGGTGGCTGGAACTCGTGCTTGAGTTGGTTTTTCGGGTTTGTGTGAGGCAGAGGAAGAACATGGGTGTTGGGATAAGTGGAGGAGGGCCACTGTGGGCCCAAGAGGCAGGGGGCGCGCCCTCCACCCTCGTGGCTAGGTGGCAGCTCCTCCCGTGATAATTTTTGCACAGTTAATCCTCAAATATTCCCGAAAAAATCATATTAAATTGGCATGTCATTCTGAGGACTTTTATTTTCGAGATATTTTTATATTGCACGGATAAGACAGGAAACAGACAGAAAAATACTATTTTTGCTTTATTTCTACTAAAGAACAGCGAATATAGAGAGGGTACAGAAGATTGTGCTCCTAGTTTCATCCATCTCATGCTCATCAAAAAGAATCCACTAACAAGGTTGATCAAGTCTTGTTAACAAACTCATTTCGATAATCATGAAACCGGAGAAATTTCAAATAACACTAAGTTACCTCAACGGGGATATGCACATCCTCTATAATAAGTATATCATATTTCTTTTTGACAGTAGGAAGAGGAAATTCAAAACCTCCGAATATAATCGATGGAATTTTTCCAATAGAATTTATACTATGGACTTGAGGTTGTTTCCTCAGAAAGTGTATCGTATGCTCATTGCCATTAACATGAAAAGTGACATTGCCTTTGTTGCAATCAATAACAGCCCCTGCAGTATTAAGAAAAGGTCTTCCAAGAATAATAGACATACTATCATCCTCGGGGATATCAAGAATAACAAAGTCCGTTAAAATAGTAACGTTTGCAACCACAACAGGCACATCCTCGCAAATACCGATAGGGATAGCAGTTGATTTATCAGCCATTTGCAAAGATATTTCAGTAGGTGTCAACTTATTCAAGTCAAGTCTACGATATAAAGAGAGGCATAACACTAACACCGGCTCCAAGATCACATAAAGTAGTTTTAATATAATTTCTTTTAATGGAGCAAGGTATAGTAGGTACTCCAGGATCTCCAAGTTTCTTTGGTATTCCACCCTTAAAAGTATAATTAGCAAGCATGGTGGAAATTTCAGCTTCTGGTATCTTTCTTTTATTAGTAATGATATCTTTCATATGTTTAGCATCAGGATTTGTTTTGAGCACATCAGTCAATCGCATACGCAAAAAGATAGGTCTAATCATTTCAGCAAAGCGCTCAAAATCCTCATCATCCTTCTTCTTGGATGGCTTGGGAGGAAAAGGCATGGGTTTCTGAACCCAAGGTCCTCTTTCTTTACCATGTTTCCTAGCAAAAAGTCTCTTTTATCATAACGTTGATTCTTTGATTGTGGGTTATCAAGATCAACAGCAGGTTCAATTTCTACATCATTATCATTACTAGGTTGAGCAACATCATGAACATCATCATTAACATTTTCACAAGGTTCATGTTCATTACCAGATTGTGTTTCAGCATCAGACATAGAGATATCGTTTGCATTATCAGGTAGTTCAGCAATAGGTTCACTAGAGGTTTGCACAGTTCTACCATTTTTCTTTTTCTTCTTCTTAGAAGAACTAGGTGCATCAATATTATTTCTTTGAGAATCTTGCTCGATTCTCTTAGGGTGGCCTTCAGGATACAAAGGTTCCTGAGTCATTCTAGCAGTTCTAGTAGCCACTCTAACATCATAATCATTTTTCTTACTATTCATTTCATCCAGTACTTCTTTTTGATCTTTAAGTACTTGTTCTACTTGAGTGGTAAGCATGGAAGCATGTTTGCTAACAAGTTTAAGTTCACCTCTAATATTAGCCATATAATTACCCAAGCGTTTAATCATATAAGAATTCTCTTTTAATTATCTACCAAAATAAGCATTCAAGTCATCTTGCTTAAACATAAAGTCATCAAACTCATCCAAGCACTGACTAGCAATTTTAGTAGGAGGGACTTCACATTTATCATATCTATAGAGAGAATTTACCTTTACTACCTGTGTCGGGATATAGGGATCAGGAGGTTCTTCAGTAAATAAGTGATTGAGATCATATGTTTCTTCGACAGGCGGTAAATTAAGACCATGTATTTCTTCAATAGGAGGTAAATTCTTAACATCTTCAGCTTTAATACCTTTTTCTTTCATAGATTTCTTTGCCTGTTGCATATCTTCGGGACTGAGAAATAGAACACCTCTCTTCTTTGGAGTTGATTTAGGAATAGGATCATTAATTGGAGCAGGAGCTGGCTCAGGAGCTGGCTTAGGAGCTGGCTCAGGAGGTGCCCAATTATTTTCATTTGTCAACATATTATTCAATAGAATTTCAGCTTCATCCGGTGTTCTTTCCCTGAAAAGAGAACCAGCACAACTATGCAGGTAATCTTTGGAAGCATCGGTTAGTCCATTATAAAAGATATCAAGTATTTCAGGTTTTTTAAGAGGATGATCAGGCAAAGCATTAAGTAACTTGAGAAGCCTCCCCCAAGCTTGTGGGAGACTCTCTTCTTTAATTTGCACAAATTTGTATATATCCCTTAAAGCAGCTTGTTTCTTATGAGCAGGGAAATATTTAGCAGAGAAGTAATAGATCATATCCTGGGGACTACGCACACTACCAGGATCAAGAGAATTAAACCATATCTTAGCATCACCCTTTAATGAGAACAGAAATATTTTTAGTATATAAAAGTAACGCGATCTCTCATCATTAGTGAACAGGGCGGTTATATCATTTAATTTAGTAAGATGTGCCACAAAAGTTTCAGACTCATAGCCATAAAAAGGACCAGATTCAACCAAAGTAATTATATCTGGATCAACAGAGAATTCATAATCCTTATCAGGAACACATATAGGTGAAGTAGGAAAAGCAGGGTCAGGTTTCATTTTATCTCTAAGTGATTCTTTCTTCCACTTAGCTAATAACCTTTTTAGCTCATATCTATATTTGCAAGCTAAAATAGCGGCAGAAGATTCTATATCAAAAAGATAACCCTCAGGAATAACACGCATATTTTCATCATCACTTTCATCATCGGATTCAGATTCAATAATTTCTTTTTCTCTAGCCCTAGCAATTTGTTCATCAAGAAATTCACCAAGGGTCACAGTAGTATCAGGCATAGAAGCAGTTTTAGGTGTCGCAAGCTTACTCATAACAGAAGGTGAATCAAGTGCAAGGCTAGATGGCAGTTCCTTACCTCCCCTCGTAGTTGAGGGATAAATTGTTGTCTTAGCGTCTTTCAAGTTCTTCATAGTGTCCAGCAGATATAAATCCCAAGTGACTCAAAGAATAGAGCTATGCTCCCCGGCAACGGCGCCAGAAATTAGTCTTGATAACCCACAAGTATAGGGGATCACGACAGCTTTCGAGGGTAGAGTATTCAACCCAAATTTGTTGATTCGACACAAGGGGAGCCAAAGAATATTCTCAAGTATTAGCAGCTGAGTTGTCAATTCAACCACACCTGGAAACTTAGTATCTGCAGCAAAGTGTTTAGTAGCACAGTAATATGATAGTGGTGGTAACGGCAACAAAAGTAAAGACAGTAAAAGTAATGTTTTTGGTATTTTGTAGTGATTGTAACAGTAGCAGCAGAAAAGTAAATAAGCAAGAACCAGTAAATGGAAAATTCGTAGGCACCGGATTAGTGATGGATAATTATGCCGGATGCGGTTCATCATGTATTAGTCATAACATAGGGTGACACAGAACTAGCTCCAATTCATCAATGTAATGTAGGCATGTATTTCGTATATAGTCATACGTGCTTATGGAAAATAACTTGCATGACATCTTTTGTCCTACCCTCCCGTGGCAGCGAGGTCCTAGTGGAAAGTAAGGGATATTAAGGCCTCCTTTTAATAGAGAACCGGAACAAAGCATTAGGACATAGTGAATACATGAACTCCTCAAACTATGGTCATCACCGGGAGTGGTCCCGATTATTGTCACTTCGGGGTTGCTGGATCATAACACATAGTAGGTGACTATAGACTTGCAAGATAGGATCAAGAACTCACATATATTCATGAAAACATAATAGGTTCAGATCTGAAATCATGGCACTCGGGCCCTAGTGACAAGCATTAAGCATAGCCAAGTCATGGCAACATCAATCTCAGAACATAGTGGATACTAGGAATCAAACCATAACAAAACTAACTCGATTACATGATAAATCTCATCCAACCCATCACCGTCCAGCAAGCCTATGATGGAATTACTCACGCACGGCGGTGAGCATCATGAAATTGGTGATGGAGGATGGTTTATGATGATGACGACGACGAATCCCCCTCTCCGAAGCCCCGAACGGACTCCAGATCAGCCCTCACGAGAGGTTTTAGGGCTTGGCGGTGGCTCTGTATCGTAAAACGCGATGATTTCTTCTCTCTGATTTTTTTTCTCCCCGAAAGCCAATATATATAGTTGGAGTTGGCGTCGGAGGGCATCCAGGGGGTCCACCCTTGTGGACAGGGTGTGGGCCCCCTGGTCTTCATCTTTGGCAAGGATTTTTTATTGTTTTTTCTAAGATGTTCCATGGAGTTTCAGGACATTCCGAGAATATTTGTTTTCTGCACATAAAACAACATCATGGCAATTCTGCTGAAAAAAGCGCCAGTCCGGGTTAGTTCCATTCAAATCATACAAGTTAGAGTCCAAAACAAGGGCAAAAGTGTTCGGAAAAGTAGATACGATGGAGACGTATCACCATCTAGCTCTGCACTTGATTCACCTTCTATTTTGAGTATACTTGCAACACCACCACATGCTATTGGTCCTGATACGTCACAAGTTATTGATTATGCTACTTCTATGAATGCTACTCATGATGATGTAGTACCTTGCTTGACGATAATATGCCACTAGATGAATTTCTTGGTGAACAAATTGCTAGAGCTAAAAATATTGAGAGTGCTGAAACTGATGAAGTAATTGAATCTGAAAATCTTGAAACACCTGTTAGACCTAGCTCTCCATGATATGAATTTACTAAGATACCGGAAGGTTATGTTATGGATGGGGAGGTAACTAGAGATTTTCTTTCTTGTAATTATAGGGATGATCTTAAGAAATTATTATGCAAACTAAAAGAAAAATCTTTGAATGCTAGAATGAAATGTGGTCCTAAGTTTGCTACTTCACCTATATTTGTTGATGATAAGGATTATGAATTCTCTGTCGACCCAGAGTTAATTACTTTGGTTGAATATGATCCTTTCCATGGTTATGAAACTAAAACCGTTGTGGCACAGGTTACCAAATTAAATGATACAACCACCCTTTTTGCTCATGATGATAAAATTCGCTACTATTATATTCTCAAATTATTTCCGTTCTTATTAAAGGGTGATGCTAAAATGTGGTACAATGCTCTTTCTCCTAGTTGTGTGCGTAGGCCCCGGGATATGATTTATTATTCCTCTAAAAAATATTTTCCTGCTCATAAGAAACATGCTGCCTTACAAGAAATATTTAACTTTGTGCAAATTGAAGAAGAGAGTCTCCCACAAGCTTGGGGGAGGCCTATCCAATTGCTTAATGCTTTGCCTGATCATCCTCTTAAGCAAAATGAAATACTTGATATCTTCTATAATGGACTAACCGATGCTTCTAGGGATTTCCTAGATAGTTGTGCTAGTTGTGTTTTCAGGGAACGAACCGTTGAACAGGCTGAGGAATTATTAAATAACATATTGAAAAATTATGATAATTGGAATCTTCCTGAACTACCTCCTAAACCCACTCCGAACAAGAGAGGTATCTTATATCTCAGTCCTGAAGATACGCAAGAGGCAAAGAAATGTATGAAGGGAAAAGGTATTAAATCTGAAAATGTCAAAAATTTACCTCCTATTGAAGAAATACATGGACTTGATACACCACCACCCAAGGTGGTAGGGATAAAATCTTTAATGAAATTTGACGAAAAGGACAATCTTTATAATATGCATCCTAGTCAATGCCTTTATGAGTTTGATAACTACATTAGAAAATAAGATCACTTCAATGAAAATGTTATGAAACAATTGAAATACAACTCTGATATGATTGCTCACTTGAGTGATATGTTATTTAGAATCTCTAATGATGTTAGAGGTGTAGGAAAACATGCTTCTATGGTTCATACTCAATTAGAACAAGTTGCTAAATCTCAAAGAGAATTGCTTGATGAAATGAACAATAATATCAATGATCATGTTGTTAGAGTAATGACTAGAGGAGGTAGAACCACTTTATCCAGAGGGACACCCAAAAAAAATTGAACAAGACTCTCAAAAATTAACACTGATGCACCTAGTCCTTCCAAAAAGAAAAAGAAAAATGATAGGACTTTGCATACATCTAGTGAACCTGAAATAGAAAAACCTCCTGAAGATAATAATGATGTTTCTATCTCTGAAGCTGAAACTCAATCTGGTAATGAACATTCACCTAGTGATAATGAAAAGGATAATGATGATGTTCATGCCGACACTCAACCAAACAATGAGAAAGAACCAGACAATGATGTTGAGATAGAACCAATTGTTAATCTTGATAACCCACAACCTAATAATAAAATATATGATAAAAGAGACTTTGTTGCTAGAAAATATGGTAAAGAAAGAGAACCATGGGTTCAAAAACCCATGCCCTTTCCACCTAAACCAACTAAGAAAAAAGATGATGATGAATTTGAACGCTTTGCTGAAATGCTTAGGCCAGTCTTTTTGCGCACTCGCTTGACCGATATTTTAAAGATGGCCCCTTATGCAAAATACATGAAAGACATTATCACTATAAAAGAAAGATACCAGAGGCTGAAATCTCCACCATGCTTGCTAATTATTCTTTTAAGGATGGAGTACCTAAAAAACTTGGAGATCCGGAGATACCAACTATACCTTGCTCCATCAAAGAAACTATGTTAAAACTGCTTTGAGTGATTTAGGAGCTGGTGTTAGTGTTATGCCTTTCTCTTTATATAAAAGATTTGATTTGAATAAACTCACACCTACCGAAATATCTTTGCAAATGGCTGGTAAATCAACTACCATACCTATCAGTATTTGTGAAGATGTGCCCGTCGTTGTTGCAAATGTTACCATCTTAACTGACTTTGTTATACTTGAGATGCCCGAGGACAACAACATGTCGATATCCTTGTTAGGCCCTTTTTGAATATTGCAGGGGTTGCTATCGATTGCAATAAAAGCAAGATCACTTTTCATATCAATGGTAATGAGCATACGGTGCACTTTCGGAAGAAACAATTCCAAGTGAATGGTATTAATGTTATTGAAAAATCTCCGACAATCACTATTGGAAGTTTTCAACTACCTATACCTACTGCCAAAAAGAAATATTATATACTTATTATTGGGGGCATGCATATCCCCGTTGAGGTAACTTAGTGTTTTACGGAAGTCCTTCGGTTGATGCTAATCAAAGGTGGTTGTTAATAAGACTTGATCAACCTTATTAATGGGCCATTTTTGAGAAGTATGAAGTTGATGAATTTAGTAGGCACTATCTTTTGTCCTTGCCTTTTGTTTTCTATTTTTCTTAGTCAAATAAAATGAAATACCATGTTTGTCCTATTTTCTGAATTTTCTGTGGAATAAAAAATGACCCAAAAATATAAGTGCTCAGAATGCCCTGAAAATTTAATATGATTTTTTTCTGAATATTTCTGAATTTTTAGTGCAAATAACATCAGAGGGGGGTGCACCAGGTGGGCACAACCCACCTGGGAGCGCCAGCAGTCCCAAGTGCGCCCTGGTGGGTTGTGGTCCCCACGTGGTCCCCCTCACTTATCTTTGTAGCCCATGTCATCTCCTACGTACCTCCAGAAAAAAATCACCATTGCTCTCTCTCTCTATCTCTCTCTCTCTCGTGTTCTTGCTCTCAAACTCGCGGATTTCGATCTCTTTGCTCGAAGCTCCGTTTCCAAAACTATTTTGGGGGATTGCTACTTGGTATGTGACTCATCCATTGCTCCAATTAGTTTTTGCTTTAGTGGATTATACTTTGAATAATTAGGTACTCTTGGTGCTTCTGTAGATGAGCTTGCATGTTGAATTCTTAGAGTTCTAAGTAGTTTGAATGCTTGATATGGCCTTTATGCATCTCTATGAGTAGTTGTTATCAATCTTGTGAAGTTTTGTTGACAAAAAATTTGTGGACTAAAATTTTCGGAATTTTATTCATAGGAATAAGATAAGTTTCTCTAGGAAGTTTGCCTCCAAGAAAAATGCCAAGGGAGTCATTGGGGAATCATCAGACAATGACCTCCATACTCGGAGAAGGGCGGAGGTGCGGTGATACGTCTCCAACGTATCTATAATTTTTGAAGTATTCATGCCATGTTTGCAACAATTTTATATGGTTTTGGTATGATTTTATTAGAACTAACCCGGGCTGGCGTTGTTTTCAGCAGAACTACCATGCTGTCTTTTTTGTGCAGAAATAAAAGTTCTCGGAATGGGCTGAAAATTTATGGTGATTTTTTATGGACCAAAAGAGACCCCTGAAGCACCACAGCTGGGCCAGAAGAGTCCCGAGGAGGCCGCAATCCTCTAGGGTGCGCCCTACCCCCTGGGGGCGCCCCTAGGGCTTGTGGGCCCCTCGGGCAACCTCCTTGACTTGTTTTCGACGCCAAATATTCTTATAAATATAGAAACCTCCGAAAAGAAACCTAGATAGGAAGTTATGCCGCCACAAGCCTCTGTAGCCACGAAAAACCAATAGGGAGCCTGTTCCGGCACCCTACCGGAGGGGGAAACCATCACCGGAGGCCATCTTCATCATCATGGCGGCCTCTGACAAGGAGGGAGTAGTTCACCGTCGGGGCTGAGGGTATGTACCAGTAGCTATGTGTTTGATCTCTCTCTCTCTCTCTCTCTCTCTCTCTCTCTCTCGTGTTCTCGATTTGGCACGATCTTGATGTACCGCGAGCTTTGTTACTATAGTTGAATAATATGGTGTTTCTTCCCCTTACCTTCTTTTGATGAATTGAGTCTTGCTCTTTGAGGTTTCGTTATGCTGGATTGAGTATTGGATTTGAGAACACTTGATGTATGTCTTATGATGGGATATCTATGGTGACAATGGGATGTTCTATTGATTCACTTGATGTATGTTTTGGCACTCAACTCTAGGATTCCCAAGGTGACATTGGGGTAATCTATGCATAGGGGTTGGTGAACGTTTTCATCCTACGTTCTCCGATAGAAACTTTGGAGTGATTCTTTGTTGCATGTTGAGGGATTGTTATATGATCCAATTTATTATCACTGTTGAGAGAATTTGCACTAGTGAAAGTATGAACCCTAGGCCTTGTTTCCAAGCATTGCAATACCGTTTTTGCTCACTTTTGTTACTAGTTACCTTGCTGTTTTTATATTTTTAGATTACAAAACCTATATCTACCATCCATATTACACTTGTATTACCATCTCTTCGCTAAACTAGTGCACCTATACAATTTACCATTGTATTAGGTGTGTTTGGGACACAAGAGACTCTTTGTTATTTGATTGCAGGGTTGTTTGAGAGAGACCATCTTCATCCTACGCCTCCCATGGATTGATAAACCTTAGGTCATCCACTTGAAGGAAGTTTGTTACTGTCCTACAAAACTCCGCATTTGGAGGCCCAACAACGTCTACAAGGATAAAGTTGCATAGTACACATCAAGCTCTTTTCTGGCGTCGTTGTCGGGGAGGTGAGTGCTTGAAGGTATATCTTTTGATCTTGCAATTGAATCTTTTAGTTTCTTGTTTTATCATCAGTTTATTCTATAAAAGAAAACTACAAAAAATGGAATTGAGGTTGCCTCATATGCTTCATCTTTTTATTGTCTTTCATGAAAATGATGGAAAGGAAAATTGTGCTCAAGTGTTATAAGAAGTTAATAAAAGGTTTGGCATAAAATATTTGAATGATGAGCATGATTGCAATGTTGTTTGTATGCTTGCTATGAATATCCATGATGCTAATGATATGCAAAGCCATAAGCTTGGGGATGCTATATTCGATGAAGATGATATTTTTTGTCCCCCAAGTTTTGATGAGAAAAGTTATTATGATGATAGCATGCCTCCTATTTATGATGATTATTGTGATGACATGTATGCTACAAACAATAATTATAACCATGAAACTTGTCATCATGATTTTAATTTTCAATTAGATTATGCCTCACATGATAGTTATTTTGTTGAGTTTGCTCCCACTACTATCTATGAGAATAAATTTGCTTATGTGGAGAGTAATAAAATTTATATGCTTGTGGATCATGAAAAGAATGATTTATGTGATAGCTATATTGTTGAATTCATTCATGATGCTACTGAAAATTATTATGAGAGAGTAACATATGCTTTTACATATTGCAATACACTGGTACGTGTCAGTGCTATACAAGCGGTTTTAACCCCTTTCCGCGACGGCATTCGGAACCGTCGCCAAGTGAGTGTGGTCGATAGGGGGGTCCTTCCCACACTACCCAGAAACCATCGGGGATAGGGAGCCTTGATGCACACAGTTGTCCCTATATAACCATTTCCGATATCTCAAATATCCCAAACAATTCACCCTTGCTACTCATTTGTGCTCGCATTGCCATCGCAGTCGGAGTTTTGTGGTTTTACCTAAAACCAGGCAGATTCCAGGCATGGGAGTTTTCCAGGCACGTCCCAAATTGGCTCTACGTTTTCTATGCCAGGCACATCACAAACAGTTCATGATTATAAACCGTGTACGACGGGTAGACAATCACACACATTTAGTTTTCGACCACCGTATGTGATAGTGTCTGACATCACACACGCTTTGCAAACGGCAACTATGTGCATTGTTACACCCGTTTCCTCTCCATGATCCAAGTTGTTTTATGATGTATATCGCACACGCTGTGCTTTATTGACCGTGTGCGCCGTAATGACCTGCATACCGTTATTTCGCCCTAATTTTATTGCTGCTATTTAAAATTGTACCTAATTTGAACTTGAAAGTAGGTTATAGCTTTATTCATATCCATCAGGTTCAAACAACCAATGCATTATTCGATTCACTGGTACATATGTTTAAGAATTACATAAGCACCAAATAAATAATGATGAACCAAGGTTCTATGCTTATACTATTACAGATGGTAAAGAAAGAGGCGACAGACATTTTGGTTGAACAAGGTGAAGCGGAATGGCCCTATTGTGCTCTCCTGGATGCAGAAGGCACGCACGACTCTAGTCCAACCCCTTGTGATGGCCGTTCGCCAATCATGTAGTTTGAGAGGTAATCTTGAGTAAAATGCTTCAGGATCCACTGCAAAGGAAAAAAGATTCAGACATTGTCATCTAACACAACTCATTACGGGCAATAAAAAGAAGGCTACAGGGTTCTTACTTACCATCCTGCAGCTCATTGTTGTCTTGCATAAAGTGTAAACAAATAGTTCGATTGGCATCTTTTGACCCATTTTAATAACAATCTTTATTAGTTTTCTCACTTGATGCTGGTTCATGAATATCTCATTGCCCCATACACAGAAAGGGTCGAAGTGTGGATCCTTGGCAATGACATATGTACCTAAAAGCACCAAGTTAATATTAGAAGCTAAACAACAATTGCAAAATGATGTAGTACAACACTCCCTCCAACCTATTATATAAGATTTTATTACATGTACATCTAAACATCATCAGAACATTAAGGTAACACTCTTCCTTGTTGCTATTTAGCCTGGGATTGCATATTTAGTCACTCAGTACAATGCATGTTGCTATGTAGCCTCAGATATATTAAATATGGCCCTAGTTAACCTACTGATAAATGGGTTACAAATATATTCAGTGAAATGTTCGATTTGATGATTAATCCCTTATCATCCCCCAGGCTATATGGTACTAGCTACCGATATCCTGAACAACGAGTACATATAAGCAATGCGATGAAACTAACATCAATGGAAAACAACACTGTTCTCAATATTGTCATGTATGAGTACATATAAAGGCATGTTAAGCACAACAGGCTAAACATCAACCAAATATATCCATGGTAGACAACATAATCTACAAATGATAGCTTCAGTGTGCAGGCTTAAGCACACTAGTTAAGCAAAACAAGAAGTGGAAAGGTGTGTTAACTGTATCAGGCATAACATTTAAAAACAAGCAAATAGTCATTCAAACTGGTATTGTGCAGGTCTAAAGTACACTAGTTATTGTTAAAAAATGAAAAGGCATGTTAGCTACAACATCCTTAACAGCAAGCAAATATCATAATTCATAGTGGTATTGTTGAAACTGTTGTTGATGAAATTGAACTACACGGCAAATAGTTGCACATATAGAGCATCACATTGTGAAGAACTGAAATAAACACGGCATAAGGCCATCTCTAGCCGATCCTTTAAAAGTTAACGAAGTGGATATATATATACTCCAGCAATTTTTGGCCGTTTCTGGTCGATCCCCTAAACTTAACATTGTAAACTTCAATTTGATCAAGTTCAAAGCAGGTTCAACCGAAAGTAGCATGCCTTCTAACCTAAACATAGATAGTTTTGCATAACCGGACATAACACATAAATTTAAACTACTTTAGGTCGAAGTGGAGGTCGAGCCAATCCTTCCTCGTCAGGTACAGTGTGCCGCGAGCCGGGTCCGGGCCGGTGCCGTCGTCGGGGTCGTTGGGGAAGACACTCCTCCACTCGTCGACGTTGGTCTCCTCGTCCTCGCCGCCCACCTCAATGCCCTCCGCGCCACCGTCCTCGCCGCCTTTGATCTCGTCATCGTAGGAGAGCGCGATAACCTTGCCACCCTCCGCGCCGGCAAAGATCGCCCGCTCCACCTCCACGAGCTCCGGGTGCTGTCGGCGGAGCTCTTGCATGTAGGCCTCGTCGGCGGCCTCGGCCTCGAGGCGCTACCACGCCTCGCCGTCCTCCCGTGCCATAGCCGAGCTCACCACCCCTAGCTCCGGCGAAACGAGGTCGACCGGACGTGTGCCGAACGGGAAATTGAGCCTAGCCGCCGTGCCGTGGTAGCGGACCTGCCAGTGATCGTACTCCATGGCCGCGAGCTCGGTCGTGTGGAAGCTACTGAGCCACTGACGGGTGTGGGTCTCCTGATCTATAATCTCGGCAACCCACGTCCCCCACCGCCGCTGCTGGACCCTGAGATAGGACCTCATCAGCTGTTGGGCCCGAGGGAGGACGGGGAAGTCCTCGAACCGGCGTTGGGGCGCGGGGGCGGGCGGATCGGATGACCGGCGACAGCGGATTGATACAGAGCCCATAGAGGACGACGGGACACCTTGGCGGCCACCTCGCCGACGTCGGGCGAAGAGGCCGTGATAAACCTCTTTCTGGCCATTGGCTCCTCGAGCTCCCTGGCACACACGCAGAAGCTGAGGATGGAGGCAGAGGCGGTGACCTACCAATGGTTTCGAGCAAGGGAGGGGTGGTGTATGTCTGTGTGAGCAGAGGTTTTGGGGAGTGTGTGGTGTGTGTGGAGGGGGGCAAGGTGGTGTTTGAGGAAATACCGCGGAAAATGAAAATTTTACTAGGAGGGAGTAACAAGGCTGGGCTACAGAAAATTTGGATCAAGGGCGAGCAAATATTTTTGATATTGCGAGGGATGCAGAGGTGGGAGTAAAATGCTGGGGCAACTAAAATTTGAATCAAGGGCGAGCAGATATTTTTTGAGATTGCGAGGGATGTAGAGGCAGGAGTAAAATGCCGTGGCTACTGAAAATTTGAATCAAGGGACTGAAGCAGAGCGGGAGTAGCAGACATCGCACATGGTCCGCACATACTAATCGTGTTCTATCAAACATTAAAACCTTCTAGGCGGTAGATATTTTTGAGATTGCGAGGCAGTAGATATTTTCGAGACCTGGAGGCAAGCCTCGTGGAGCCCAATCTATTGTGTTGATGTGAGCGACTGCAGGACACGGGCGTGGCACACGAGTAGTCTGACCGAACTGTGCCTGTCGCGTACCCAATCGCAGACGGTTTCTACATCCAATTCGTGTGTTGTTTATAAAATTGGCAAAAAGAATAACACGGGAGAAGGTCAGAACATGGACACACTTGCATGTGGACCAAATATATGTATGAAAAGGGTGGTTTGATGTTCGAATACACAATGCACAACTTTGATGTGGCACCTGTCGCTCAAAAGCATAGTACTGCTAGTCATCCACCCCCTACGAACCCCACTTCGTGTCGACGGTAAGGGAATCCTAGCTACAAATGCATGCCCCCAAATAGATAGGTCTGAAATCTCACTCTACCGTAACACAAAACCTATAGGAGTCCATCATATATATATGGTCAAACTTCCCCTTTTGCTTCCCGACAAAGGTGGACCATGTGCCGACCCACAAATGTGTGCTTGTGGCGCGAGATGGGTGAGACCACATATGAACCACATGCGGGTGGCCCTACTATATGTATGAAAAGGGTGTGTTGTGTGATATTTAACTACCATTCACAACTTTGATGTGGCACGTCTGCCTCGCAAACTAACCAGATTTCCCCGACCCCACGGAGGTTGCAGGTAGCATGAAGCACCCCCCCCCCCACACACACACACACACACGTCGGGGGGAGGGCATCTCACCAAGACGAACTGCAACACGGACCAAGCAGAACACAACTTGGTCGTACAACCTCTCCTCGCTCGTTGTTGGTCAAAGTGATAGACGTCCACACAGCCTCGCAAAAAGGGCTAGCTTGTCGCCGATAACCTCGCGAGGGAGTACTGTATGAAGACAAACCCACTCTGTGCATGTGGCCCAAGTATATATATGGAAGTGGTGTGTGTGGTGTTTGAATACCCAATGCGCAAATTTGATGTGGCACCATGCTTTGGAATCGTAAAATCCCCTCACCGAGCGAGGGTTCACGACTCGTAGCATGCGCTCAAACTTAATTAGGCTTGGAATGGGTCAACCTACTATACGGTAACTCGAAGCAAAGAAGAACAATCCACCCTGGTAACCTTTCTCGTCGTTTGTCAAAATGATGGACGTCCACGCGGGCCCACAAATATATGTAGGCTTGCCGCCCATAACCAAGCGAGTGAGAGTGTGTCCAAAGACAACCATTATTGCATGTGTGTGTCCCTAACATATTTATGGAGGTGTGTGATGCATGCATATATGTGTTGGATACCTGACCCAATGCACAACATTGATGTGGTGCATGCGTTGAAAATCGCAGAGGTCCCCACACAGAGTAAGAGGTCGTTCATGACGTGTCGTGTGCTCGCCACCCCCCCTTTGATCCAGCGAGATGGATTCATGTGTACAGATGCACTGTTATATATATGTAATCTCAGATCATGATCTATATCAATACAAAACAAAAAATTAATCCCCTCCTAAGTCAAATTAGTTAACCTCTCTCATGTTGTCGGTGAAAGTGATGGACCAAGCTGGTCACCCCCTATCGACACGTACTATATATACACCTAGTAACACAACCCTAAAAGAATTAATCCTCCTTGTTCTTCAAACATACCTCTCTCTCGCTAGGTCAAAGTGATGGACGATGAACTCGCGGGCACAACAAATAAGCGAAGCGTACATCGCACACGAGTGATCATCCTATATAGGACTAGGTACCACCGTCTGCATGTGGCCCACAGAGCCGTTTGTGTGATGTTTGAATACGCAATGCACAACTTTGATGTGGCACCACGTATATAGGAAACCAAAAAGACCCACAGAGAGTGCGAGGTTCATGACGCGTGGTATGTGCTATATGTACGCCCCCATTTGACGCGTGGTATATATGTACTTCTACTGTATAGCTCAAACCAAAAAAGAATCATTCCTTGATGATCAAATTAACCTCTCTCTCATTAGGTCAAAGTGATGGAGGACAACCTCGCATGCCCACAGATGGAAGCGCCACCTGCGAGTGAGTTCCTATATATAGGGAACCACCACCTACATGGTATTGCGTGATGTTTGAATACCAATATAATGTACAACTTTGATGTGGCACCTGCCTCAGGAACCGAAAAGTCCCCACATGGAGTGAGGTTATGACACGCATATATATAGAGTATTCATGTTGCCCCCTCTTTGACATGTACATACTCCTATACCGTGCATATATGTAGCACAAACGAGAAAAGAACCATCCTTGTTGGTCAAATTAACCTCTCTCTCGTTGTATATTCAACTGGTCGATGACGACCTCATGGGCCCACAGAGAGAGGCACATGCGAGTGATGTCATAGGATAAAACCACCGCGTGCATGCGCCCATGTGTTATGTGATGTTTGAATACCCAATGCACAACTTTGACGTGGCACATGCTTCGCAAACCGGAAACGCACTACACCATGATGCGTGTAACCCCCTCACTTCAAGCCGGTGGGAGTATGTACGCACGTGCTCGAACTTTGATATGGAATCCCACCATGATCCACACCACACACATGCCAAGATGAATCCACCTTTTGGTCAAATGCCACTCGTTGTCGGTGGAAGCTAAAAACCTTTGCGGGCTAATGAATGGGCACGTCGCTGATAACCTCACGAGGGAGAGTGTCCGAGAGGACCACCAATGCATGCATGTGGCCCGAACATTATGTAGGAAAGGGTTGTATAATGCTTTAGATAACCAATTCACGACTTTGATGTGGCATATATGACTCACAAAATGATCAATAATAATCCCACACGGAGGTTCACGACTCGTAGTGTACTGCCGGACCCCTCCCCCCACCCCCCACACACATAGACACACACATCCCGCACCACCACAGCCACTCTGAGGCATGTCAAACTTTTTCTGCAGTGAACATGTGACCAAAGGCGGGGTGTCGTGTTAAAATTTTAAAAAACATACATCATTCGACCGTTTTTATACATTGATTGATTTCCTAGGGATTTAATGTGCAAAAATCAAATTTGAGGTAAATGTGCACCAAAATGGCTTGCAAAATCATCTGTGTCCCTGGGTGCATGTTTCCCTCTGCAAGAGATTTCAAAATATTGAGAATATATATTTTTAAAATTCAGTAAATCCAAAACTATGTTGAAATTCATGAAACTTATCGTGGTGCCATATATGGACACCAGTAGACTGTGATATTGTATTTTTTCGTCAATGAGACCCGTTTTGATATAACCTTCTTACAAACGGAAGATTATTAAAAACTGGCAACCAATATCTCATACGAATTATTTATTCGGACCGTGTGCATTAGACCGTGCCATGCTTCAGTTAATCAGTAAAGCGGCAGAATGAATTATCAATAAACCAACAAAATATACATGCTGCCACACGCCCCTTGTGCCGTGCGAGCAGGCGTGAGTTGACGGGACGCATGCGAGCAGTCCGCCGCGCGGGCATACCGGGAGGCGGGCGTGCAGGTGTACGTATTGACGGGAGGCGCGCGAGTAGCTGTGTGAAATGATGGAAGGAATGGCTGAAGTCCGTCGCGCAGGCTCACCGGGAGGCGAGACAGCCTTTGACCGCAGCCTGCCTCGCTCCCACTAGTCCGTATTAATTGCACGCCCGAGCTGCCGGCCATAATAGGCAGCCGCACCCCTGGTCCATAGTGGTCACCAACGTCTGGACTCTGGAGTGTATGACGATGCCGCCGAAGCGCACCATCGAAGGGAGTGGCGACGCCGGGGCTGGTGAAGCACCCGTGCAACGCGTGAAGCTGGGCATAGAGGTTTTCGTCGCTGCCGACGAGGTCTTGCGCTGGCAGCAGCACGACCTTGACTTCATTGGCGCTGTCGTGCCCCCCCCCCCAGCCAGAGCCGGAGATCAACAGCAACTCCGGCAATGACTGCGACTCCAACGAAAAACCCGTTAGTGATCTATATACCCATTTGTGTGGCAAACATATCATGTGTTTTCTCTGGTAACTCCCCCCTCTATAACTTTTTTTGAATACAAATCCTATGGTTATGTTCTCTGAGCCCATGAAATCAGAGTAATTAAGACCCGTTAGAAGCACATGGTGTATTTACTGTTTGAAGTTTATCCGTATAGAGTTAGTGATTAATAGTTTGTTCTATACAAATGATTATTGCTAATAATCCGACTAGGGTTAGCTTGTGTGCTAATAATTCGTGGCCGTATCTTGAGAATTGATTTTGAATGTCCTACATATATGTTTGTGGCTTTTTTCTTCCAGATCTTAAGAATTTATTTTGAATGTCCTACATGTATGTTTCTGCCATTCTTTTCTTTCAGATTGGTATGTACATAGATGAGGCTCCGGCCAGCGCCGCTGCCGGATGTAGATCTTGGACTCGGCTTTCCGGCCAGAAGCAGCCACGCCCCTGGACTTGAGGAATCAGTAGAATCTCCGGCGGACCGCATCAACAATCTCCTGGACGAGATCCTTGGGGAGATCATCTCCCTTCTCCCCACCAAGGATGGCTGCCACACACAAGTCCTCGCATCTCGGTGGCGCACTCAGTGGCGCGCCGCGCCTCTTAAAGCTATCTATCGATGATGATTCTGAACTCCCCGGAGCCATCATCTCCTCCCACCAGGGCCCCATTAAATGCATCTGCATCCCGGCGTGCTACCTGCTGGACATACCCTGCATGGTGGCCGCCTGGCTGACATCATGTCAATTCGATAAACTCCAGCGACTTGAGTTCTACCATGACTACAACGATAGGTTACCGCCAAGAGCTGCATCTGTGCCCTCACCACCGATGCCCATCTCATGGTTATCCTCCTCTCTCCACACCGCCACCTTGACCCGTTGCCATCTAGTAGACAATCTGGTACAAATGCTTCGACTCCCACTGCTGAAAAAACTTGTGCTTGTGTTGGTTGATCTGTCGGTGGCCCACTTCACAGCATCATCCACTCCAGCTGCCCTGCACTAGAGCGTTTGGTGCTTGTTTTTGGACAAGGAATCCATATCCCTTGTCTCAAAATAAAGTCGCCTCACCTTGTAAGCATTGGAATTGATTTTGAAGGACAGGAGGACATCATCGAAGATGCCCTTGACTTCAAAGGTTGCTCCTTGATTTTTGTTATAAAGCTTCGCAAATAACCGTGGTCTCTGTGCCTAAACTAGAGACCTTGGGTGTATTTCCTGATCCGTTTGAAGGTGTCAAGTTGGTGGCTGGCTCCACAATTGTTCAGGTACTGTATGTTATCCATGTGCACTTTAGTAATCTGCATTTTTCATTTGTGTGCATAAGCTAAATATCATCTTGGAGTACACTTTCGGTGCTAATATTATGTTCTATGGTGAATGAAGAGTTGTCCATAGATGGTGTATCAGGGGTGCTGGATTATGTCAAGACCTTATATATTTATATAGGGTGTCTTGATCTGAACACCACTATTGGCTTGCTGCGATGCTTTCCATGTCTGGAGAATTGTATATAAAGGTGATGATTTCACACACATTGAAAGCCCATATATAATGTAATAGAATTAACCGTTCAGTTGTCGCTCCTTCGACATACTCTATTTTATAAACTAACTGTTTTCAATCTTCATGTCTATTTAGGTACTAGGACTTCGAGAAAAAGGTCTAACCAATTGATGGCAGAGGAAGCACAAGGATTTTCTCAGATCTCATGACATTCGATTGAAGACAATAATGGTGGAAGGTTATGCATCCAACCAGCTTAACACTGGCTTTGTCACATTCTTCATGAGGAATGCTAGGGCACTATTGTCCCTGAGGATTAAATTTTTCAAGAAGAAATTTCTCATGGACTGTATGTTGAACAACATAAAAATAAGTTTCAAGTGGGCCTAAGGGCTTCTGATCGTGCCCGGCTTATATTTACAACAACTTGTCATCATCATGGACCAGTAGAACTTTTGTATCGGGATCTTGGTTTTATGGATCGGACCTATCGATTTGATTGTGACTGCCAAAAACTTTGGTTGATTTCGATGTTATTGCCCTATTCAATCCGAGTTATTTGTAAACCTGATGAACAATTAATCCTCATGCTTTTGTACCTTTTGTAAGCTGGAGTTAGACATTGTTGCCCTTTTCAACTAGGGTTTGGCCCATATTTTTTTTCATATTGGGCTTTGATCTTTGTTCATTACTGAACCTGCAAGTTCTTAGCGCCCGCCCGCACCCACCAAACTTATTTTCAGCTAGCACACCAAATGGGATGTAATTCTTAATAGTAGAAGTTGCATGGTAGTGGCATATTTGGATTTTGACGTCCGGGACCCACGAGGAAAAAGCCTATCCAGGGTGGTGCCGACTTGACAGTAAACATTGAGAAACCTAGTTTTAAAATTACTGTAAATCCAAAACTTGCCTCAAAATCATGAAACATCGCATGGTATTATGAAATGGCGCCAACATGTTGTGGTAAAAAAATAGTCCAATTTGGGACAAGTTTTGGAATAAACTTCTTACAAACCAGAGCTTCTCTCAAGAAGCCTCAAGGTTCCGAGAGGGAACTTGTCACCTATATGTGTGCGAAACGACATACGATGTTTCTTCCCACCTTGATTTATTTTCAGGGGCAACATGCAACTATAGGAGTGTCGTCCTAAAAAACATGAAATTATTCAGCATTTGTTTTGCTTTTTTATGCATTGTTTGAGTTTTCTATGCATTTTTTAACATACTTTGGTGTGTGCAAAGGTCATGTGTCTTCTAGCCACCTATGCAATTGGATGTTCAATTTGGTTATGGAATCAAGTCCTTATAAGTACATATAGTGTTGTTTTGTATGCAAAGACAACGCACACGGACCATACTAGAAAACCCGTCGGTGATGAATTCATCAATCGTTGACAATCGTATACCAGCAAACGTTTGCCCACAACACACACGACTTATTAGCAGAAATTCTCTATGTTATTATGGGTCTTCGCACACATTTCTGATTAGGAACCTGTTTGCCGTACATCACACACACCTTGATCTGGCTGGCCATTTCTGTTTTGTTGCCTAATCACAAACAGTTCATCTGGGTGAATTGTATGTCGTACATCGCACACACCTTCATCTGGTTTCCCGTTTATGTTGTTCCGCCTCATCACAAACAGTTAATCCGACTAAACTGTATGTCGTATATCACACACGCCTGCATCTGGCTTCCCGTTTTTGTTCTTCTGCCTAATCAGAAATAGTTCATTGAACTGAACCATATGCCCCACATCGCACATGCAACTAAAATCTGAATCGTGTTTGATGGCTCCGCCGTCGCAAACGTTTTGCATCTTTCTTGATGGTTTTTGTACATCACCATTTGTGATTAATGCATCGCACACAATTTCGTTAAAGGGTCTCTGATCGTAGTGTCGCGTTAGCAGCATCCTGCAGTAGTGATAATATCAAGTTTCCTCTCTATGTGTTGAAAGTTTTGAAGTCATGCTTGTTTTTCCTTCCTATGCTAGTTGATTCTTGTTCCCATAAGTTGTTTTCTCATAAAATCCCTATGCATAGGAAGTGGGTTAGGCTTAAATGTGCTAGTCATGTGCTTCATGATGCTCTCTTTATGTTTCAATTCTTATCTTTTATGTGAGCATCATTGAAATCAACATGCCTAGCTAGAAAGGCATTAAAGAAAAGCGCTTGTTGAGAGACAACCCAAGATTTACCCCTATTGTTTTTGTGTGTTGACATGCTTAAGCTACTGTGGTAATCATGTTTTATAGCTTTTGTTTGAATAAATTACCAAGTAAAGCCTTTGGATAGTGTGGATGATAGTTGATTTGATTCTGTGAGAAAACATAAAGTTTTGTGCCCGGTAATAGAATTGATTTGATCTGCTGGAGGGACGAAAATTCTGAATTTTTCCCACTTTATTGTATACAAATTGCCTACATTTTCCTAATTTTTCAGAATTTTTGGAGTAGCAGAAGTATGGTTGTTGTTCAGATCATTACAGATTATTCTGTTTTTTGACAGATTCTGTTTTCAATGCATAATTTGCTTGTTTTAGTGTTTACATAGCTTATATTAAGTGATATAAATTTTGTAAATGATAAGGTGCAGTAGGCATTGTGTGAGAACAATTATGAATCTTATCTTGACAGTACCAAACTGAATGATTTGTATTTATCATACTAACCCATCTCACGAAATTCTGTTAAGTTTTGTGTGATTGAAGTTTTCAAGTTTTGGGTGAGATAGTGATATGAGGACAATAAGGAGTGGCAAGACCCTAAGCTTGGGGATGTCCAAGGCACCCCAAGGTAATATTTAAGGAAGATCCAAGCAACTAAGCTTGGGGATGCCCCGAAAGGCATTCCCTCTTTCGTCTTTAACATTATCGGTAACCTCATTTGGAGCTATATTTTTATTCATCACATGATATGAGTTTTGCTTGGAGAATCATTTTATTTTATTTTGACTTGATTGCTGTTATTTAGAATAGTTTTTTTTTCATCTTTTAGTTCAATAAAAAGTCAAGTATAGCCTTTACCATGCTTATTTTGCAAGTCTATATGTTGCTGTTTTGAAAACAGAAAGTTTTCTGTTGTTGTCTGAATTGTTCTGGAAAGTCAGAACGTGATAAAACCTTGAAATTTTTACACAATGAGTAACAACAAATTTTCTACAGTATGGTAATTTTTTAGAATTTTTGGATTTAGAGAAGTATTAATACTCTTGCATTCTTTACAGACTGTTCTATTTAGACAGATTGCTGTTATGTTTTAATTGTTTGCATATGTTTACTTGTTTAATGATTCTATTTGAGGATATGAGTATTAAATATGCAGAGGCATTTAGTATGAAATGTTAAATAATAATTTTGGTGATTTTCTATAGTAGAGAACGATAAGGTTTTGCATTTGATTTACTAACTTATCTCACGAGTTCTTGTCGAGTTTGTGTGGATGAAGTTTTTAAGAATTAGGGAAACCGTGATATGAGAGGAATTAAGGAGACACAAGAGTTCAAGCTTGGGGATGCCCAAGGCATCCCTAGTTAATATTTCAAGAAGTCTCAAGCATCTAAGCTTGGGGATGCCCCGGTTGGCATCCCACCTTTCTTCTTCAACGATGATCGTTCAGTTTTGGTTGAGCCATACCAAGGAGGAGACCATGATGAAAATGTTGAGTGACTCTCATATGCATTATTATTATTGATCTAATAAGGATACCACATTACCTTGTCTTCTCTTGTTAAATAAAATGTTTGCAGATTACAGCTTAGTCCACGACACTCTTGCACTGTTATTATTTTCATATCATTCGATCATGCAAGTGAAAGGCAATAATGACGATATTTGATGAATTGGTTGTGACAGAGAGAAATGGGTATGAACTCAACTTGTTCTACTTTTTAAAATACGTTTAACCTAGTATCCGTGATTCAACCTATTATGACCAAACATGTTTGCAATGACATTTAGAGATTATAGTTTCTCATGCCATGCTTAAGTAGCTAAGAGTGGATAATGATTTATTTTGGATGTCAACATTGCATTAAAATGATTGTGATGTAGTATGATGATATGGTATCCTCCTCTGAATGTTTCAAGTGGCTTGACTTGGCACATGTTTATGCATGTAGTTGAATCAAAACCAACATAGCCTTTATGATATTTATGTTCATGGTGTTCATATCCTACTCATGCTAGTATCCAATGTTCATTATTCGTAATGCACGTTCATGACCGTTTTCGCTCTCTAGCTGGCCGCTTCTCAACCTATATGCTAGCCTTCGCCTGTACTAAGCGGAAATACTGCTTGTGCAGCAAAATCCTAAAACCCAAGTTATTCCAGATGAGTCCGCCATATCTACCTATATGTGGTATTACCCTACCGTTCTAAGTAAATTTGCATGTGCCACCTCTAAAAACTTCAAATAAACATATGTTTTTGTGTGCCTGGATTGTTCATAGAGCAACAGGGGGTAGTCGGTATCTTCCATGCTAAGCGGGTTATTCTCATGATGAGTGTCTATTCACTCATCCTTGCATGAGAGGGGTGGTAATAGGGATGCCCAGTCCCGAATTCAAAAATTGCAAATAATTAAACAAAACTCCCTCGGGACTGATGTTGGTATGGACGGTACCCGTGGATTCGGCTAGCCGTGGAGTGTTTTTGTTGGTGGAGGGGGAGTAAACCTTTACTTTTATCGCTTGGGAACGCCACTAATGTGTTTAGCATGGAAGATATTGATAACTTTTCGGTCGTGAAGTAAACAGGAAGGCTGCATTTCTCAAAATTACATTTATCTCTGTTTTAAAATTTTGAGCTCTGGCACCATTGCAATCCCTGCTTCCCTCTGCGAAGGGACTATCTATTTAATTTTATGTTGAGTCATCACCTACTCAAATAAGCGCCAGATCTGAGAGCACTATTGCCATCCTCATGCATTGTGTATAGTTAATGTTGGATACATCATGACTGGATCTTTTCTTCCATGAATTACAATGTTTAGTCGTTGCTTGAACTTTGGAGGTGCTCTGCATTTATGTTTTGTGGTCTCAGAAAGGGCTAGCGAGATACCATTGTTGTCATATTGTATCATGATTGTCTTGACAAAGTGTTGGCATTTGGGATATGTTATTATTGCTCGCTAGTTGATTATGCCATTCATATGAGTTAATATAATTTATAAGAGTTATTGCTACCATGGTTAATCATGATCTTTGCTGAAAACTTGGGTGCTACTTAAGCTTATTTATGTAAACAAGAGAAAAAGAGTTTGTAAAAGTTTTTCTTTTCCACTTTCAGTTTATCAACTGAATTGCTTGAGGACAAGCAAATGTTTAAGCTTGGGGGAGTTGATACGTCTCCGTCGTATCTACTTTTTGTAATGCTTTTCCTTTGGTTTTGGACACTAATTTACATGATTTGAATGAAACTAACCCGGACTAACGTTGTTTTCAGCAGAACTACCATGGTGTTGTTTTTGTGCAGAAATAAAAGTTCTCGGATTAGAACGAAACTTCTTGGAGAATTATTTCAGAATAAAAGAAAAATAATAGAGCCAAGAACCACCAAAGGGGGGCCCCTGGGTGAGCACAACCCACCAGGGCGCCACCCCTCCAGGCGCGCCCAGGTGGGTTGTGTCCACCTGGTGGCCCTGCAGACCCTGATCCCTGAAGGAACTATGCCCTAGAGGCAATAATAAAGTTGTTATTTATATTTCCTTATATCATGGTAAATGTTTATTATTTTCATGCTAGAATTGTATTAACCGGAAACTTGATACATGTGTGAATACATAGACAAAACATAGTGTCCCTAGTATGCCTCTACTTGACTAGCTCGTTAATCAAAGATGGTTAAGTTTCCTAGCCATAGACATGTGTTGTCATTTGATTAACGGGATCACATAATTAGAGAATGATGTGATGGACAAGACCCATCCGTTAGCTTAGCATAATGACCATTTAGTTTTATTGCTATTGCTTTCTTCATGACTTATACATGTTCCTCTGACTATGAGATTATGCAACTCCCGAATACCGGAGGAACACCTTGTGTGCTATCAAATGTCACAACGTAACTGGGTGATTATAAAGATGTTATATAGGTGTCTCCGATGGTGTTTGTTGAGTTGGCATACATCGATATTAGGATTTGTCACTCTGAGTATCGGAGAGGTATCTCTGGGCCCTCTCTGTAATGCACATCACTATAACCCTTGCAAGCAATGTGACTAATGAGTTAGTTACGAGATGATGCATTACGGAACGAGTAAAGAGACTTGCCGGTAACGATATTGAACTAGGTATGAGGATACCGACGATCGAATCGTGGGCAAGTAACATACCGATGACAAAGGGAACAACGTATGTTGTTATGCGGTTTGACCGATAAAGATCTTTGTAGAATATGTAGGAGCCAATATGATCATCCAGGTTCCGCTATTGGTTGTTCACCGGAGATGTGTCTCGGTCATCTCTGCATAGTTCTCGAACCCGTAGGGTCCGCACGCTTAACGTTCGATGGCGATTTGTATTATGAGTTATGTGATTTGATGACCGAAGTTTGTTCGGAGTCCCGGATGAGATCACGGACATGACGAGGAGTCTCAAAATGGTCGAGAGGTAAAGATTCATATATAGGATGATGGTATTTGGACACCATAAGTGTTCCAGGTGATATCGGGTCACCGGAAGTGGTTCCGGGCAACCCCCGGCAAAGATATGGGCTTAATGGGCCAAGTAAGGGAACACACCAGCCCACAAGGGGCTGGTGCGCCCCCTATAGGGCCAGCCACGTGGGGAGAAAGGGAAATGAGAGGAGGAAAAGGAAAGTATGAAGTAGGACCCCTACTTCCTTCCTCTCCCCCTCCTTCCTTTCCCCCTTGTCCAAATATGGTAAAGGGGGGGTCGAATTGGACTAGGGGCCCAAGTAGGATTCCTCCTGCTTGGGCGCGCCCTAGGCTGCCTCACTCCCTCTCCCTCCTTTATATACGTGGGGAGGGCACCTGTGACGCCCCCGATTCAATCGTACACTAATCATGCACGCAAATGTGTACGATCAAGATCAGGGACTCACGAGAAGATATCACAACACAACTCTACAAATAAAATAAGTCATACAAGCATCATAATACAAGCCAGGGGCCTCGAGGGCTCGAATACAAGTGCTCGATCATAGACGAGTCAGCGGGAGCAACAATATCTGAGTACAGACATAAGTTAAACAGGTTTGCCTTAAGAAGGCTAGCACAAACTGGGATACAGATCGAAAGAGGCGCAGGCCTCCTGCCTGGGATCCTCCTAACTACTCCTGGTCGTCGACAGCGGGCTGCACGTAGTAGTAGGCACCTCCAGAGTAGTAGGAGTCGTCGTCAACGGTGGCGTCTGGATCCTGGGCTCCATCGTCTGGTTGCGGCAACCGGGTAGAAGGGAAAGGGGGAAAAGGGGGAGAAAAGCAACCGTGAGTACTCATCCAAAGTACTCGCAAGCAAGGAGCTACACTACATATGCAAGGATATATGTGTAAAGGGCCATTTCAGTGGACTAAACTGCAGAATGCCAGAATAAGAGGGGGATATCTAATCCTGTCGAAGACTACGCTTCTGGCGGCCTCCTTCTTGCAGCATGTAGAAGAGAGAAGACTGAAGTCCTCCAAGTAGCATCATATAGCATAATCCTACCCGGCGATCCCCTCCTCGATGCCCTCTTAGAGAGCGATCACCGGGTTATATGTGGCACTTGGAAGGGTGTGTTTTATTAAGTATCCGATTCTAGTTGTCATAAGGTCAAGGTACAACTCCGGGTCGTCCTTTTACCGAGGGACACGGCTATTCGAATAGATAAACTTCCCTGCAGGGGTGCACCACATAACCCAACACGCTTGATCCCATTTGGCCGGACACACTTTCCTAGGTCATGCCCGGCCGTGGAAGATCAACACGTCGCAGACCCACATAGACCAACAGAGAGGTCAGCACGCCGGTCTAAACCTAAGCGCGCAGGGGTCTGGGCCCATCGCCCTGAGCACACCTGCACGTTGCAACGCGGCCGGAAGCAGATCTAGCCCCCTTAATACAAGAGCGAGCTTACGATCCAATGCGGCGCGCGCCACTCAGTCGCTGACGTCACGAAGGCTTTGGCCGATACCACGACGCCGGGATACCCATAAGTACTCCCGCGTAGATGGTTAGTGCGTATAGACCAAATGGCCAGACTCAGATCAAATACCCAGATCTCGTTAAGCGTGTTAAGTAACCGCGAACGCCGACAGGGCCAGGCCCACCTCTCTCCTAGGTGGCCTCAAACCTGCCCTGTCGCTCCGCCACAAATTAACAGTCAGGGGCCGTCGGGAACCCAGGCCCACCACTACCTGGGTGGAACCACCTGCCCCTTCAGCCCCCAACTTCGAACAGTATCACAGGTAATGTAACAGTATAAAGTATATAGTATATGCCCGCGATCACTTCCTGAAGTGATCACGGCCCAGTAGTATAGCATGGCAGACGGACAAGAGTGTAGGGCCACTGATGGAACACTAGCATCCTATACTAAGCAAGTAGGATTGCAGGTAAAGGTATCAACAGCAGTATCAAAGACAGGCTATGCATCAGGATAGGAATAACGAAAGCAGTAACATGCTACACTACTCTAATGCAAGCAGTATAGAGGAGAGTAGACGATATCTGGTGATCAAGGGGGGGCTTGCCTGGTTGCTCAGGCAAGAGAGAGAGATCGTCAACTCCATAGTCGAACGGGGCGGCAGCAGCGTCGGTCTCGGTGTCTAGCGAGAGAAGAGGGGGAGAAACAATAAATATTTAAGCAAGCAGATGCATAGTGATGCATGACAAGACAAGTAACGGCGTTAGAGTTGCCCTAACGCGGTATAAGGTGATACCGGTGAAGGGGGGAACATCCGGGAAAGTTTTCCCGGTGTTTCGCGTTTTCGGGCAGAGGAGCCGGAGGGGGAAAGTTGCGAGTTGGATATGTTAGGGATGCGTGGCGGACTAACGGGCTGCGTATCCGGGTTCGTCTCGTCGTTCTGAGCAACTTTCATGTTGAAAATATTTTAATCCGAGTTACGGATTAAAAGATATGATTTTCTAAAGTTTTAAATCATTTTTAGAATTTATTTAATTAATTTAATTCGAAATTAGATTTATGATATCAGCATGATGTCATGCTGACGTCAGCAGTCAACAGAGTTGACTGGGTCAAACTGACATGTGGGTCCAGTGGGACCCACCTGTCATTGACACATCATCCTAACTAACAGATTAGTTAGGATAATTAGATATTTAGGTTAATCAAGTTTAATTAGTTTAACTAAACATGATTAATTAAGGTAATTATTTAGTTAATTAATTAATTAATTATATTATTAATTATTTATTTATTATATATATTTTTAATTCCTTTTTTTAATAACGTTCCAGGGGCTGGGCCCCACATGTCAATGGCCCAGAGGCCGTTGCGGGCTAGCGGGCGCACGAGCGAGCGGGCGCTAGGCACCCGCCCAGGTCGACAGGGAGGGATCTGCGGTGGGCGTCGCCGGCCACAGCGACGAGCGACACCAGCGGCACAGGGGGCCAAGGCTGCGCGTCGGCGGGCCGCGACAAGGCCGCCGCGGGTCAGGAACAGCAGCGGGCGGCGCGTGTGCGCGCGCACACGGCGGGGAGCAGCAGCAGGCAGAGCATCGCCGACTGGCGCGGTCGTGGGTGCGTTCAGGGGCACCGGGGTGCACGCTCGTCGTGAGCGCGGGTGCGGGGAGTGCGTCGGGCGAGCGACTCTAGGCGGCATCGGCAGCAGGGGAAGCGGGGGCGACGACGCGAGGAGCAGGGGCGGCGGCCGGCAAAGGCCGCGGGGCGCGCGCGGTGGGGCGATGTGGTTCGCGCGCGGGCGAACCGCGACGGGCCGCGGCCATGTAGAGGCGGCGAGGTGAGGTGCGCGGCCCTGGGTGGCCGCGTACGTCGAGGCGACGACGGGGAACGGTTCGGGCACGACGAGCGCGGGGAGGCCGCGAGCAAGCACAGCCTCAGGCGCACGATGACAGGGGAAGAGGGGAGAGGGGCACGGGGAGGCGCTCACATTGGCCGTAGGGGTTCAGGGCAGCGGGCTCGGCGGCGGTCGGTGACGACGTGCGGGGTGGATGGCGAGGCGAGGCGAGGACGAAGGAGCGCGGCGTCGGGCGACGATCGACAACAGCGCTCAGGTCGGGGGCGGCGAGTGCTGGGGCATGTCAGGGAGGGGGCATCGAGGACGGCCGTCGAGGAGGGGAAGGTTCGACGAGGCGGCTCGGGTGAGGTGGCCAGCGGGGCGCTGCCCCGATCCGATCGGGGAAGGGGAGAGCGGCGTGGGGGGGGAAGTGGGGCAGTGGGGCGACGGGTAGCGGCTAGGGTTTCGGTCGGGTGGGGGGTTAAGGGAGTGTGTGGGGAGCCGGTTGGGCCAGTGGGCTGGCCTGGCTGTCAGCTAGGCCGGTTGGCCCATTGGGGGGGGGCCTTTTCTTTTGATTTGTTTTCTGTTTTGCCTTTACTTTTTATTTATATTTCCTGTAATGTTTACTTTTAGTTTCCTTTTAATTTTGTGTTAGTAGAATACCAAAATGGCACTGTATTTGATATTACCAAATATGCCACTGCCACATTAACTTGCTACCCAAGCTAATATAGCTTTATAATTATTTAAATAACTAAAAGTATTTAAACAATAGTTTTCGTTACTGTTTTATTTATCATATAGTATTTAAATATTCTATAAAGGTGTGGTTTCTCCACCATAATTGCCTGTGCATTATTTTGATCACTCCGAACATTTTCGTTTTAATATTTGAAAACTTTTATTGTTTGCTTGATTTTGAATTTGAATTTGAATTAGTTTTTGAACTAACGAGGGATTAGCAACGGTAATGGAGGTGACATGGCATCATTAGCAGAGGGTTACTGTAGCGTAACTATCCGGGCGTCACAATTCTCCTCCACTACAAGAAATCTCGTCCCGAGATTTAGGAGCGGAGTAAGGGGGAAAGTTCTGGTTACGGTATTCTAACGGATCTTCTTGATCTTGGTTGCTCTTCTCGAAGTGGTCGATCCATTATGTTGATGTCTTCATTTCTCTGTTTTAGGCCATCATGATGTAGTACACATCCTTTCTTCGGGATCTCCATCGTACTTACAGAAAGGGTAAAGGGTGGGCATTCCGGGAGTACGGACCTCTGCAAGGTCGACTATCTGGTCGATAACATCGAGGAAGATGGAGGAAGTAACTCTCGAATTTAAACTTAAGCAAATATCGAGAGCAAGGTAAGGAGGTATCATGTGAAGTTTCAAGCGGGCAGGCAATCGCTTGATGCCTGGAATAGGGCGTGAAAGGGGTTCAAAGCAATGGGGATAAGTATTGTGTCTGATACCAGAATTGATGATCTATCGGAAGGTGGCTCGTGAATCACATACGAGGCCAAACGTGAGGAATAACTTTGGAAACAAGGGCGTACATGAGAGTCAGGTTTGGATCCTGGTGGAGCTGTGGGTTATGGGCCCACCATGTGGGTTAAAGACACAAAGAGTGGTGTCATCTTGCACGGCTACGATAACCATGCAGGTCAGACCATAACCTGTCTGTTATGTCGGCAACAACGTCGGAACCAAGGGTGGGGAACGAAGAGAACCATTTTCCTGCTCGTTGAAACGAGGCGGACCAGTAGGCAAAGTTCTCATCCATCGGCGGTTACCAGAATGTCAACAACAATAGTAACAGGGTTTTACTGTAAGAGTTGTACACCAAGATGTTTAATTAAGCAGAAGAATGTTACTGCTTAGATCATATAGATCACAAGAAGGTTAAACAAACCAATGGAAAGGAAAGTGAAATTATCGGATTAAGCAGACCAATGGAAAGGAAAGTGTGTTTCCCACAAGAATTGGGAGTATGTCCTTCCCAAAGAAAAGCGGGGCATGATATACATGATAGGACATTAAGTGCAAAATCATTTAGATAAAGGGGCGACCGAAGAATTAGGATATTACCCATACAACGGTGTTTGGATAATTGATCAAGAACAGTTAGCATTGAGCTCCCAGATGTTCTTGTTGATATTCGAAATACCACAGTCATGCTCGAGATAGCACTGAGATGGTGTTGCAATTAAGGATTGGGTCTGTAGATCATAAGAGATTCAAAGGATCATTTCCGAGATTATCTCGGAACGTAAGGTATAACCAAACAAAATCAGGTCTATGTTGGCTGGAAGTCAAGGACGTTGTCGATGATAACACAATCATCGAGGGGGAGGATGGTATTTCTCATCATGAATTCGATTGATAGCCTGAGACAAGTCAGTATATTGATGGGGATCACGACAGATTTTGTCGAGGTACTATGAAGAGGCCATCGAACAGCGATGACATCAAGCAAAAGGAATGATGAAGCAAAAGGCTATTGGAACCACGAATGTGACACAAGCTCGAAATCAAGCTTGTTGTTTGAGGTGAAATGATGAGATGAGGAAGATCGATGTCAGCGTAGCTCGTCGTCGGAAGTTGTGCTCCGGGAAGAAGGACCGGGTAGCAAAGTTAAAATTAGCACGATAATGATATAGCCGAACAGGCTAAGAATGATGTGATGGAGTATCATTCCAATGAGAATTCACAAGAGGTGGCGCAATGACACAATATCCTCGAGATAACAGGGGGCAATACTCGAGGTTCAAAATAGAGGTTGGACAGATTAAATGACTTGCAGGAGACAAGTATTTTAACTTGTCCGGGAAATGGAATTAAAGGGAACAATCATGGTCAGAACCACGGTTGCAAAGGACCAAACATAGATACCAGATGAACTTGTAATAAGGGGATTATTATATCACAAGAAGCTTCCATGATAAGATCCACATTAGGTCCATGGGCATGAACACAAAGGTTCAAGTTCGACTCCCACTTCTTCAATGCATAACCTTTCATTCACTCCTCGTTTCCGAAGAATTTGTAGTGCGAAAGATTTATCTGGTGAAGCAGCAGAAGAGTATGGCTCACATCTCTTTCGAGTTCACACGTATTAGGGAAGGCATAGGTTCAACCCGTTAGGGTACCGTGGAAACCTATACCACAAGCTTCAGTAACAAATACCACCAGCTCGAAAGCAGAGCATGGTTGGCCAAGCAGATGATACAATTTACCAAGGGCATTATGTATCAGGTAAAGAACTCAAAAGAATTTTGGTTGTGAAGGACATTGTCGGATAATAACCAGGCAATGGTTATGGCGGTCCACAACGGGGCTGATGAACTCAATCAGAGGAAGAAGAATGCACGGGCATCATATTATAGAACATCTGAACAATTCGATGCTTAGATAACAAATGAATTATGATTTCCAAAACAAAGGATCAGAAGCAGACGCTCTGATAAAGGATGGATAAGTTGGATAGACCAGGGGCACAATTGACGACAAATAGTTTGGTCGAGAACCAGCTCATGTTCAAAAATGATGTCTGAGCCGGAAAGATGATTTAGAAGGGTTGATAGATGATTGTGTGCATTCGCACACATGTTGAATCAATAGGATCAAAATGACGGTGTAAAAAGATACTAGTGAATATTGCCAGGTATATGGGAAGCATCCATAATGCAAGTAGACAAGTATTTGCAGAGCAATAAAGCTGCTAAGGATTTTCGGAGGATTGAATAGTATTTCAAAGACTTTTGTGAAACCCCTGAACAACTGGGGATGAGCGGATACTCGAAAAGGGCGAGAAATTATTCTTAGGGGTATTCAGGTGGCAAAGAACTGCAAGGCAGTAGGCACAAAATATTCTCGGGGTATCTTGTAATAACAAGATCGACTGGGAATAAAAGTAAGCACGAGAGGTGTAAGTATTTATCCATAGGGATATTTCGGTGGAAGGGAATTGCAAAAGCAACGGGCACAAGGTCTAGAGAGAATATCAGAGAGTATCTTCGAAATCTTCTGGTGCAGCCGGGGATCATCTGGACTGAAAGGGGCTCTCCGGGAGAAAGTATTTTCGAGAACCTAAAGTTAGATTTTAGAAAAAAAATCGTTTTACCCGAATAGAAGAGAGTTCAGAATCCCGGAGTAAAGATCGAGGAGTAAAAGATCCTAATACCACCCGATGGCGACGTGTGCCCGTAAGACACACAGCCATGTTAGTAAAAGTTTTGCAATGTCTAGACTCGACTTCGGCCAAAGAGTTGGAAGGGGAATTCCTACAGGCAGTCGGCTCTGATACCAACTTGTGACGCCCCCGATTCAATCGTACACTAATCATGCACGCAAATGTGTACGATCAAGATCAAGGACTCACGGGAAGATATCACAACACAACTCTACAAATAAAATAAGTCATACAAGCATCATAATACAAGCCAGGGGCCTCGAGGGCTCGAATACGAGTGCTCGATCATAGACGAGTCAGCGGAAGCAACAATATCTGAGTACAGACATAAGTTAAACAGGTTTGCCTTAAGAAGGCTAGCACAAACTGGGATACAGATCGAAAGAGGCGCAGGCCTCCTGCCTGGGATCCTCCTAACTACTCCTGGTCGTCGACAGCGGGCTGCATGTAGTAGTAGGCACCTCCAGAGTAGTAGGAGTCATCGTCAACGGTGGCGTCTGGATCCTGGGCTCCATCGTCTGGTTGCGGCAACCGGGTAGAAGGGAAAGGGGAAAAGGGGGAGAAAAGCAACCGTGAGTACTCATCCAAAGTACTCGCAAGCAAGGAGCTACACTACATATGCAAGGATATATGTGTAAAGGGCCATTTCAGTGGACTGAACTGCAGAATGCCAGAATAAGAGGGGGATATCTAATCCTGTCGAAGACTACGCTTCTGGCAGCCTCCTTCTTGTAGCATGTAGAAGAGAGAAGACTGAAGTCCTCCAAGTAGCATCGTATAGCATAATCCTACCCGGCGATCCCCTCCTCGATGCCCTGTTAGAGAGCGATCACCGGGTTATATGTGGCACTTGGAAGGGTGTGTTTTATTAAGTATCCGATTCTTGTTGTCATAAGGTCAAGGTACAACTCCGGGTCGTCCTTTTACCGAGGGACACGGCTATTCGAATAGATAAACTTCCCTGCACGGGTGCACCACATAACCCAACACGCTTGATCCCATTTGGCCGGACACACTTTCCTGGGTCATGCCCGGCCGCGGAAGATCAACACGTCGCAGCCCCACCTAGACCAACAGAGAGGTCAGCACGCCGGTCTAAACCTAAGCGCGCAGGGGTCTGGGCCCATCGCCCTGAGCACACCTGCATGTTGCGAACGCGGCCGGAAGCAGATCTAGCCCCCTTAATACAAGAGCGAGCTTACGATCCAATGCGGCGCGCGCCACTCAGTCGCTGACGTCACGAAGGCTTCGGCTGATACCACGACGCCGGGATACCCATAACTACTCCCGCGTAGATGGTTAGTGCGTATAGACCAAATGGCCAGACTCAGATCAAATACCCAGATCTCGTTAAGCGTGTTAAGTAACCGCGAACGCCGACAGGGCCAGGCCCACCTCTCTCCTAGGTGGCCTCAAACCTGCCCTGTCGCTCCGCCACAAATTAACAGTCAGGGGCCGTCGGGAACCCAGGCCCACCACTACCTGGGTGGAACCACCTGCCCCTTCATCCCCCAACTCCGAACAGTATCACAGGTAATGTAACAGTGTAAAGTATATAGTATATGCCCGCGATCACTTCATGAAGGATCATGGCCCAGTAGTATAGCATGGCAGACGGACAAGAGTGTAGGGCCACTGATGGAACACTAGCATCCTATACTAAGCAAGTAGGATTGCAGGTAAAGGTTTCAACAGAAGTATCAAAGACAGGCTATGCATCAGGATAGGAATAACGAAAGCAGTAACATGCTACACTACTCTAATGGAACTCTAGGAGAGTAGGCGATATCTGGTGATCAAGGGGGGGGCTTGCCTGGTTGCTCTGGCAAGAGAGAGATCGTCAACTCCATAGTCGAACGGGGCAGCAGCAGCGTCGGTCTCGGTGTCTAGCGAGAGAAGAGGGGGGAGAAACAATAAATATTTAAGCAAGCAGATGCATAGTGATGCATGACAAGACAAGTAACGGCGTTAGAGTTGCCCTAACGCGGTATGAGGTGATACCGGTGAAGGGGGAACATCCGGGAAAGTTTTCCCGGTGTTTCGCGTTTTCGGGCAGAGGAGCTGGAGGGGGAAAGTTGCGAGCTGGATATGTTAGGGATGCGTGGCGGACGAACGGGCTGCGTATCTGGGTTCGTCTCGTCGTTCTGAGCAACTTTCATGTTGAAAATATTTTAATCCGAGTTACGGATTAAAAGATATGATTTTCTAAAGTTTTAAATCATTTTTAGAATTTATTTAATTAATTTAATTCGAAATTAGATTTATGATATCAGCATGATGCCATGCTGACGTCAGCAGTCAACAGAGTTGACTGGGTCAAACTGACATGTGGGTCCAGTGGGACCCACCTGTCATTGACACATCATCCTAACTAACAGATTAGTTAGGTTAATTAGATATCTAGGTTAATCAAGTTTAATTAGTTTAACTAAACAGGATTAATTAAGGTAATTATTTAGTTAATTAATTATATTATTAATTATTTATTTATTATATATATTTTTAATTCCTTTTTTTAATAACGTTCCAGGGGCTGGGCCCCACATGTCAATGGCCCAGAGGCCGTTGCGGGCTAGCGGGAGCATGAGCGAGCGGGCGCTCGGCACCCGCCCAGGTCGACAGGGAGGGATCTGCGGTGGGCGTCGCCCGCCACAGCGACGAGCGACACCAGCGGCACAGGGGGCCAAGGCTGCGCGTCGGCGGGCCGCGACAAGGCCGTCGCGGGTCAGGAACGGCAGCGGGCGGCGCGTGTGCGCGCGCACACGGCGGGGAGCAGCAGCAGGCAGAGCATCGCCGACGGGCGCGGTCGTGGGTTCGTTCAGGGGCGCCGGGGTGCACGCTCGTCGTGAGCGCAGGTGCGGGGAGTGCGTCGGGCGAGCGACTCCAGGCGGCATCGGCAGCAGGGGAACCGGGGGCGACGACGCGAGGAGCAGGGGCGGCGGCCGGCAGAGGCCGCGGGGCGCGCGCGGTGGGGCGACGTGGTTCGTGCGCGAGCGAACCGCGACGGGCCGCGGCCACGTAGAGGCGGCGAGATGAGGTGCGCGGCCCTGGGTGGCCGCGTACGTCGAGGCGACGGCGGGGAACGGTTCGGGCGCGACGAGCACGGGGAGGCCGCGAGCAAGCACGGCCTCGGGCGCACGGTGACAGGGGAAGAGGGGAGAGGGGCACGGGGAGGCGCTCACATTGGTCGTAGGGGTTCAGGGCAGCGGGCTCGGCGGCGGTCGGTGACAACGTGCGGGGTGGATGGAGAGGCGAGGCGAGGACGAAGGAGCGCGGCGTCGGGCGACGATCGACAACGGCGCTCAGGTCGGGGGCGGCGAGTGCTGGGGCGCGTCAGGGAGGGGGCGTCGACGACGATCGTCGAGGAGGGGAAGGTTCGGCGAGGCGGCTCGGGTGAGGTGGCCAGCGGGGCGCTGCCCCCGATCCGATCGGGGAAGGGGAGAGCGGCGTGGGGGGGGGGGAAATGGGGCAGTGGGGCGACGGGTAGCGGCTAGGGTTTCGGTCGGGTGGGGGGTTAAGGGAGTGTGTGGGGAGCCGGTTGGGCCAGTGGGCTGGCCTGGCTGTCAGCTGGGCCGGTTGGCCCATTGGGGGGGCTTTTCTTTTGATTTGTTTTCTGTTTTGCCTTTACTTTTTATTTATATTTCCTGTAATGTTTTCTTTTAGTTTCCTTTTAATTTTGTGTTAGTAGAATACCAAAATGGCACTGTATTTGATATTACCAGATATGCCACTGCCACATTAACTTGCTACCCAAGCTAATATAGTTTTATAATTATTTAAATAACTAAAAGTATTTAAACAATAGTTTTCGTTACTGTTTTATTTATCGTATAGTATTTAAATATTCTATAAAGGTGTGGTTTCTCCACCATAATTGCCTGTGCATTATTTTGATCACTCCGAACATTTTAGTTTTAATATTTGAAAACTTTTATTGTTTGCTTGATTTTGAATTTGAATTTGAATTAGTTTTTGAACTAACGAGGGATTAGCAACGGTAACGGAGGTGACATGGCATCATTAGCAGAGGGTTACTGTAGCGTAACTATCCAGGCGTCACAGCACCCCAAAGACACATCAATTGTTGCTCTTCCTCAACTGGATCAAGAGCTCGAGGGACGTCATCAGCTGAACGTGTGCTGAACACGGAGGTGCCGTACGTTAGGTACTTGGATCGGTTGGATCGTGAAGACGTTGGACTACATCAACCACATTACTAAATGCTTCCGCTTTCGGTCTACGAGGGTACGTGGACACATCTCCCCACTCGTTCCTTTAGTTCTCCTAGATAGATCTTGCGTGATCGTAGGAATTTTTTTTGAATTACTACATTCCCCAACAATCCCGACTCCATAAATACCAATATTTGGAGAGAAAAATCAGGGAGGAAGAATTATCTCGTTTCATGATATGAAGCTGCCGGCACCTCCTGTTCTTCATCGGGAGGTCAGATCTGGAGTCCGTTTTGGGCTCCGGAGAGGGGGATCGTCTATCTTCATCATCACCAACCCTCCTTCATCGCCAATTCCATGATGCTCCCCACCGGGAGTGAGTAATTCCTTCGCAGGCTTGCTGGTCGGTGAGGAGTTGGATGTGATTCATCATGTAATCGAGTTAGTTTTGTTAGGGCATGATACCTAGTATCCACTATGTTTTGAGATTGATGTTGTTATGACTTTGCCATGCTTAATTCTTGTCACTTTGAGCCAGGGTGCCATGATTTTAGATCTGAACCATTTATGTTATCATCATTATATCTATGTTCTAGATCCGATCTTGCAAGTCATATTCACCTACTACATGTTATGATTCGTAAACCCCGGAGTGACAATAGTCGGGATACTTTCCGGTGATGACCGTAGTTTGAGGAGTTCATGTATTCACTATGTGTTAATGCTTTGTTCCAGTTCTCTATTAAAAGGGGGCCTTTTAATATCCCTTAGTTTCCTTATGGACCCCGCTGCCACGGGAGGGTAGGACAAAAGATGTCATGCAAGTTCTTTCCATAAGCATGTATGACTATTTACGGAATACATGCCTACATTATATTTATGAACTAAAGCTAGTTTTGTATCGCCCTAGGTTATGACTGTTATATGATGAATATCATCCAATGAATCCACCGATCCAATGCCTACGAATTTCCTATATATTGATCTTGCTAAGTTACTACTGCTATTCTTACTGTTACACTCACTATAAAATCATTGCTATCACTGTTACCGTTACTATTGCTGTTGCTACTACTATCAAAACTACCATATTACTGTGCTACTGATCGCTTGCTGCAGATAATTAATTTCCAGGTGTGGTTGAATTGACAACTCAGCTACTGATACTTGCAAATATTCTTTGGCTCCCCTTGTGTCGAATCTATAAATTTGGGTTGAATACTCTACCCTCGAAAACTGTTGCAATCCCCTATACTTGTGGGTTATCAGTTAATAAAAGTAATATTCGCACACCTAGACCCTCTGAACAATTAAGTGTGGAACCTAATATTGTTGTGGTTAAATATCTCTCTTGGTCGATAATATTGATGGGCATGTCATTTACTTCTGTGATGAAGATAAGAATAAACCTATTGTTGATATGCCTGTTGTTTCTGTTAAAATAGGAGATCATTGTTATCATGGTTTATGTTATTGGAGTGCTAGTGTGAGTTCTATTCCTTTTACCTTATATCAAGAGATTATGAATGATATTGCACCGGCTGAGATAGAGGATATTGATGTTACTATTAAGCTTGCAAATAGAGATACTATTTCACCGCTTGGGATTCTTAAAGATGTTGAAGTCTTGTGTGGTAATATTAAGTGCCCTACTGATTTTCTAGTTCTTGGTTCTCCATCGGACGATTTTTGTCCTATTATATTTGGTAGACCTTTCCTGAATACAACTAATGCTAAGATTGATTGTAATACGGAAATAGTCGGCGTTAATTTTGATGATGTATCTCATGATTTTAATTTCTCTAAATTTCGTAGACAACCACATGATAAATAATTTCCTAGTAAGGATGAAATTATTGATCTTGCTTCTATTGCCGTACCTCATACTGATCCGTTAGAACAATATCTGCTAGACCATAAAAATGATATGCATATGAATGAAAGAAATGAAATAGATGAGATATTCTTTAATCAAGCTCCTATCCTTAAACATAATTTTCATGTTCAAACTCTTGGAGGTCCTCCTCCACCTAAGGGTGATCCTGTGTTTGAACTTAAGAAATTACGTGATACATTGAAATATGCTTATTTTGATGAAAAGAAGATATATCATGTTATTATCAGTGCTAATATTTCAGAGCATGAAGAAAAGAGATTACTCAAAACTCTAAAGAAGCACCATGATGCTATTGGATATAATCTTGATGTTCTTAAGGGCATTAGTCCCACTCTATGGAAGAACAAGATTAATATGGAGCCAGATTCTAAGCCAACCGTTGATCATCAATGACGGTTGAATCCTAAAATGAAGGATGTGGTAAGAACTGGAATATTAAAGCTTATGGGAGCAGGTGTAATTTATCCCATAGCTGATAGTAGATGGATAAGTCATGTTCATTGTGTTCCTAAGAAAGGAGGCATTATTGTTGTTCCTAATGATAAAAGTGAACTTATCCCACAAAGAATTGTAACTGGTTATAGGATGGTAATTGATTTTAGGAAATTAAACAAAACCACTAAAAATATCATTACTGAAGGAAATATGCCCTAGAGGCAATAATAAAGTTATTATTTATTTCCTTATATCATGATAAATGTTTATTATTCATGCTAGAATTGTATTAACCGGAAACATAATACATGTGTGAATACATAGACAAACAGAGTGTCACTAGTATGCCTCTACTTGACTAGCTCGTTAATCAAAGATGGTTATGTTTCCTAACCATGGACAAAGAGTTGTTATTTGATTAACGGGATCACATCATTAGGTGAATGATCTGATTGACATGACCCATTCCGTTAGCTTAGCACTTGATCGTTTAGTTTGTTGCTATTGCTTTCTTCATGACTTATACATGTTCCTATGACTATGAGATTATGCAACTCCCGTTTACCGTAGGAACACTTTGTGTGCTACCAAATGTCACAACGTAACTGGGTGATTACAAAGGAGCTCTACAGGTGCCTCCAAAGGTACATGTTGGGTTGGCGTATTTCGAGATTAGGATTTGTCACTCCGATTGTCAAAGACGTATCTCTGGGCCCTCTCAGTAATGCACATCACATAAGCCTTGCAAGCATTGCAACTAATGAGTTAGTTGCAAGATGATGTATTACGGAACGAGTAAAGAGACTTGCCGGTAACGAGATTGAACTAGGTATTGAGATACCGATGATCAAATCTCGGGCAAGTAACATACCGATGACAAAAGGGACAACGTATGTTGTTATGCGGTCTGACCGATAAAGATCTTCGTAGAATATGTAGAAACCAATATGAGCATCCAGGTTCCGCTATTGGTTATTGAACGGAGACGTGTCTCGGTCATGTCTATATTGTTCTCGAACCGTAGGGTCCGCACGCTTAAGGTTTCGATGACAGTTATATTATGAGTTTATGAGTTTTGATGTACCGAAGGAGTTCGGAGTCCCGATGAGATCGGGGACATGACGAGGAGTCTCGAAATGGTCGAGACGTAAAGATCGATATATTGGACGACTATATTCGGACATCGGAAAGGTTCTGAGTGGTTCGGGTATTTTTCGGAGTACCGGGGAGTTACGGGAATACGGGGGAAAAGTATTGGGCCTTATTGGGCCATACGGGAAAGAGAGAGGGGCTGCCTAGGGCAGGCCGCGCGCCCCCCCAAGGCCTAGTCCGAATTGGACTAGGGGGAGGGGCTGCGCCCCCTCCTTCCTTCCCTTCTCCTTTCCCTTTCCTTGTCTCCTACTCCTACTACATGGAAGGACTCCTAGTTGGACTAGGAAAGGGGGAATCCTACTCCCGGTGGGAGTAGGACTCCCTAGGGCGCGCCATAGAGAGGGCCGGCCCTCCCCTCCTCCACTCCTTTATATACGGGGGCAGGGGCATCCCTAGAACACACAAGTTGATCTTCGTGATCGTTCCTTAACCGTGTGCGGTGCCCCCCTCCACGATATTACACCTCGGTCATATTGTAGGAGTGCTTAGGCGAAGCCCTGCGACGGTTGAACATCAAGATCGTCACCACGCCGTCGTGCTGACAAAACTCCTCCCCGAAGCTTTGCTGGATCGGAGCCCGGGGTGCGTCATCGAGCTGTACGTATGTCAAGAACTCGGAGGTGCCGGAGTAACGGTGCTTGGATCGGTTGGACCGAGAAGACGTACGACTACTTCCTCTACATTGCCTCAACGCTTCCGCTTCGGTCTACGAGGGTACGTAGACAACACTCTCCCCTCTCGTTGCTATGCATCACCATGATCTTGTGTGTGCGTAGGAAATATTTTGAAATTACTACGTTCCCCAACAGTGGCATCCGAGCCTAGGTTTTATGGTTTGATGTTATATGCACGAGTAGAACACAAGTGAGTTGTGGGCGATATAAGTCATACTGCTTACCAGCATGTCATACTTTGGTTCGGCGGTATTGTTGGATGAAGCGGCCCGGACCGACATTACGCGTACGCTTACTTGAGACTTGTTCTACCGCCGTGCTTTGCACACAGGTGGCTGGCGGGTGTCAGTTTCTCCAACTTTAGTTGAACCGAGTGTGGCTACGCCCGGTCCTTGCGAAGGTTAAAACAGCACTAACTTGACAAACTATCGTTGTGGTTTTGATGCGTAGGTAATATTGGTTCTTGCTAAGCCCGTAGCAGCCACGTAAAATTTGCAACAACAAAGTAGAGGACGTCTAACTTGTTTTTGCAGGGCATGTTGTGATGTGATATGGTCAAGACATGATGCTAAATTTTATTGTATGAGATGATCATGTTTTGTAACCGAGTTATCGGCAACTGGCAGGAGCCATATGGTTGTGCTTTATTGTATGCAATGCAATCGCCCTGTAATGCTTTACTTTATCACTAAGCGGTAGCGATAGTCGTAGAAGCATAAGATTGGCGAGACGACAACGATGCTACGATGGAGATCAAGGTGTCGCGCCGGTGACGATGGTGATCATGACGGTGCTTCGAAGATGGAGATCACAAGCACAAGATGATGATGGCCATATCATATCACTTATATTGATTGCATGTGATGTTTATCTTTTATGCATCTTATCTTGCTTTGATTGACAGTAGCATTTTAAGATGATCTCTCACTAATTATCAAGAAGTGTTCTCCCTGAGTATGCACCATTGCAAAAGTTCTTCGTGCTGAGACACCACGTGATGATCGGGTGTGATAGGCTCTACGTTCAAATACAACGGGTGCAAAACAGTTGCACACGCGGAATACTCAGGTTATACTTGACGAGCCAAGCATATACAGATATGGCCTCGGAACACGGAGACCGAAAGGTCGAGCGTGAATCATATAGTAGATATGATCAACATAGTGATGTTCACCATTGAAACTACTCCATCTCACGTGATGATCGGACATGGTTTAGTTGATTTGGATCACGTGATCACTTAGAGGATTAGAGGGATGTCTATCTAAGTGGGAGTTCTTTAGTAATATGATTAATTGAACTTAAATTTATCATGAACTTAGTCCTGGTAGTATTTTGCAAATTATGTTGTAGATCAATAGCTCGCATTGTTGCTTTCATATGTTTATTTTGATATGTTCCTAGAGAAAATTGTGTTGAAAGATATTAGTAGCAATGATGCGGATTGGATCCGTGATCTGAGGTTTATCCTCATTGCTGCACAGAAGAATTATGTCCTTGATGCACCACTAGGTGACAAGACCTATTGCAGGAGCAGATGCAGACGTTATGAACTTTGGCTAGCTCAATATGATGACTACTTGATAGTTTAGTGCACCATGCTTAACGGCTTAGAATCAGGACTTCAAAGACGTTTTGAATGCCATGGACCATATGAGATGTTCCAGGAGTTGAAGTTAATATTTCAAGCAAATACCCGAGTTGAGAGATATGAAGTCTCCAACAAGTTCTATAGCTAAAAGATGGAGGAGAATCGCTCAACTAGTGAGCATGTGCTCAGATTGTCTGGGTACTACAATCGCTTGAATCAAGTGGGAGTTAATCTTCCAGATAAAATAGTGATTGACAGAATTCTCTAGTCACCATCACCAAGTTAGTAGAACTTCGTGATGAACTATGATCTGCAAGGGATAACGGAAACGATTCCCAAGCTCTTCGTAATGCTGAAATTAACGAAGGTAGAAATCAAGAAAAACATCAAGTGTTGATGGTTGACGAGACCACTAGTTTCAAGAAAAGGGCAAAGGGAAGAAGGGGAACTTCAAGAAGAACGGCAAGCAAGTTGCTGCTCAAGTGAAGCAACCCAAGTCTGGTCCTAAGCCTGAGACTAAGTGCTTCTACTGCAAAGGGATTGGTCACTGGAAGCGGAACTACCCCAAGTATTTGGCGGATAAGAAGGATGGCAAAGTGAACAAAGGTATATTGGATATACATGTTATTGATGTGTATTTTACTAGTGTTTATAGCTGAAGGAAATATGCCCTAGAGGCAATAATAAAGTTATTATTTATTTCCTTATATCATGATAAAAGTTTATTATTCATGCTAGAATTGTATTAACTGGAAACATAATACATGTGTGAATACATATACAAACAGAGTGTCACTAGTATGTCTCTACTTGACTAGCTCATTAATCAAAGATGGTTATGTTTCCTAGCCATGAACAAAGAGTTGTTATTTGATTAACGAGATCACATCATTAGTTGAATGATCTGATTGACATGACCCATTACATTAGCATAGCACCCGATCGTTTAGTATGTTGCTATTGCTTTTATCCATGACTTATACATGTTCCTTCAACTATGAGAATATGCAACTCCCATTTACCGTAGGGACACTTTGTATGCTACCAAACGTCACAACGTAACTGGGTGATTATAAAGGTGCTCTACAAGTGTCTCCGAAGGTACATGTTGAGTTGGCATATTTCGAGATTAGGATTTGTCACTCCGATTGTCGGAGAGGTATCTCAGGGCCTTCTCGGTAATGCACATCACATAAAGCCTTGCAAGCATTGCAACCAATGAGTTAGTTGCGAGATGATGTATTACAGAACGAGAAAAGAGACTTGCCGGTAACGAGATTGAACTAGGTATTGGATACCGACGATCGAATCTCGGGCAAGTAACATACCGATGACAAAGGGAACAACGTATGTTGTTATGCGGTCTGACCGATAAAGCTCTTCGTAGAATATGTAGGAGCCAATATGGGCATCCAGGTCCCGCTATTGGTTATTGACCGGAGACGTGTCTCGGTCATGTCTACATTGTTCTCGAACCGTAGGGTCCGCACGCTTAACGTTACGATGACAGTTATTATGAGTTTATGCATTTTGATGTACCGAAGGAGTTCGGAGTCCCGGATGTGATCACGGACGTGACGAGGAGTCCCGAAATGGTCGAGACATAAAGAATTATATATTGGAAGCCTATGTTTGGACATCGGATGCATTCCAGGTGAAATCAGGATTTTACCGGAATACCGGGAGGGTTACCGGAACCCCCCCGGGAGCATAATGGGCCAACATGGGCCTTGGAGGAGAAGTGAGAGGGCAGCCCTAGGGGCTGCGCGCCTCCCCCCTTCCCCTAGTCCTATTAGGACTAGGAGAGGTGGGCGCCCCCCTCTCCTTCTCTCTCCCCCTTGAAGAATCCTAGTCCAACTAGGATTGGGGGGGGGGGGAATCCTACTCCCAGAGGGAGTAGGACTCCTCCTGCGCCTCCCTCCTTTGGCCGGCCAGCCTCCCCCCCTTCATCCTTTATATACGGGGTAAGGGGACACCCCAAAGACACACAAGTTGATCTACGGATCGTTCCTTAGCCGTGTGCGGTGCCCCCTTCCACCAAATTCCACCTCGATTATATCGTTGCAGTGCTTAGGCGAAGCCCTGCGCCGGTAACACATCAAGATCGTCACCACGCCGTCGTGCTGACGGAACTCTTCCCCGACGCTTTGCTGGATCGGAGCCCGGGGATCGTCATCGAGCTGAACGTGTGCCAAGAACTCGGAGGTGCCGGAGTAACGGTGCTGTGATCGGTTGGATCGCGAGGAGAACGTACGACTACTTCCTCTACGTACGACTACTTCCTCTACGTTGTGTCAACGCTTCCGCTTCGGTCTACGAGGGTACGTAGACAAACACTCTCCCCTCTCGTTGCTATGCATCACCATGATCTTGCGTGTGCGTAGGAAATTTTTTGAAATTACTACGTTCCCCAACAGTGGCATCCGAGCCTAGGTTTTATGGTTTGATGTTATTTGCACGAGTAGAACACAAGTGAGTTGTGGACGATACAAGTCATACTGCCTACCAGCATGTCATACTTTGGTTCAGCGGTATTGTTGGACGAGACGATCCGGACCAACCTTACGCGTACGCTTACGCGAGACCGGTTCCCTCGACGTGCTTTGCACATAGATGGCTTGCGGAAGACTGTCTCTCCAACTTTAGTTGAACCGAGTGTGGCTACGCCCGGTCCTTGAGAAGGTTAAAACGGAGTCTATTTGACAAACTATCGTTGTGGTTTTGATGCGTAGGTAAGATGAGTTCTTGCTTAAAAGCCCGTAGCAGCCACGTAAAACTTGCAACAACAAAGTAGAGGACGTCTAACTTGTTTTTGCAGGGCATGTTGTGATGTGATATGGTCAAGACGTGATGCTAAATTTTATTGTATGAGATGATCATGTTTTGTAACCAAGTTATCGGCAACTGGCAGGAGCCATATGGTTGTCGCTTTATTGTATGCAATGCAATCGCGATGTAATGCTTTACTTTATTACTAAACGGTAGTGATAGTCGTAGAAGCATAAGATTAGCGAGACGACAACGATGCTGCGATGAAGATCAAGGTGTCGCGCCGGTGACGATGGTGATCATGACGGTGCTTCGAAGATGGAGATCACAAGCACAAGATGATGATGGCCATATCATATCACTTATATTGATTGCATGTGATGTTTATCCTTTTATGCATCTTATCTTGCTTTGATTGACGGTAGCATTATAAGATGATCTCTCACTAAATTATCAAGAAGTGTTCTCCCTGAGTATGCACCGTTGCGAAAGTTCTTCGTGCTGAGACACCACGTGATGATCGGGTGTGATAGGCTCTACGTTCAAATACAACGGGTGCAAAACAGTTGCACGCGCGGAATACTCAGGTTTAACTTGACGAGCCTAGCATATACAGATATGTCCTCGGAACACAGAGACCGAAAGGTCGAGCGTGAATCATATAGTAGATATGATCAACATAATGATGTTCACCATTGAAACTACTCCATCTCACGTGATGATCGGACATGGTTTAGTTGATTTGGATCACGTGATCACTTAGAGGATTAGAGAGATGTCTATCTAAGTGGGAGTTCTTAAATAATATGATTAATTGAACTTTAATTTATCATGAACTTAGTACCTGATAGTATCTTGCTTGTCTATGTTGTGTAGATAGATGGCTCGTGTTGTTGTTCCGTTGAATTTTAATGCGTTCCTTGAGAAAGCAAAGTTGAAAGATGATGGTAGCAATTACACGGACTGGGTCCGTAACTTGAGGATTATCCTCATTGCTGCACAGAAGAATTACGTCCTGGAAGCACCGCTAGGTGCCAGGTCTGGTGCAAGAGCTACGCCAGATGTTGTGAACGTCTGGCAAAGCAAAGCTGATGACTACTCTATAGTTCAGTGTGCCATGCTTTACGGCTTAGAACCGGGACTTCAACGACATTTTGAACACCATGGAGCATATGAGATGTTCCAGGAGTTGAAGTTAATATTTCAAGCAAATGCCCGGATTGAGAGATATGAAGTCTCCAATAAGTTCTATAGCTGTAAAATGGAGGAGAATGGTTCTGTCAGTGAGCATATACTCAGAATGTCTGGGTATAACAAACACTTGATTCAACTGGGAGTTAATCTTCCGGATTATTGCGTCATTGACAGAATTCTCCAATCACTGCCACCAAGCTACAAGAGCTTCGTGATGAACTATAATATGCAAGGGATGACCAAAACTATGCCCGAGCTCTTCGCGATGCTAAAAGCCGCGGAGGTAGAAATCAAAAAGGAGCATCAAGTGTTGATGGTTAACAAAACCACTAGTTTCAAGAAAAAGGGCAAAGGGAAGAAAAAGGGGAACTTCAAAAAGAACAGCAAGCAAGTTGCTACTCAAGAGAAGAAACCCAAGTCTGGACCTAAGCCTGAAACTGAGTGCTTCTATTGCAAGCAGACTGGTCACTGGAAGCGGAACTGCCCCAAGTATTTGGCGGATAAGAAGGATGGCAAGGTTAACAAAGGTATATATGATATACATGTTATTGATGTGTACCTTACTAATTCTCGCAGTAGCACCTGGGTATTTGATACTGGTTCTGTTGCTAATATTTGCAACTCAAAACAGGGGCTACGGATTAAGCGAAGATTGGCTAAGGACGAGGTGACGATGCGCATGGGAAATGGTTCCAAAGTCGATGTGATCGCGGTCGGCACGCTACCTCTACATCTACCTTCGGGATTAATATTAGATCTAAATAATTGTTATTTAGTACCAGCGTTGAGCATGAACATTATATCTGGATCTTGTTTGATGCGAGACGGTTATTCATTTAAATCAGAGAATAATGGTTGTTCTATTTATATGAGTAATATCTTTTATGGTCATGCGCCATTAAAGAGTGGTTTGTTCTTACTTAATCTCGATAGTAGTAACACACATATTCATAATGTTGAAGCCAAAAGATGCAGAGTTAATAATGATAGTGCAACTTATTTGTGGCACTGCCGTTTAGGTCATATCGGCGTAAAGCGCATGAAGAAACTCCATACTGATGGACTTTTTGAGTCACTTGATTATGAATCACTTAGCACTTGCGAGCCGTGCCTTATGGGCAAGATGACTAAAACACCGTTCTCCGGTACTGTGGAGAGAGCAACAGATTTATTGGAAATCATACATACTGATGTATGTGGTCCAATGAATGTTGAGGCTCGTGGCGGATATCGTTATTTTCTCACCTTCACTGATGATTTAAGCAGATATGGGTATATCTACTTAATGAAACACAAGTCTGAAACATTTGAAAAGTTCAAAGAATTTCAGAGTGAAGTGGAAAATCATCGTAACAAGAAAATAAAGTTTCTACGATCTGATCGTGGAGGAGAATATTTGAGTTACGAGTTTGGTCTACATTTGAAACAATGCGGAATAGTTTCGCAACTCACGCCACCCGGAACACCACAATGTAATGGTGTGTCCGAACGTCGTAATCGTACTTTACTGGATATGGTGCGATCTATGATGTCTCTTACCGATTTACCGCTATCTTTTTGGGGTTATGCTCTAGAGACGGCCGCATTCACGTTAAATAGGGCACCATCAAAATCCGTTGAGACGACGCCTTATGAACTGTGGTTTGGCAAGAAACCAAAGTTGTCGTTTCTTAAAGTTTGGGGCTGCGATGCTTATGTGAAAAAGCTTCAACCTGATAAGCTCGAACCCAAATCGGAGAAATGTGTCTTCATAGGATACCCAAAGGAGACTATTAGGTATACCTTCTATCACAGATCCGAAGGCAAAATTTTTGTTGCTAAAATCGGAAACTTTCTAGAGAAGGAGTTTCTCTCGAAAGAAGTGAGTGGGAGGAAAGTAGAACTTGATGAGATAACAGTATCTACTCCCTTATTGAGAAGTAGTACGTCACAGAAATCTGTTCCTGTGACACCTACATCAAATAGGGAGGAAGCTAATGATAATGATCATGAAACTTCAGATCAAGTTTCTACTGAACTTCGTAGATCAACCAGAGTAAGATCCGCACCAGGGTGGTACGGTAATCCTATTTTGGAAGTCATGTTACTAGACCATGATGAACCTACGAACTATGAAGAAGCGATGGTGAGCCCAGATTCGCAAAGTGGCTTGAGGCCATGAAATCTGAGATGGGATCCATGTATGATAACAAAGTATGGACTTTGGTTGACTTGCCCGATGATCGGCAAGCAATTGAGAATAAATGGATCTTTAAGAAGAAGACTGACGCTGATGGTAATGTTACTGTCTACAAAGCTCGACTTGTCGCAAAAGGTTTTCGACAAGTTCAAGGGATTGACTACGATGAGACTTTCTCACCCGTAGCGATGCTTAAGTCTGTCCGAATCATGTTAGCAGTTGCCGCATTTTATGATTATGAAATTTGGCAAATGGATGTCAAAACTGCATTCCTGAATGGATTTCTGGAAGAAGAGTTGTATATGATGCAACCAGAAGGTTTTGTCGATCCAAAGGGAGCTAACAAAGTGTGCAAGCTCCAGCGATCCATTTATGGACTGGTGCAAGCCTCTCGGAGTTGGAATAAACGCTTTGATAGTGTGATCAAAGCATTTGGTTTTATACAGACTTTCGGAGAAGCCTGTATTTACAAGAAAGTGAGTGGGAGCTCTGTAGCATTTCTGATATTATATGTGGATGACATATTGCTGATCGGAAATAATATAGAATTTCTGGATAGCATAAAGGGATACTTGAATAAGAGTTTTTCAATGAAAGACCTCGGTGAAGCTGCTTACATATTAGGCATTAAGATCTATAGAGATAGATCAAGACGCTTAATAGGACTTTCACAAAGCACATACCTTGACAAAGTTTTGAAAAAGTTCAGAATGGATCAGGCAAAGAAAGGATTCTTGCCTGTGGCACAAGGTGTGAAGTTGAGTAAGACTCAATGCCCGACCACCGCAGAAGATAGAGAGAAAATGAAAAATGTTCCCTATGCTTCAGCCATAGGCTCTATCATGTATGCAATGCTGTGTACCAGACCAGATGTGTGCCTTGCTGTAAGTTTGGCAGGAAGGTACCAAAGTAATCCAGGAGTGGATCACTGGACAGCGGTCAAAGAACATCCTTAAGTACTTAAGAAGGACTAAGGATATGTTTCTCATTTATGGAGGTGACAAAGAGCTCGTCGTAAACAGTTATGTTGATGCAAGCTTTGACACTGATCCGGATGATTCTAAATCGCAAACCGGATACGTATTTACATTAAACGGTGGAGTTGTCAGTTGGTGCAGTTCTAAACAAAGCGTCGTGGCGGGATCTACATGTGAAGCTGAGTACATAGCCGCTTCGGAAGCAGCCAATGAAGGAGTCTGGATGAAGGAGTTCATATCCGATCTAGGTGTTGTACCTAGCGTATCGGGTCCAATGAAAATCTTTTGTGACAATACTGGTGCAATTGCCTTGGCAAAGGAATCCAGATTTCACAAAAGAACCAAACACATCAAAAGACGCTTCAACTCCATCCGGGATTTGGTCCAGGTGGGAGACATAGAGATATGCAAGATACATACGGATCTGAATGTTGCAGACCCGTTGACTAAGCCTCTTCCACGAGCAAAACATGATCAGCACCAAAACTCCATGGGTGTTAGAATCATTACTTTGTAATCTAGATTATTGACTCTAGTGCAAGTGGGAGACTGAAGGAAATATGCCCTAGAGGCAATAATAAAGTTATTATTTATTTCCTTATATCATGATAAAAGTTTATTATTCATGCTAGAATTGTATTAACTGGAAACATAATACATGTGTGAATACATATACAAACAGAGTGTCACTAGTATGCCTCTACTTGACTAGCTCATTAATCAAAGATGGTTATGTTTCCTAGCCATGAACAAAGAGTTGTTATTTGATTAACGAGATCACATCATTAGTTGAATGATCTGATTGACATGACCCATTACATTAGCATAGCACCCGATCGTTTAGTATGTTGCTATTGCTTTTATCCATGACTTATACATGTTCCTTCAACTATGAGAATATGCAACTCCCATTTACCGTAGGGACACTTTGTATGCTACCAAACGTCACAACGTAACTAGGTGATTATAAAGGTGCTCTACAAGTGTCTCCGAAGGTACATGTTGAGTTGGCATATTTCGAGATTAGGATTTGTCACTCCGATTGTCGGAGAGGTATCTCAGGGCCTTCTCGGTAATGCACATCACATAAAGCCTTGCAAGCATTGCAACCAATGAGTTAGTTGCGAGATGATGTATTACAGAACGAGAAAAGAGACTTGCCGGTAACGAGATTGAACTAGGTATTGGATACCGACGATCGAATCTCGGGCAAGTAACATACCGATGACAAAGGGAACAACGTATGTTGTTATGCGGTCTGACCGATAAAGCTCTTCGTAGAATATGTAGGAGCCAATATGGGCATCCAGGTCCCGCTATTGGTTATTGACCGGAGACGTGTCTCGGTCATGTCTACATTGTTCTCGAACCGTAGGGTCCGCACGCTTAACGTTACGATGACAGTTATTATGAGTTTATGCATTTTGATGTACCGAAGGAGTTCGGAGTCCCGGATGTGATCACGGACGTGACGAGGAGTCCCGAAATGGTCGAGACATAAAGAATTATATATTGGAAGCCTATGTTTGGACATCGGATGCATTCCAGGTGAAATCAGGATTTTACCGGAATACCGGGAGGGTTACCGGAACCCCCCCCCCCCCGGGAGCATAATGGGCCAACATGGGCCTTGGAGGAGAAGTGAGAGGGCAGCCCTAGGGGCTGCGCGCCTCCCCCCTTCCCCTAGTCCTATTAGGACTAGGAGAGGTGGGCGCCCCCCTCTCCTTCTCTCTCCCCCTTGAAGAATCCTAGTCCAACTAGGATTGGGGGGGGAATCCTACTCCCAGAGGGAGTAGGACTCCTCCTGCGCCTCCCTCCTTTGGCCGGCCAGCCTCCCCCCCTTCATCCTTTATATACGGGGGCAGGGGACACCCCAAAGACACACAAGTTGATCTACGGATCGTTCCTTAGCCGTGTGCGGTGCCCCCTTCCACCAAATTCCACCTCGATTATATCGTTGCAGTGCTTAGGCGAAGCCCTGCGCCGGTAACACATCAAGATCGTCACCACGCCGTCGTGCTGACGGAACTCTTCCCCGACGCTTTGCTGGATCGGAGCCCGGGGATCGTCATCGAGCTGAACGTGTGCCAAGAACTCGGAGGTGCCGGAGTAACGGTGCTGTGATCGGTTGGATCGCGAGGAGAACGTACGACTACTTCCTCTACGTACGACTACTTCCTCTACGTTGTGTCAACGCTTCCGCTTCGGTCTACGAGGGTACGTAGACAAACACTCTCCCCTCTCGTTGCTATGCATCACCATGATCTTGCGTGTGCATAGGAAATTTTTTGAAATTACTACGTTCCCCAACAATAGCAACCCCTCGGCATTTGATACTGGTTCAGTTGCTAAGAGTAGTAACTCGAAACGGGAGTTGCAGAATAAACAGAAACTAGTAAAAGGCGTGGTGACGGTGTGTGTTGGAAGTAGTTCCAAGATTGATATGATCATCATCGCACACTCCCTATACTTTCGGGATTAGTGTTGAAACTAAATAAGTGTTATTTGGTGTTTGCGTTGAGCATGAATATGATTTGATCATGTTTATTGCAATGCGGTTATTCATTTAAGTAAGAGAATAAATTGTTGTTCTGTTTACGTGAATAAAACCTTATATGGTTACACACCCAATGAAAATGGTTCGTTGGATCTCGATCGTAGTGATACACATATTCATAATATTGAAACCAAAAGATGCAAAGTTAATAATGATAGTGCAACTTTTGTGGCACTGCCGTTTAGGTCATATTGGTGTAAAGCGCATGAAGAAATTCCATGTTGATGGGCTTTTGGAATCACTTGATTATGAATCACTTGATGCTTGCGAACCATGCCTCATGGGCAAGATGACAATGGAGCGAGCAACAGATTTGTTGGAAATCATGCATACTGATGTATGTGGTCCGATGAATATTGAGGCTCGCGGAAAGTATCATTATTTTCTGACCTTCATAGATGATTTAAGCAGATATGAGCATATCTACTTGATGAAACATAAGTCTGAAAAGTTCAAAGTATTTCAGAGTGAAGTGGAAAATCATCGTGACAAGAAAATAAAGTTTCTACGATCTGATCGCGGAGACGAATATTTGAGTTACGAGTTTGGTCTTCAATTAAAACAATGTGGAATAGTTTCACAAACTCATGCCACATGGAACACCACAGCATAATAGTGTGTCCGAACGTCATAACCGTACTTTATTGGATATAGTACAATCTATGATGTTTCTTACCGATTTACCACTATCGTTTTGGGGTTATGCATTAGAGACAGCTGCATTCACGTTAAAAAGGGCACCATCTAAATCCGTTGAGACGACACAATCTGAACCGTGGTTTGGCAAGAAACCAAAGTTGTCGTTTCGTAAAATTTGGGGTTGCAATGCTTATATAAAAAAGTTTCATCCTGATAAGCTCAAACCCAAATCGGAGAAATGTGTCTTCATAGGATACCCAAAGGAGACAGTTGGGTACTGTAAGTGCATCTAGTGCCCCTTAGTGATTTTGGTGTATTGAAGACTTATAGGTTAAGTATCTAATGCGTTTATGAGTGTACACAGGTCTATAAGTCTATGAGGAGTTTGATATTTACAGAGAAAGTCGACCCCTAAAAATGAAGTTCTTCGACTGAAGACTTTGATATTTTGAAGACTTTCTGAAGACTTTGAAAGTGAAGAAATTGGTGTGACCTTGAAGACTCGGTTATCATTCGAAGAATATGAAGCATGAAGACTTTTGTTTTTATAGTTTCATTTTCTATTTCTTGAGTCATAGGAAACACCGTACTGTTAAAGGGGGTCGAGGAAATACTAAGGAGAAAATTTCCAAGTGATGCTCATCTCAAATCCTACACCTACCAATCCCTTCGAGTGAAGCCATTGGAAATCTCATAACAGTTCAGTCAATTTCTTCAGTGACAGAGACGCAATTCTTCTGGTCACTGAGAACTTTGCTCTGACTGAGGAGTTAGGAATTCGCCAGTGCGAATTACCTACACTGTGAGGAACATGATAGCCCTGAGGAATTTCAACCTCAAATTTCCGACCGTTGCTGTGCTACGCGCCAGCTGTTCTAAAATATCTTGTCCACCTAACAGTCATATCATTGAAGGGCATTTATGTCTTATCATGTCGGGCTGCTCCCTAGGCTATAAATAGCCGCCCCCTACAACCACTAGCTGGTTGGCTGCTCCGCGAGAACTTGACACTTGTAATTTGAGAGCAACCCATCCTCCGAGGACTTTGAGCGAAAATCATCAAGTGAGGAAAATCCAAACCCAAACCCAAAACACCTACAAACCCAAAGTGAATGAGCATCACTGAAGAGATTGATCCTGCGTGGATCTGACACTTGTTACCTTTGAAGACTGTGCTTCTTCCAGACGGTTAGGCGTCAAGGTCTAGAGCATCCAAGAGGAATTGTGGATCGCCGAGTGACCAAGTCTGTGAAGGTTTGGAAGTCACCTGAAGACTTACCACGAGTGATTGGGCGAGGACTGTGTGTCCTTAGCTCAAGGAGAATACGGTGAGGACTGTGTGTTCGGGACTAAGTGTCCTCGAGTTTAAATACTTAGCCGCTCCAACCAGATGTACAACTGAGATAGCAGTTGGAACTGGTCTACCAAATCATTGTCTTCACCAAGCTTACTGGTTCTATTTCCTCAACACTTTCATTCCCTCATTACTGTGTTGTGTGTTTGTTCATATCTGTGTTTGAAGACTTTGATTGAAGACTTTCTCAATTTCCTCAGTTCAATTTCTTCAGTCTGTTTGTCTTCATATTGTGCTATCCTGTGTTTACGCCTTCTATACTCTGTCTGTGTCTTCATTTCGTCATGATGACCATGCATGTATTCTGTTATATTTACCTCTGAGTACTTATTCCGCTGCAAGTAGTTCTTCGCTAAGGAATTTCCTCACGAGCAAATTCCTCAGTGAAGAATTTCATAAAAATCGCCTATTCACCCCCTCTAGTCGATATAACGCACTTTCAATTGGTATCAGAGCAAGGTACTCCCTTGTTCTGTGTGATTTTGGTTTAACCGCCTGGAGTTTTAGTTATGTCGACCGCAGGTATGATCAAGGTCTCTGCTGGGTGTCCTACCTTCGATGGGATGGACTACCCCTACTGGAAGAACAAGATGCGCATGCATCTTGAGGCAATTGATAACGATCTCTGGTACGTTGTGGAAAGTGGTGTTCGCTCCGTCTCACCCTCACTGAACGCTACCGATGTGAAGAGATTCAAGCAACTCGATTCCCAAGCCAAGAATATCATATGTGGCCATCTGAGCAAAGGACAGTATGGTAGAGTGAGTGCTTTGGAAACTGCAAAGCTTATCTGGGATAGGCTATCCAAGGTCAATGAAGGAGTTTCAACTCAGCGCGACTCCCGGGTTGATATTCTTCGCAATCTCTTCAACCGCTTCAAAAGACTCGACAATGAAAATGTTCAGCAAACCTTCGATCGCCTCACTGACATCTCAAATGAGCTTCAAGCACTTGGTGCCACTGACATCACCGACCATGAGGTGGTGAAGAAATTGCTGAGATCGCTTGATTCCTCATTTGACACTCTGGCACTGATGATACAAGAGCGTGCTGATTACAAGTCACTTGACCCCGCTGATATCCTCGAGAGGCTAAACACTCATGAGTTCTAGCTTGCTGAAAAGAGAGATCTCTACGGTTCGAGCTATGGCAGATCACGTGCACTGAAGGCCAAGGTAGTATCTGAGTCCGAAGATGAAGACTCTGGTAGCAGCCTTGGTGATCCTGAAGAACTGAGTCATGATCTAGTGCTGCTTGTGAAGAAATTCCAGAAGTTCTCAAGACGTGGTCGCTTTGGAAAACCCTCAAGGAGCAATGATTCCTCAACCAGTGACTATAAGAAGAGGCTTTGTCACAAGTGCAAGAAACCAGGACATTACATTCAAGATTGTCCTCAGTGGGAAAAGGAATCAAAGAAGAAGAAATACAAGGATTACAGTTCTGATGATGCAAAGAAAAAGAAGAAGTCCTCAAAATCTTCATCATCAAAATCCTCAAAGTCTTCGTCTCACAAGAAGAGCAGCTCCAAGAAGGCTCGGGCATTCATTGGCAAGGAAATGGACTCTGAGGCTGAATTTGAAGAAAATGAAGCAGAAGAGGAATCTGATGATTCTGAATCGGGTGTGGCGAGCCTAGCCCTCGCCACTGCATTCGTCAGCAAATCCATCTTCAACGCTGAAGAAAGTGATCTCACCAACAAGGCTGATGAAGGCAGTGATGACTACACTCCCACCTATTGCTTCATGGCAAAGGGTGCTAAGGTACTCAAATACGCCTCCTCTGAATCTAGCGAGGATGAATCTGATGAAAATCTTAAGCCCAGCTACTCTAAACTTTCTAAGATTGCTGTGCAACAACAAAAGGCTTTTGAAAAGGTTCAAAACATGCTAGACAAAAGTGATGATATGTTGGGTGAAGAATTGGATCGCACTAAGGCCTTAACTGAAAATCTTCAGAGACTTCAGACTAGGTTTGACAACTTTCAAAATCATCATAACACTCTCTTATCTGATCATGAGAAGCTTTCTTATGAATACCTTCAAAATAAGCAAGATCTTGAGAAGCTAAGAGTGAGTTATGAAGATCTTCAGAAGGAGCGCGATTCATTACTTGCTCAACAAATCAGCGCTGCTCAGGAAGAATTCATTCCTCCGTGCTTAAAATGCATTGAACGAGAATCTGCTAATTCTTCACCTGAATGTTCAAATGCTTCAAATGTTACAAATTCTTCACATGTCTCTGCTATCACTAATTCCTCATCTGAGGACATTGCTAGTATTACTGACGATGCAGGACTGAAGGAATTGTACATGACAGGCATGTACAAAAGCCTCAAAGGGCATCAGACTCTTTGTGATGTGCTTAAAAAGCAGATCCTCAGCAGGAACCCTAGGAAAGAGGGTATTGCCTTTGTCGGTGTACTAAAGTAGGGGTACCTTAGTACCCCAGACTTGTGCACGGGCAGTTGTAGCACCCTGCGGCGAGGCCCGCCCAGGAAGCGCCAAGAGAAGACCAAGCATTCAAGACAAGGCCCCCGGCAAGAGGAGCTTGCCGGGCCAAGAAGACAAGACCCCGGCAAGAGGAGCTTGCCGGGACGACTAAGCCCATGTAATACCATCCAAGAACAAAGTATACGAGACAGAAGATCGAGACCCCGACAAGAGGAGCTTGTCGGGAAGGCCGAACCCAGGCACCACAAGAGAAGCCCGCCACGGCGCGCCATGCGCCCCGGCAAGGCCTGATAGCCGGCAAGCTGTCAGGCACAGGAAGACGACCCCCGCGGCAAGCCACTTGCCGCGGCAAATCGCCACCTCAGGACTGCGCTCCAGCTCACCCGCCCACGCGTCGCTCCGGGGTTTCCCCCAAGGGCACGTGGCGGGGCACCGCGCAGCACGTGGCGGGGCACCGCGCAGCCTGGGGTATGCAGTGGCATGCAGCCACCACCGTGGCGAGCGGTGGCGCACCTAACGGTCCGCCTCGGTGCTGTCCAGGCGACCGTGACGGGCATTTAATGCCCTTGTCCCCTACCGTCAGAAGTAGGTATGATAACACTGTGCCGCACTGTAGCGCCACTGTTCCCGCACTGTTACAACTTCCACCCCTTTTACCCCTTTCTCTTACGTTGACACCTGTCGGTGACCCCTTTGCGCTATAAGAGGAGGCCCGTGTGCAACGTAGAGGGGGTTCGGAGGTTCGGAGGTTCGGAGGTTCGGAGGTTCGGAGGTTCGGAGGGTCGGGGGGTTCGGAGATTCGGAATCCAGACAGCCATACGCTCGGTGCAGCTAGCTCTCCAAGCTCCCGAGCTCCCCAGTTCAATACAACCAAGCAGGAGTAGGGTTTTACGCGTCCATCGCGGCCCGAACCTGGGTAAACCGCCCGTGTGCTCGCCTTGATCTGCTCTCCGTGCTCCCTCCGCCCCCCTCACCGGACAACGAAAGGGGCTCCGGCCCCATAGGTGCTCGCGGGGGACGCCGTCCACCCCGACATCTTTGGCGCGCCAGGTAGGGGGCGCCGGGGGACAGCCCGCTCCTGCGGATCCCAGGATCCGTCCAGTCGAAGCAGGTGTCCCCGATAAGCCTTGCTCCGGCAAGCAGATCAGCAGTCTGAATGCTGAGGAACAGTCCGCTCCTGCGGATCCGAGGATCTGTCCAGTTGAAGCGGGGGTTCCCGACAAGCTTTGGCATTCTTTCCCACGGGCTCGTGTGCGGCCCTCCTCGAGTATCCACTCGCGCAGAGACTGGGCAAGAAGCAGCTGCTCCTTGAGGAGGACCGCCTTCTGGCCGCTGGGCGAACGATTCGCCTCCAGCGAACTTTGCGCCGCTCCCGTAGCCGCAGAAGTTAGCGCCAGAAGTCACGAGAAAGGCGACCTCGTTCCCCGGCGCGCCTCGTCCGCCGGGGTGCCGAACGAGTTGACGCCGACCGTGGGAGGAATCTTGCCAGCGCGGTTGCCGGAACCCGTTCCGCCAACCATCCTCTCTGCCCAAGTCTTGCCGCAGTTGCATGTGATCCTTGGCGCAGAGAGGGGCGCGGATCCCCAAGCATAGCTACGCCTAGCTCCGGAGGGTCGTGAGGCCCTGCGCCTTTGCCTACCCCCAGGATGGGCTGGATGCTGCCCAAGGAGGTTTTACCCTACCAGGCGGCAAGCGATAAGAAAAGATAAGTTGCCGGAGCTCGAGCAATTGCCCCATCAATTTTTAAGAGTTATCTCCCTCGAACGACCGAGCCTTGGTTGAGAGGCCTGAGCGCGGAAGGACCGGCACGAGACTGGTTGCGCCCTCATTTCGTTTCGAGTCCGCTCAACGACTTGAGTGTGCTACACCCCGAGTAGCGTCCTCACTTTGTTTCGAGCTCGCCCGGCACCCTAAGCGTTCTGCGACCGCAGTCGCACCTCTTACTTTGCCTTGAGCCTGCTCAACAATCTGAGTGAGCGGCAACCAGCCGCGGCGAGGTTTCTTGCCGGTGGTAGCCCCGCCAGCGGGTCGCTGACGTCCCGCACTCGGCGCCCGTGGCAAGGCGGAGGCCTACGCCGGCAAGTCCCCGAAAACGTAGGGCGGAAACAAACAAGGCGCCGGTCAAGTAGAGGAGATAACAATGCGATGCATTGCCTAAGATAAAAAGTTATATTACAAAATGCCTTACTGCTGCTCTAACCAGCCGTTTCCATGGCATATTCAACAGCGGCAGGGAAAGGAGATAAAAGAAAGGGGCAGGCGGCCTAGTCCACGCGGTCGCCCTCGATCCTCTTGACCCCGGCCGCCTTCTTGACGATAGGGGCGATGAGGGCCTGGATCCCCGTCAGGTCTGCGTTCTCCGGCAAGGGCCTGAGGACGTTGGTAAGCCTGATGTCGGGGTTGCGGAAAACGATCTTCACCAGCACCCTCTCGAGGGCCCCGGAGATGGCCTCCCGCGTCTCGTCGGCCAGCTCCTTCGGAAGCGACGTTGGGGGGGGGTGCTTCGCCTCTCCGAATAAAGAGATCGTGCGCGACGTGACGCGCGCCTGCGCGGTTCAGTCCCGCGCACGCCACCCACGTCACGCTCACCCCGCACGCCCCGCCCCCACGACGCCGCGATAAGCGCGCGCCGCCTGGGGAAGGTGCGACAGATACGGAGTTAAGGAGCAGCGCGACCGAGGCCACGCGTGCCCGTGCACTGTTAGGGCCTGGCCCAACGACGCTCGGCACCGTGTGTGGCCCAGGCCCGGGGGCTCCTGTCGGTGTACTAAAGTAGGGGTACCTTAGTACCCCAGACTTGTGCACGGGCAGTTGTAGCACCCTGCGGCGAGGCCCGCCCAGGAAGCGCCAAGAGAAGACCAAGCATTCAAGACAAGGCCCCCGGCAAGAGGAGCTTGCCGGGCCAAGAAGACAAGACCCCGGCAAGAGGAGCTTGCCGGGACGACTAAGCCCATGTAATACCATCCAAGAACAAAGTATACGAGACAGAAGATCGAGACCCCGACAAGAGGAGCTTGTCGGGAAGGCCGAACCCAGGCACCACAAGAGAAGCCCGCCACGGCGCGCCATGCGCCCCGGCAAGGCCTGATAGCCGGCAAGCTGTCAGGCACAGGAAGACGACCCCCGCGGCAAGCCACTTGTCGCGGCAAATCGCCACCTCAGGACTGCGCTCCAGCTCACCCGCCCACGCGTCGCTCCGGGGTTTCCCCCAAGGGCACGTGGCGGGGCACCGCGCAGCACGTGGCGGGGCACCGCGCAGCCTGGGGTATGCGGTGGCATGCAGCCACCACCGTGGCGAGCGGTGGCGCACCTAACGGTCCGCCTCGGTGCTGTCCAGGCGACCGTGACGGGCATTTAATGCCCTTGTCCCCTACCGTCAGAAGTAGGTATGATAACACTGTGCCGCACTGTAGCGCCACTGTTCCCGCACTGTTACAACTTCCACCCCTTTTACCCCTTTCTCTTACGTTGACACCTGTCGGTGACCCCTTTGCGCTATAAGAGGAGGCCCGTGTGCAACGTAGAGGGGGTTCGGAGGTTCGGAGGTTCGGAGGTTCAGAGGTTCGGAGGGTCGGGGGGTTCGGAGATTCGGAATCCAGACAGCCATACGCTCGGTGCAGCTAGCTCTCCAAGCTCCCGAGCTCCCCAGTTCAATACAACCAAGCAGGAGTAGGGTTTTACGCGTCCATCGCGGCCCGAACCTGGGTAAACCGCCCGTGTGCTCGCCTCGATCTGCTCTCCGTGCTCCCTCCGCCCCCCTCACCGGACAACGAAAGGGGCTCCGGCCCCATAGGTGCTCGCGGGGGACACCGTCCACCCCGACAGCCTTTGAAAAGAAACTCAATGCTGATGGTACATATTGGAAGCCTGAGCAGTACCCCAAAACCACATGGGTTGCTGCAAAGGGACCTCCAGTTGATCCATCTAATTTATCTGGCTATACATGTGAATCTTCTCATTCTTCTAATGAGTCATTTGACTCCAACTATAAATTGTTCAAAAATCAGAATGGTGAAGTATTTGCTAGATATGTTGGCACTAACTGCAGGAACGGTTCCCCTATGAAGAAAATCTGGGTTCCCAAAAGTTGCCTTGAAAGTCTTCAGGTGAATGTCCTCATGACACCACCTGTGAAGAAAAGGAACCCCAGATCAAATTCCTCATATGGACCAAATTCTTCATATGGATCCAAGTCCTCATACAGACCAAGTTCCTCAAGGGGATCAAATTCCTCAAATGGATCAAAGTCCTCATATGAACATCATCGTGCTAACAACTCTGTTTCGCAGGGAAGAGCCAAGGGCTGAGCATTATTCTTCAAATTATTATGTTCATAAGTCCTCGAAGAATTTCTCTGCTTACTCATATGCTTACCCTAACCCCTCTTATGTGAAACGAAATGGTTTGGCTGCTTTGCCACCATTCTCATATGGAGCTCGCAGAGTGATGAACTCTTTGCCACCCCTTCAGATGTGGGTGGTGAAAAAAAAGAACTAATCTCTTCTGCAGGGTCAGGTCTCCAGACGTACGATAACGTCTGAAGAATATGCTGGGGACCTAACAAAATGCCTGAAAGGACGCAAGCTAACCATGATGAAATGAACTTACATTTCACACGTCCTCCCTCTGTTTTATCTGTCTTACTGCTTAATGAAATTGATCTGATGAATTGTGATATCATATTCTTCACTGCTGACGTATATGAGGTCGTAAGTTGCACTAATTCATCTGCAGGATGATCAACCCAAAGCCACTGAATGGGTACTTGATAGTGGATGTACAAATCACATGACCGGTGACAGGAATCTATTGATGGATGCTCCCTTATCAGCGTCACACATGAAGCATATCACTTCGCTGATAAAAGCAAAAGTCAGGTATTGGGTCTAGGTAAGGTTGCTATCACAAAGGATCGACACATGGACAAAGTCATGCTTGTTGAGTCCTTAGGATACAATCTTATGTCTGTCTCAATGCTTTGTGATCTTGATATGGTTGTTGTCTTTGGCAAGTATCGTTGTGTTGTGATTATGGAAGCTGACAATTCCAAAGTCTTCGAAGGCTTTAGGAGAGGAGACTTGTATATTGTTGATTTCTCTGCAGATTCACAACCAGCGGTGTGCCTACTTGCAAAAGCTTCAGAAGGATGGCTATGGCATCGACGACTTGGTCATGCAGGCATGAGGAATTTGAACACGCTTGCGAAGAAGAAGCATGTCATTGGCATTGAGAATGTCAAATTCCTCCAGGATCACTTGTGCGGTGCCTGTGAAGCTGGAAAGATGACAAAGGCCAAGCATCCAGCGAAGACTATCATGACCACTACTCGTCCATTCGAATTGCTTCACATGGATCTCTTCGGTCCTAATCATTATTCCTCTGTTTCAAATGAAGCATCTCAATACGGCTTTGTTATTGTTGATGATTACTCTCGTTACACATGGGTACACCTTGTCTCTTACAAAACTGAAGTGCAGGAAGTCTTCAAACGATTTTCCTCGAGGGCTTCAACCAACTTGGGTGTGAAGATCAAGCACATCAGAAGTGACAATGGCACTAAGTTCAAGAATTCTGGTCTCGATGACTATCTTGATGAACTTGGTATTACTCATGAATTATCCGCTCCTTATACTCCTCAACAGAATGGCGTCGTGGAGCGCAAGAACAAGACTCTTGCTGAGATGGCTCGCACTATGCTCGATGAATACAAAACTCCTCGTCGTTTCTGGGTTGATGCAATTGATACTGCATGCCATATCATCAACAGAGTATATCTTCACAAATTCTTCAAGAAGACTGCCTATGAACTCCTCACTGACAAGAAACCCAATGTGAGTTATTTCAAAGTATTCGGTGCTAAATGCTGGATTAGAGATCCTCATCACAACTCTAAATTTGCACCGAAAGCGCATGAAGGTTTTATGCTTGGTTACGGAAAGGACTCGCACACCTATAGAGTCTTCAACAATGTTCTTCACAAGATTGTTGAAACTGTAGATGTGCGGTTTGGTGAAACTAATGGCTCGCAAAGAGAGCACCTACCTTCTATGTTAGATGAACTAGAACCTGAGGATTCTATGAAGCATAAGGCTACTGAAGATGTCATTCCTACTGAAGAATCTGCTGATGAATTCATTCCAGAACGTGAAGAACGTCGAGCTGATGCACCTGAAGAAAATGCTGAGGAAATTGATGCTGAAGAAAATGCTGATCAAATTCCTCAACGACAACCAACTCATCCTTGCGTTGCAAAAGAAGTGCAAGTGGAGAAGATCATCGATGACATTAGAGCACCAGGTCCTCTCACACGCTCAAAAGCTTCACATCTATCTAACTTTTGTGGGCACTTTGCTTTTGTCTCTATCATAGAGCCCGCTAAGGTAGATGAAGCATTTTTGAAGCCTGAGTGGATTCAGGCCATGCAAGAAGAATTATATTAGTTCAAGCTCAACAACGTATGGGAACTAGTCAATCGTCCCGATCCTCGCAAGCATAACATCATTGGTACAAAGTGGATCTACCGCAACAAGCAAGATGAAAATGGTGTTGTGGTGAGTAATAAGGCACGACTAGTAGCTCAAGGCTACACACAGGTTGAAGGAATTGATTTTGATGAAACTTTTGCACCTGTTGCTAGACTTGAGGCTATTCGCATATTGCTTGCTTATGCTAACCATCATGATATCATCTTATACCAAATGGATGTGAAAAGTGCATTCCTCAATGGTAAGCTTGAGGAAGAAGTATATGTTGCTCAACCCCCAGGTTTTGAAGATCCAAAACATCCTGACAAAGTCTTCAGACTTAACAAGGCCCTCTATGGTCTCAATCAGGCCCCACGGGCGTGGTATGATACATTGAAGGAATTCTTCATGAAGAAAGGCTTCACACCCGGTTCACTCGATCCCACTCTCTTTACTAAATCTTATGATGGTGAACTGTTTGTGTGCCAAATATATGTTGATGATATCATCTTTGGCTGTACTGACCAACGTTATAGTGATGAATTTGCCTATATGATGAGTGAAGAATATCAAATGTCTATGATGGGAGAGTTGAAATTCTTCTTAGGTCTTCAAATTCGTCAACAACGCAATGGCATATTCATATCTCAGGAGAAATACCTCAAGGATGTCCTGAAGAAATTCGGCATGCAAGATTGCAAAGGCATCAAAATTCCTATGCCCACAAATGGTCATCTATGCACTGATGAAAATGGTACTGACTTCGATCATAAGCTTTACCGCTCCATGATTGGCTCTTTATTGTACTTATGTGCATCTAGGCCAGATATAATGCTTAGTGTTTGCATGTGTGCACGATTTCAAGCTGCACCGAAGGAATCACACCATAAGGCTGTGAAGCACATTCTTCGATATCTAGCTCACACACCAACACTAGGTTATGGTATCCCAAGGGCTCGGATTTTGATCTCATTGGATATTCAGACTCTGACTATGCTAGTGATCGTGTGGATCGCAAGTCAACATCTGGTACTTGTCATTTCCTCAGACGATCCTTGGTCTGTTGGTCCTCGAAGAAACAGAACTGCGTATCACTGTCTACTGCTGAAGCTGAGTACATTGCTGCTGGTTCTTGCTGTGCTCAATTACTATGGATGAAGCAAACGCTCAAGGACTATGGCATCAACGTGAAGAATGTGCCTCTCCTCTGTGACAATGAGAGTGCCATCAAGATTGCTCACAACCCAGTTCAGCACTCGAAGACAAAGCACATTCAGATTCGTCATCATTTTCTTCGTGATCATGTGTTGAAGGGCGACATTTCTATTGAGCATGTGAAGACTGAAGAACAGTTAGCCGATATCTTCACTAAGCCCTTGGATGAGAAGAGATTTAGCAAGTTGCGGTGTGAGCTCAATATCTTAGAGTCTTCGAATGTACTTTGAAAATGCACTCATCCTAACACTTATGCAAAATTGATGACTTAGATGTGCAACACATGAAGAAACGTTTTTCTTCAATCAATGAAAAATAACACTCTAAGTGTGAAGAAATTTATGAAGAATTTGATTCTCAGAACCCTACGACAATTGTACGCGGTGTCTGAAATCATCATTCTTACATGGTGGGTCATGCCACCACAAAAGTTGAAAATCTTCAATTTGAGTTTTTCCTAAATTTTTGAAATTCCTCAGTTTTTTTTAATTCTTCAACTTTGCAAAATCTTCACTTGTGCCGTCGTTTTTCTTCATTGGCCATATATACATACATACATACATACATATATATATATATATATATATATATATATATATATATATATATATATATATATATATATATATATATATATATGAGTTTATGTCCTCTACAGCATTCACTTATAGCTATTTCTTCAAGTTGGAACTTTTCTGCTAAGTGAATGTGATCGGACCCTTCCCCTCTATGCTATACTCAATCCAATCTATTCACAAATTCTTCATGTGCGTTCTATTTGAAACTCGTTCAAATTCTTCACTGTGTCCTTGTCAGCTGAAGAAATTGCGAACGGAACGTTAAAACTAATCTTATCCAAACTTTCGATTTTGCCGCTCAAACCGTTCCGCATCCCACGATGGATTATTTTATCCACCCACGATCTTACACGATCTCCACTACACAGTACGTGGGTGACACATGTCGCGAGAAGGAGAACAGCCAGGGGCACGTTCGTCCTAAATCTTCGGACGAGCAGTTTTTCACTGCGGCTATAAATACCCCTGTCGCCGTCCTCACTTCTTTTACCCCGCTCGAGCTTCCAAACCCTAGCGCCGTCGCTACTCCATCGTCGCCGGTGAGGAAGAGCTTCACTGCCTCGACCTCGTCGCCGTCGTACTCGCGCCGACCGCGGAAATCTTCACCTCCGCCGCCGCCGTAGACGTCTTCCTCCGCCAAGTTAGGGCGTGGAAGATCTGCATCGATGAACTTCACTGTTCCAACTCCCAGTTCGTCATGTTCTTCGTTCAGGGTAATTAAAAGCTAATTTTACTGCCCTCTTTGATTCGAAACTTTTCTACAAAATTTTCAAAGGTGTTTTTATTCTTCAAATCCTCACACACAAAACACCTCACATGTTATCTGTTCTTGATTCATTTCCCTAAGCCTCAAATTTCTTCAAGATTCCTCAATTGTGTGGATCCTCGATCTATACAACTCTGGAACCTAAGATATACAGCGCTTAGTGAAATTCTTCAAGACGAATCTGGTCAAATTCCTCAAACTTGTTCTTTATGAAAATCCCTCTGAGAACGCATATGACCTCTCCAAATTCCTCGCAACTATACTCTGTTCACAGGTACACATGTCCGCTGTTGAATCATTAGGTTCTCATCAACTTAACTCATCTGCAGCGTTCCTCGAAGAAAAGTTGCATACTTCTTCAGAGAATTCAATTGTTCAAATTCCTCATCTGAAGAAAATGGCTGAGGGTAAAAGGCCACAGAAAGGAGGAAAGAAGCCTGAGGTCATGACTGCTTTTGAGATCCCAGAGGATATTTACAAAGAGTACTGCACGCCTGATGAAGCCAAGTTTGGCAAAGAAGATAAAAATCAGCGCAAGGTGCGAATCCAGAGGATTGAACGGAGATGGGCACGTGAATGGAGGGAGTACAGATATGTTACTCCAAAGTACATGAAGAAATTCGCACTCAACCCTCCATGCCCAAGAGCCCCATTGGCACCTGGCCAAGTGGCTGATCCCACCAGCATCAAGCGTGGTGAGTATTTTCCTGATGAATGGGCCAAGCGCCAAGCTAAACTGGCAAGACAAGCCAGAGAAGCAGTGAGGAAATTCAATGAAGACTCTGCTGCTGCTGCTGTTGCCACTGAGGCCTCGGTCAAGCCGAAGAAAGCGATGCTCAAGAAGCCCGCTCGCAAGCCAAGTGCTTCAACATCACTGCCCTTACGGCCAAGTTCCTCAGCTGCGCCCTCACGGCCAGAATCTTCAAAATCATCAAAACAAATTCCTCATGCTGCTCCTGCTCCACCAAAGTCCTCAGCACCTCCTCCGCAGACCTCAGCTGTCCCGACAAAGTCCTCAGCACCTGTGCATCTGGCCTCGTGCCAAAGGACTACAGGCACGTCAATTGCCTCTAGTGTCTCAGCTAGTTCCTCGGCTGCACCAAATTTCTCAGCTGGACCTTCTCTGCTGAAGAAAAAGGCTACTGCTGGACGCGACACTCGTCCAAGTCCTCGGAAGAAGCAGGTAGTCTTCACTGTGCCATCTGATGATGATGAAGCTGATGAAGAGGAACTCACTGAAATCATCAGAGACCGCCAAGAGAGGGCTGCTAAAGCCAAAGGCACACCTGTGCCCCTGTTATTGGATCCAAGGGTGATCCTAGACTATATTGATCTCTGGCATAAGGATCCTAACACACCTATGCCTGATTTCAAGCTGACACGTGGCCAAAGTCACATGCTGACTCACTTCATCCAAGAGGAGAAGTGGAAATATGATAGGGCCAGAGAGATCAAGAAATCGCAGTACCGAAAAGAGAAGCTGCTGAAGAAAAACGTTGTCAAGATGACGTCTGAGGAACTCGTCAAGATGCAGGCTGAGATCAAAGCCCTCAGCGACAACTTTGACTCGTACTATGCTGATTGGCAAGGAGCCAAGGTCCGATTTGTGAGGCTGACTGATACCTTCACCAAGGGTGCAGCCTCAACACAACAAATTCCTCAAGCTGAAGCATCTGTTCAGCAAACTGAAGAACATGCCAGCACCGCTGATGAAGTTCAGGCTGCTGAAGAAAATGCCAGTTCCAGGGCTGATGACTCTGCTCCAGCCACTGAAGAAATTGCCAGGGCATCCACTAGTGGTGCGCTTGAAGAAAATGAAGAAACCAGGGCAACTGCATCAGTTGCGCCTGAGGATAATCAACCAGATTCCTCAGCACCACTTGCGCCTACGCCAACTCAAATTCTTCCATCTGCATTAGATGTGAAGAAAACCAAGGCTGCAGAGCGAGCTGCTGTGAAGAAAAGGAAGGCATCCAATGCTTCAGAATCTTCAGCTCCCAAGAAGATAAAGCCGATGACAAGCTCATTTGCAAATCCCATTGATGCCATTCCTATCTCCTCCATGCCATCAAAGGACCTTGTTCCTTTTGGTGAAGATTATGAGATCCCAAGTGGATCAGATGAAGAAACTCAATCTGCTGCTTCCTCAGAGCAGATTGATGAAGAAATTGAAGCGGATGCAATCCCTTCAACCCCAATGGTCTCATCACCAATGCCTCAGTTTGATGCTGAAGAGGCTGGTGTTTAAGAAATTGATGAAGATGTGGATATTGGAAGCACCACTCCAGTGATGAATGACGACTTTTGGGAAAGTCAGCATCCCAATTCCCCACTCTTCACTCCCCTGCAGCAAATTCCTCACTCTCCTTCACCAACAGTAAAATTGGGCTCTGACGCAACTCATCCCACTGCATGTGTGAATGAAGAAATTCCAGCCACTAGTGTTGAAGAAACTGCTGTTGAAACAGACAAGGTGACTGCACCTGAGGAAAATCCTGAATTTCCTCAGCCTAAAGAGCCTGAGATCGTGATTCCTGAGGTCGTGATGCAACTCACTAACACTCCTCTGCCAAGGCCAAAGGATCCGTTCTCACGCAAAGAGAAATTCAAGGCTGAAGACTTCTATGGCGAGCATGTGTTCTTCACCGAATACAATCCCTATGACTCTGCTCGCATAAGGAAGAGGCGTTTCTGGACAGCCAGCCAAGCCAATTTCTATTCCTCAGTGCTTTACAACAAAGACAAAGTCTTCGACCATGCTCATATTCCTCACGTGGATATGGAGTCTTTGCCGTGCTTCACGCCAGTCCTCAGTGTTCTTCACGACGCTGGGCTGCTCAACTTCTGCACAGATATATGCGATTGGAATGAAGAACTTGTTCTTCAATTCTATGCAACGTTGCACATCACCGGCAACTCTAAAGATGTGAACTCATGGGTTTTGGACTGGATGACTGAGAATACACATCATAAGGCCCCGGCATCTGAATTGCTTCGCGTCCTCCCTCTGAGTCCACCCACTGAAGATGCACGTTGTGTGTACAACGAACCTGAGCTTTCAAATCACTATATGCAAGTGCTGATGAAGCCTTTGAAGCCAGGGCAAGCTCCTAGAACCACATTCCTCGTCAAGGAATTGTTGTATGTGCCAAGGACTGTCTATCGCATTCTTACGAAGACAATGAGTCCCATCAAAGGCCACGACTCGACTGATGAAGAAGTCGTTGGCATCATGAAGAATATGCTTTTCAACATCATTCATGGCGTTCCCGTCAACTTCCATGATTTCTTCATGAGGACTCTGGCCAACATTGCTATGTCACCATTTGAGCTGAAGCCTTATGCGCCTTGGATAATGAAATTCATCAGGACAAGGTCTTCACTCAACTACAAGGCTGAAACTCTCAACCACTGCAGCTACTTGCCTCCCATTGAAGTCCTCAAACGGACATTTTCCTCAGCTGATGAAAAGGGCAAGGCCACTGCTGTGATAGATGAAGGCATTCGTCCATTGGATGGACAATTTCGCAAGGCTGCTTCTTATTCCACCAATGATGACTTTGCCACACATGACTCTGCTGCCAACACTGCCAAGCCAAATCCTCAAGCCATAGCACCCAGGGTGATGACTGACCGTGAGTTACTCCTCCGTCTTCATCAAAAGGTTGATCGCAATCACAAATGGGTCAAACGTCAGTTTGGTAGTGATTTTGGTGTATTGAAGACTTATAGGTTAAGTATCTAATGCGTTTATGAGTGTACACAGGTCTATAAGTCTATGAGGAGTTTGATATTTACAGAGAAAGTCGACCCCTAAAAATGAAGTTCTTCGACTGAAGACTTTGATATTTCGAAGACTTTCTGAAGACTTTGAAAGTGAAGAAATTGGTGTGACCTTGAAGACTTGGTTATCATCCGAAGAATATGAAGCGTGAAGACTTTTGTTTTTATAGTTTCATTTTCTATTTCTTGAGTCATAGGAAACACCGTACTGTTAAAGGGGGTCGAGGAAATACTAAGGAGAAAATTTCCAAGTGATGCTCATCTCAAATCCTACACCTACCAATCCCTTCGAGTGAAGCCATTGGAAATCTCATAACAGTTTAGTCAATTTCTTCAGTGACAGAGACGCAGTTCTTCTGGTCACTTAGGACTTTGCTCTGACTGAGGAGTTAGGAATTCGCCAGTGCGAATTACCTACACTGTGAGGAACATGATAGCCCTGAGGAATTTGAACCTCAAATTTCCGACCATTGCTGTGCTACGCGCCAGCTGTCCTAAAATATCTTGTCCACCTAACGGTCATATCATTGAAGGGCATTTATGTCTTATCATGTCAGGCTGCTCCCTAGGCTATAAATAGCCGCCCCCTACAACCACTAGCTGGTTGGCTGCTCCGCGAGAACTTGACACTTGTCATTTGAGAGCAACCCATCCTCCGAGGACTTTGAGCGAAAATCATCAAGTGAGGAAAATCCAAACCCAAACTCAAAACACCTACAAACCCAAAGTGATTGAGCATCACTGAAGAGATTGATCCTGTGTGGATCCGACGCTTGTTACCTTTGAAGACTGTGCTTCTTCCAGACGGTTAGGCGTCAAGGTCTAGAGCATCCAAGAGGAATTGTGGATCGCTGAGTGACCAAGTCTGTGAAGGTTTGGAAGTCACCTGAAGACTTACCACGAGTGATTGGGCGAGGACTGTGTGTCCTTAGCTCAAGGAGAATACGGTGAGGACTGTGTGTCCGGGACTAAGTGTCCTCGAGTTTAAATACTTAGCCGCTCCAACCAGATGTACAACTGAGGCAGCAGTTGGAACTGGTCTACCAAATCATTGTCTTCACCAAGCTTACTGGTTCTATTTCCTCAACACTTTCATTCCCTCATTACTGTGTTGTGTGTTTGTTCATATATGTGTTTGAAGACTTTGACTGAAGACTTTCTCAATTTCCTCAGTTCAATTTCTTCAGTCTGTTTGTCTTCATATTGTGCTATCCTGTGTTTACGCCTTCTGTACTCTGTCTGTGTCTTCATTTCATCATGATGACCATGCATGTATTCTGTTATGTTTACCTCTGAGTACTTATTCCGCTGCAAGTAGTTCTTCGCTAAGGAATTTCCACACGAGCAAATTCCTCAGTGAAGAATTTCATAAAAATCGCCTATTCACCCCCCCCTCTAGTCGATATAACGCACTTTCAGGTACACCTTCTATCACAGATCTGAAGGCAAGATATTCGTTGCTGAGAATGGATCCTTTCCAGAGAAGGAGTTTCTCTCGAAGAAGTGAGTGGGAGGAAAGTAGAAAACTTGATAAGGTAATTGTACCTTCTGCCTTATTGGAAAGTAGTTCATCACACAAATCTGTTCTTGTAACTACTAAACCAATTAGTGAGGAAGCTAATGATGATGATCATGTAACTTCAGATCAAGTTACTACCGAATCTCGTAGGTAAACCAGAGTGAGATCCGCACCAGGGTGGTACGGTAATCCTGTTCTGGAAGTCATGTTACTAGACCATGATGAACTTGCGAACTATGAGGAAGCGATGATGAGCCCAGATTCCGCGAAATGGTTTGAGGCCATGAAATCTGAGATATGATCCATGTATGAGAACAAAGTATGGACTTTGATGGATTTGCCCGATGATCGGCAAGCCATAGAAAATAAATGTATCTTCAAGAGGAAGACGGACGCTGATAGTAGTGTTACTATCTACAAAGCTAGAATTGTCGCAAAAGGTTTTCGACAAGTTCAAGGTGTTGACTACGATGAGAGTTTCTCACTCGTATCTATGCTTAAGTCTGTCCGAATCATGTTAGCAATTGCCGCATTTTATGAAATCTGGCAAATGGATAAATAAAACTGCATTCCTTAATGGATTTATTAAAGAAGAGTTGTATACGATGCAACTAGAAGGTTTTATCGATCCTAAAGGTGTTAACAAAATATGCAAGCTCCAGCGATCCATCTATGGACTGGTGCAAGCATCTCAGAGTTGGAATATACGCTTTGATAAGTTGATCAAAGCATATAGTTTTATACAGACCTGCGGTGAAGCCTGTATTTACAAGAAAGTGAGTGGGAGCACTACAGCATTTCTGATAAGTATATGTAAATGACATATTGTTGATCGGAAATAATGTAGAATTATTCTGCAAAGCATAAAGGAGTATTTGAAAGGAGTTTTTCGAAAAAGGACCTCGGTGAAGCTGCTTACATATTGAGCATCAAGATCTATAGAGATAGATCAAGACGCTTGATAAGTTTTTTCAATGAGTACATACCTTGGCAAGATTTTGAAGTAGTTCAAAATGGAACAGTCAAAGAAAGAGCTCTAGCCTGTGTTACAAGGTGTGAAATTGAGTAAGACTCAAAAACCCGACCACAGCAGAAGATAGAAAGAGAATGAAAGTCATTCCCTATGCCTTGGCCATAGGTTCTATAAAGTATGTCATGCTGTGTACCAGATCTATTGTATACCCTACACTGATTTTGGCAAGGGAGTACAATAGTGATCTAGGAGTAGATCACTGGAGAGCGGTCAAAATTATCTTTAGTGGAATAAGGATATGTTTCTCGATTATGGACGTGACAAAAAGGTTCGTCGTAAAGGGTTACGTCGATGCAAATTTTGACACCGATCTGGATGACTCTAAATCTCGATCCAGATACATATTGAAAAGTGGGAGCAATTAGCTAGAGTAGCTCCTTGCAGAGCATTGTTGACATAGAAATTCGCAAAACACTTACGGATCTGAAATGTGACAGACCCGTTGACTAAAATTATCTCACAAGCAAAACATGATCACACCTTAGTACTCTTTGGGTGTTAATCACATAGCAACGTGAACTAGATTACTGACTCTAGTAAACCCTTTGGGTGTTGATCACATATCGATGTGAACTATGGGTGTTAATCACATGGTGATGTGAACTATTGCTGTTAAATCACATGGCGATGTGGACTAGATTATTGACTCTAGTGCAAGTGGGAGACTGAAGGAAATATGCCCTAGAGGCAATAATAAAGTTATTATTTATTTCCTTATATCATGATAAATGTTTATTATTCATGCTAGAATTGTATTAACCGGAAACATAATACATGTGTGAATACATAGACAAACAGAGTGTCACTAGTATGCCTCTACTTGACTAGCTCGTTAATCAAAGATGGTTATGTTTCCTAACCATGAACAAAGAGTTGTTATTTGATTAACGGGGTCACATCATTAGGTGAATGATCTGATTGACATGACCCATTCCGTTAGCTTAGCACTTGATCGTTTAGTTTGTTGCTATTGCTTTCTTCATGACTTATACATGTTCCTATGACTATGAGATTATGCAACTCCCGTTTACCAGAGGAACACTTTGTGTGCTACCAAACGTCACAACGTAACTGGGTGATTATAAAGGAGCTCTACAGGTGTCTCCAAAGGTACATGTTGGGTTGGCGTATTTCGAGATTAGGATTTGTCACTCCGATTGTCGGAGAGGTATCTCTGGGCCCTCTCGGTAATGCACATCACATAAGCCTTGCAAGCATTCCAACTAATGAGTTAGTTGCGAGATGATGTATTACGGAACGAGTAAAGAGACTTGCCGGTAACGAGATTGAACTAGGTATTGAGATACCGACGATCAAATCTCGGGCAAGTAACATACTGATGACAAAAGGAACAACGTATGTTGTTATGCGGTCTGACTGATAAAGATCTTCGTAGAATATGTAGGAACCAATATGAACATCCAGGTTCCGCTATTGGTTATTGACCGGAGACGTGTCTCAGTCATGTCTACATTGTTCTCGAACCGTAGGGTCTGCACGCTTGAGGTTTCGATGACAGTTATATTATGAGTTTATGAGTTTTGATGTACCGAAGGAGTTCGGAGTCCCGGATGAGATCGGGGACATGACGAGGAGTCTCGAAATGGTCGAGACGTAAATATCGATATATTGGACGACTATATTCGGACATCGGAAAGGTTTTGAGTGGTTCGGGTATTTTTCGGAGTACCGGGGAGTTACGGGAATATGGGGGAAAAGTATTGGGCCTTATTGGGCCATACGGGAAAGAGAGAGGGGCTGCCTAGGGCAGGCCGCGCGCCCCCCCAAGGCCTAGTCCGAATTGGACTAGGGGGAGGGGCTACGCCCCCTCCTTCCTTCCCTTCTCCTTTCCCCTTCCTTGTCTCCTACTCCTACTACATGGAAGGACTCCTAGTTGGACTAGGAAAGGGAGAATCCTACTCCCGGTGGGAGTAGGACTCCCTAGGGCGCGCCATAGAGAGGGCCGGCCCTCCCCTCCTCCACTCCTTTATATACGAGGGCAGGGGCACCCCTAGAACACACAAGTTGATCTTCGTGATCGTTTCTTAACCGTGTGCGGTGCCCCCCTCCACGATATTACACCTCGGTCATATTGTAGCGGTGCTTAGGCGAAGCCCTGCGACGGTTGAACATCAAGATCGTCACCACGCCGTCGTGCTGACAAAACTCCTCCCCAAAGCTTTGCTGGATCGGAGCCTGGGGTGCGTCATCGAGCTGTATGTGTGTCAAGAACTCGGAGGTGCCGGAGTAACGGTGCTTGGATCAGTTGGACCGAGAGGACGTACGACTACTTCCTCTACGTTGCGTCAATGCTTCCGCTTCGTTCTACGAGGGTACGTAGACAACACTCTCCCCTCTCGTTGCTATGCATCACCATGATTTTGTGTGTGCGTAGGAATTTTTTTTGAAATTACTACGTTCCCTAACAATTACCCCTTGCCTTTTGTTGATCAAACGTTAGAAAGATTGTCTAAGAATACACACTTCTATTTCCTTGATGGATATTCTGGTTTCTCTCAAATACCCGTGTCAAAAGAAGATCAAAAGAAAACTACTTTTACTTGTCCTTTTGGAACATATGCTTATAGACGCATGCCTTTTGGTTTATGTAATGCACCTGCTACCTTTCAAAGATGTATGACTGCTACATTCTCTGATTTTTTTGAAAAGATTCTTGAGGTATTCATGGATAATTTTTTCGTTTACGAGACTTCTTTTGATGATTGCTTAAGTAACCTTGATCGAGTTTTGCAGAGATGTGAAGAAACTAATATTGTCTTGAATTGGGAGAAATGCCACTTTATGGTTAATGAAGTTATAGTACTTGGGCATAAAATTTCTAAACGTGGTATTGATGTAGACAAAGCTAAAGTTGATGCAATTGAGAAAATGTCATGTCCTAAAGAAATTAAAGGTATAAGAAGTTCCTCGAGATATTTTATCGAGCACTCTACGAACATATGCACCGAGAGCAACAACCAAACGTACTATTGATAGTAAGACCTTACCTTGAAATCTGGTTCGGCGGCAACACACCAACACGCTCGCCAACATATCTCGGAGCAATGTTGACTGGGTAAACACCTTGATGGTCACGATGTGCGTGGCTCATAGTTAGTGTCGGTAGTTCTTGGTAGCGGCAGCAGGAGGGCGGCTACGATGATGACGAGCGAGCATGGATGGGTAGGGTGCTACTACTCCATCATTGAAAGCATGCAATGATGCTTTGTTTTCTTCTCGTGTTGGCGTAGATCTTCGCTATTACACGCGGTATCTGCATTTATCATTCATCATAGACTCATCAAATTCAGCAGACGCACACAACGTAATGGTGACTGTGCCACCCTCCTCAAGGGTCAAGTCCTCTAATGATTCCTACACAGGCGTCAAGACCTCGTCGACTCTGGTGTCTCCAACGTCCCCGACTCCTTATATTCCCCGACGCCTACACCACTGTCCTGCTCGATCCATCCCCATTGTCGACCTCTCCCTCCCCGTGCCCCCTGCATCTAGCATGAGTTGCACACACAAATAGGTCAGAGAACACACGATCAGATCGGTTCACGGTGGAGGATTCCAAGCCGTTAAGGACTGTTCCTAATACCCTCTTCTCTCAACGGATTGAGCTTGTCGGGTTCTCTTCTCCTGATCGACGATGTGGGTTTACTCTTTTCCAGTTTCGCTGTGGTTTGGAACGTGGGGATGAGCATCAGCAAATGGGCGCTCATTTTCCTCCCCCTTCCTCTCTCTCTCTCTCTCTCTCTCTCTCTCTCTCTCTCTCTCTCTCTCTCTCTCTCTCGGGCACACATGTCTCGAGTATATACTATCAAATTGGATTGCGTCCCGATTAGTTCAGCAAACATGCCATTACCACCGCAGACTCCCCTTTCCTTTAATAGTAGAGATTTGTTTCCTAAGGCAAATTACACTAATGGGATGGATCGGTTGATTTGGATAAGTGAGGAAGGTCGGATCCATGATCTTTTGTACGTTAGGAAAGTACTGGTTTGCAAGGAAAGAGCGGAGAGGAAAAATAAACTGATAGATAAGAAAACCAACATGGAGGGATGGTGGTAGGATGTGAAGGCGAAAATAAACCATGGAGGCAAAAATAAACCATGTGTACCGGCCTACCATCTCCCCTTTTAGGAGTACATATGTCGTTGTTTATCGGCTTGATGTAACTCTCAACTTTTTTCCTGTTAAATTTAGCTGTGACATTAGGAGCGGTTGGCGGCAACACCCCTAGTGAGCCTGCTCTTTTCCTCTTTGTACCATCGTCGGTGGTGGTCACTTGTCCACCTATTTACGACCAACGTGATAAGTCAAGGTGGCTGAGTGTGTTCATCACACTGTAGCATGCACTAAATAATATAAAATAAATATGGCTAAGCAAAAGTTATAACAGGAGATTCAAAAGAACCAAATATTAGCCTCAAGGTGGCGAGTTTGATCAGTTGCCAAGCTCCTCCACCATGCAAAAAACCACAATTCAGACACCTACACATGTGGGTTAATTACTGCGCCCATTTATTCCTTCTTTTAATTTCAGTTCCTTTTGGAGCCCATTATTTAATCAGGGTCGAGATTCAAAAGAAACGAAGACCAGACTAAAGGTAGTGAGTTTGGTCAGTTGCCAGGCTCCTTCACCATCACAATTCACACACCTATACATGTAGGTTAATTAGCGCTCCATTTATTCCTTCTTTTGATTTCCATTCCTTTCTGAGTGCATCTATTTAATCGGGTCCTCTCTCCCATCGGCCCATGCAGCTATAGACTTCCTTTCCTTTCTGTGCTCATTAACTATAGAATTTATTTCTTTCCTTCCTGGTGGTTCATAACAACCACAATTATTCTTTTTTTATTTCAATCCCTTCCCTTGCGCAAAACAGCGGAATTTATTGCTTTCTTTTCTGTTCTCAAGATACAGAATTTCCTTTTCTTACTTTCTTTACATTCCTAGCCCACAATCTTGTTTACTTAATCTTTGACAGCAAGAGAAGGAATTTGAGTTACTGCATCACATGTTTCAAAGAGCATTATGGCACTATCATCAAGAGAGCTAAGCCTAGTCTAAAGGAGGGAATGCAGAGTTGGCTGGATATTTGTAAACACTTAGATTACTTCTGCCTCCCTAACCTTGTTGTATTCCATCTGTAAATGACCACCCATTATTAATTAAAAAAAAATAGAGTTACAGTAGGGTTTTTACCCTACTGTGTTTGCTCCAAAAAAATCATGTTTACTAGTGAGATCTTTTCTTCATCCAATTTAATTATCCACATCTTTGTTTATTGATTCTCGAGGAGGCTCCTTATTTTTGCAGGCGACTCACGGACGCATTAAAATTGGCGAGAATTTGTGTAAAGAGGCAAGTTGGATTATCTAATTAGCAAACATATTTTTTTGGCCCAGAAAAGGCCACAAAAATTTCTGGCCCAAAAAGGCCACGGGCGATAGACAGACTGAGCCCAACCGGAAGCCCATTCTTATGACTTGGCGGCCAGACTTTTTTGGGCCAACCATGGAGCACAGTACGAGAAACTGGATGTGGCCCTTCTCTCTAAAGAAAGTGGTTGTAGCCCAACACATGTGACTGTGACGGAAAATACTATTTACGCTCTTTACGTCAAACTATTGGCCAAACGCACACGCGAAATCAGTGAGCATCAGCAATGGGCCTACCCAAAAATGTTCACATTTAGAAAAATAGGTTTTCCAAAATATTTTCATGTATTTCAAGAATCGTTCGGGTCTTTGCAATTCTCTTCATAAATTTTAAAACTGGTCAAATAAAAAAAAGGTTACAAAGAAATTCCGTGTTTTTTAATATTTTGTTCATAGATTAAAAAATGTTCACATTATAAATATTTGTTCTAGTTTTTTAGAAATTTTTTGGTGTTTTCAGGATTTGTTCAGGTTTTTCAAATTTTGTTCATAAATTCAAAAGTTGTTCTGGTTTTAAAATACAGTTTTTTTTAGAAAAATCTGAATATCAACAAATGTTCGGAAGCGACTAATCTGTACCTGCGCTCATCTACACCCGGGTGTGAACATTAAAATTAAAAATAGTAAAAACATTCACAAAATTCCAAAAACTTTAGTGGTGCAAGATGCTCAAATGCGTGAGGTTCATGCAAAATTTCAGCTTGTTTGGACAGTCAAGGAGCTCGTGACAAAATTCAAGTGTTTGAGAAACTTTTGAAATCAACACTATTCACACTGGATTTGGTCTTTTTTTTGCACGGGCTTCTCAAATGTCCAAACAAACTAAAATTTTGCACGGACGTCATGCATTTGAGCATCTTGCACTATAAAAAAAAAATTGGATGACGTCATGCATTTGAGCATCTTGCACTATAAAAAAAATTCATATTTTTTCCTTTTTTTTTATTTTACTGTTCGCCAGGTGTATATGAGCCTGGTCACCGAATTGAATTTTCACAAATGTTCCGGTTTTAAACTTTTCTCACAAACTCAAAACCAGACTATTTTTGAATCTGCAAACAATTTTTTTAAATGCGCTTTATCTTGAAAAGGCCACGGGCGATGGATTAAAAAAGGCCACGGGCGATTGACGGGCTAAGCCCGAGAAGAACGGCCCGTGGCCGACCTTGGAGCGCGAGCAAGTAATTGGGATGTGGCCCTTCTTTCTATAAAAACTGGATGTGGTCCAACACGTGTGGCTGCGATGGAAAATCTTATTTCGCGCTCTTTACGTCATATTGTCAGGAACAATGGGCTGAAGCAGAAAATGTTCTCATTTTCAAAAAAATAATGCGGTTTACAAAAGAAGTTCATGTTTTCCAATTTTACTTTGTACACAAAAAAATGTTCACATTTTTGAAAAAAAATTGGTTTTCAAAAAATGTCGGTGTTTTTTGAGATTTTATTGGGTTTTCTAATTTCGTTCATTAATTTGAAAAATGTTCACATTTTCAATAATTGCTCTGGTTTTTCAAAAAATATGTGCGTTCTTCAAGAATTGTTTTTGTTGAAAATGTGCACATTTTCAAAAAATTGGGAGTAAAAAAATTGGAAGCAACTTTTGAAAACTTGTTTTTTTTAGTTACAAACATTTTTTAAAACATGAACAATCATTGAATTCCTGAGCATATTTCTAAAATACAAATATTTTGACATTGCAAACAGTCTTTTGAAAGAAGCAAACAAAATTTGGAAATCTGAACAAATTTTGAAATTTGAACATTTGTTCAAAATGTTAGCAATATTTCAAATTTTTGTTTTGAAAAAAAAATACATTTAAAAATTCAAAACAATGTTTTAAACCAGTCGTCGCTCTTAGTTCTAATAATCCATGTCTCATAATTAAACATCAAAAGTTACCTGCTTGTTTGGTGAACGACGAGCACAAACAAGTTGGTGATGAAGGGTTTGATCCCTCCCGTGTGCACCTTTATTTTTCACTATTTAGATTTGGTGGTGGCATCTCAACATCTGGTTCTTATATCCCTTGATCTTTTTTCAGTGATTTTTTCACTGTTTCCTAGCGACAATGGGCGCAATCAGCGACAATGCGCATCACATAGGAGCTCCCTTCTCTCACGGGCAGGCGCACAAAAATTTTAGTACCACCTTGCATAGAAAAGATCTTAAATAATAATAATATGAGTAAATGGACAAAAAAATCGGAGAAACGAGCCTTCCTTTATTATCTTATATACTAGGCTTCTAGAGTTCGAACATTTAAATCATGTCTTCGTTTTTTTTTGGAAAATGAGGATTAACCCACCCTCTGCATCGAGCAATGCAGACAGTCATGTTTATTGCATTTTAACAAGGTCTTACAAAATAAATACATATATCAATGAAAAGCCACCTTGTTAGCGAAAATTGTCGCCCTACCTACAAGATTGATGATGTGCCCTGACCTCGTGCCACGCATATCAAGAAATTCAGTGGTCTCACCAAGCCACCCACCAGCTAGCTGGGAGCATCAACTGGTCTAGAAGACCCCGAGCATGCACCGCACGCGCACGCTATAGAATCTTTCACCGCCTTCTGCCGTAGTATTATCTTCAGGAGCAATAAATGCATTGATCTGACTAGATTCTTATGACATCGACGCCAACACGACGTTGAAGGTCATTAGTCTCCTGCGTGCGCCCATCGAACGATATCCAGCGCCGAGACTGCACATCACCTTGCCGCCAAGAGTCATTGTTGCCGATATTGTTGATGGCATGTCGCTCCATCTTGGTCACCGCACGAGAAGCATACGAAGACCTATGTCGAGCCATCAAGCCAAACACTTGTCCCTCCAGCCGGTGTACAACTCTAAAGATTATGCCTCCATGGGGCTGATGACGTAGGAACCTCGTCATCATCTGATTTGGAAAGCCTGATTCCGGGGTTTGCCCTGGGGGACACAGGGGAATCGCCCCATAACATCTTTGAGTCACTACTTCGGATGATCTTAAATGGACCACGACCACATTGCACACATAGAAAGGTTGGGTTGGGTATCACCAAGCAAAACAGATTGAGGAGCCTGCCCGTTCAGTTTCTTCCATGCTACATGTCGTCTTCATCATTAAATCATATATGACACTCCTTGCATCAAACTGTCGACAAAGCACACCCAAAAAAGGCACCAAACTAACCAATTAAGTGTATTGTTGTCTGTTGAAAATCCAATGTTTTCCTTATCGGTATTCTAACGATGTGTTTCCTTTTTTTGATTTTTTTAGTGGTAACATTGGTTTTCTTTCGGTGTTTTTTCTATCCATATGTCATTTTTTCTAATTCTTTTATCTTCTAAAATGTTTGCAATTTTTAGTTGTTTGATAATTAAAAAATGAGTTTTAAAATGGTTAGGAATTTCTAAAAAATCTCACATTTCTCGGAAAAGGAATAAAAATTTCAAAAAAAGTTAACAACATATTAACAATAACCTTGATTTCAAAAAATGTTCAAACATTTTTAAAAAAATTATATTTTTCCAAACAATTTGTATTTCCTAGAAAGATCACATTTTAAAAAATAGTTCATGTTTTCTCAAAGTATTCTATTTTTTTAATATCTTAAATATATTCATTAAAAATAGTTTTTATGTTCCTTATAAAACTGATAAAAAAATAAAAAACCGTATAGTGCTCCAGCAGCTACAACATACCTCGCTATAGTATGTTTGTTGCATTAACCGGCCCAGTCGGAGGCTTCTTGTGCGGAAGGCGCATGTTTCACTAACCAAAATTCGCTAGTCTACCAAAAACTTTTTATAAAATATATATGTTTTGAGAAAAACATGTGAACATTTTTTAGTGCCTCAAACACTTCTTTTTATCTACAAGAACATTTTTTTTCTAAAATAGAAGAACACCTTTTCGAAATTACGGAACATTTTTGAGGAAAAAATGCATATAACATTGTATTCAAAACTGTGAAAATGTTATTTTTAAAATGCAGAGAAATTTCACTTTTATTGGCAAAGCTGTTGATGTAAAATTAATAAAATAACATTCTTTTAAAATTGTATGTAGTTTTGAGTGAATTTTATAAAATAAAATGTGAACCAATGTACTATAATAGTGCGCACTAACTAAGGCCCGTTTAGCCTTGGCAAGAATTTTAACATGCTTCACGAATTCAAGATGTGGATCTCCCGTTGCAATCTATACCTACTAATACTAATAAAGGAAGTAGTGCTTCTGCCCACCTGTTGTGATCTTTGCAGGAAACTCCGTACTGTTCTGCAAAATCAACCTGTGGTCCTATTTTAAGGGAAAAAAATTATTCACTCTTTTTTAGAAACCCCGTAATTGGTTAATCAATCCACGGTCCTATTTTGAGTGAGAAAAAATGATTCACTTTTTTAGAACCCCCCCTAATCTTTTGGTTAATCAACCTGTGGTCTTATTATTTTTGGGCAGATTCAAATGCTTCAAAAAATCCATATCATTTCAACTCTAACTCCATTTTTGACATGTTATATATGGAAATTGATTAGAAAAATATGTAACAACTGAGTTGGATGTTGTTTTACGTGTTAAAGATTTTTCAAATGCTATTTTAGGTGCTACTTTAATCAATAGCGAACGATCTATTTTTTTCTTTCTTACCAGCGTAGATCAACACCTCAAAAATATTAGTTTGGAGAATAAAGAAATCATCTATAACCACATATGCACGCCTCGGTAAAAGATATAAGTGTAGAAAGCAGATTTTTCATCTTGTGCGAAGAGAGAGAGGCACCTTAAAATTGACCAAATTCAAACATGTTGTGATTGTGTGAGCATAGATGCCATCATCGACAAGGGTGTGAAGGAGGATAAGAGGCAACATAGATGGAATGCACGTGGTCCTATTGTCGGTTTCCTTTTCTTGTTTTCTATTCCTGGTTCTTTTTTGTTTCGTTTCCCTCTTTTGTACTTCTATACCTTTTTTGTTTTCTTCTTGTTTATTCTATTTTTTATTTATTTATTTTAAAAACTTACATGAATATATATAAAATACTTTGAAACGTATATGCAAATTTACTCTGAAATAGGTGAATAACTATTATCAAATGCATGAACTATTTTTAAACTATACAAATCTTTTCGTACGCATTATTTAAAAAAAATACGAGATAAACATTTTGCTTGGTACATGATTTTTTAAATATTTTTCTTGTCTAAACTCTGCATTATTAAACTAATATATCAACAACACATTGTATTATTTCTTAAATAAAAATACGCTTCCTTAAATACTTTTAGAGTAAAATATAAATATATGAATAATGGTTGCATAGTGGCCAACCATTACCGTTGCCTTCAAGCACCACTCCTGCCTCAATCACTTTAAGCGGTTTATAGGGGGGAGACTAGTATAGGATCTGCCCTTTAGGTGAGATCGTAGGATCATCCCCAAAATTACATATTTAGGCCATCTAGAAAATTCTGAATTTTCCTGACAACATACCTGAGGCTGTGGAGTATATCTACAACTCCAAAAAAATTAGCTCAAAACTCGATCTATAGTTAAAGATTAAAAAAGATGACAAATTCGGCTATAAATAGTGTCAGCTTTTGGTGAATAGTATTTGACACTATTCACATATGATTTTATCCTTTTGACTCTCTAAGTATAGTTTGATTTAGGAGATGAAACCTTTTGAGATTGTACATAAAAAGTGGATGTGTGTTTGCAAACATTTTCAAAAAGATTGATCTCACGTAAAGCAAGATCGGGTGTATTGGCGCTCCTTCCCGAAAGAACAGACAACATATATAAGTGGCCCACACATTTGTAGTTGATCATATATAACAAAATAGTTTATTCTTGTTACTTATATTTCTTTCAACATGACACATCTCATCTCATTACACATGTCATTTGGCCCTCCACATCATAAATGCAACCCCTTAATATTACATTTTCCAACACATGCAAGCCACCCATATCATCAAACACATATAAGCCTTCCACATCACCATTCATTTAGCTTTTAACTTTTCAATAAGAACTCATTCTGTGAAGCCAAGAGGTCATATTGCACCATAACATACATCCAACCTCCATTTACTCCTAGGTTTGCTATCGTTCATATATGACGAGAATCTAGAAGGGCCATATTCTTATATATATACTAATTTTATCCATGCCAACTTAATTGATATAAGTTTTTGAAGCAAGTAGTGGATGGGGTATTACCTAGTTAAAAAATTATCCACGCTAACCTATTTTACACAACATGCAAACATGCCAACTAAGTCAACATGCACGAGAAACAATGTATGCATCAAAACATGGGAAAAGCATCCAAAAATTGCATTGTAAAAGGTTCAGTCGTTTCCATCCTATTATGCTACTTATATTCAATAAGGATATATGACTATACAACAATAAACCATATGTACTTCAAGTTTCAGTTCTCATATCATTAAACTAAATATTCATATTCCATATAGCCAAATCTCATTGAATAAATTACAAGAAAATGATTTAAATAGGTAAACAAGTATATTAGAATCAAACCCATACTTTGTACCAATCTCGTTAGTAACAACAGTTTCATATAAAACATCTGATGCAATTATAAACATAATTGGTACCTCTTTTGTTATGAATTTACTATCCTTCATTGCTATAGGTAATAGATTAATAAGGTGTCAAGCTTCATCAACAATTGATGATCAAAACATCCTCCAATAGAACTATCAAGTCTTTCTTTATCATGAAAGGTAAGCCTTGCATAAACATTATTTGCAATCAATTTTTTTCTAGAAAGATCATGATTGGGGTATTTGAGTAAGAGTCATTTCAATATCCGCCAACATTGAGTAATAATCTCTCCTATATGATGCCAAAATTGTAGATATAACTAATATCCATATGTATTTGGCAAAGAGAATACTACTTTTAAAGGAATTCACCATGGAGATCTGCAAATTTCACACCGTGAGGATTATCCAAAGAACGGTGTCATTTAGAAGCTTCACTCTCCAATGAGAGAGGGAATAATTTTTTTATGACTTATTCATGAGATAACCTATGAATTTTGAGCAAACCACATATTTCTTCAAGAATATGAAGGTTTTCATTAGGATGGACAGTGTCATCACTTGCATAACGGTTAGTTTCACATGCTCAAGGAAGCCAATAAGTATTGCATAATCTTTATTTTTATCTTCAATGGGTTCCTCACAATATCCTTATTCCTAATTAAAAAATATGGGAAGCCATGATGAACTAACGTTTCAAGTAAAACACACACACACAAGTACACAAGAAATGTTGTCCTTACTAGTTTTCACTAACACGGGTGCAGAGACCTGCTATACAAACGGTTTTTAACCCCTTTCCGTGATGGCGTTTGGACCCGTCGCCAAGTGAGTGTGGGCGATAGCACTACAAAAAAAATACACTTCCGTGATGATACGTGTTTGTCACAGTAGGTCGTGTTTTCTGTCATGCATGTACATCCATGACAAATTTATGACAGAATCAAGATAGTCATACCTGTGCTGTCGTAGAAGTGTTCCATGACATTGCCAAAATTATCATCACGGAAGTGTCCACTTCCATGACTATAAATCGTGCGTCATAGAAGTGCTTTCTTCAAGGGTGACCGACACATGGCATCCACCGTAACGGAACGCCGTTAAGCTATCGGGTCGGATTTTGGATCCGATAACCCGTTAACAGTCATGACCAATGCTGATTTTCCACGTGTAAAATTCTCATTGGCTGACGAATCCAACGGGCGAGATGGGCCTATGATATGTTGACACGTGGACCGGCCCAAAAGTGTCCCACAAATATTAAATGGGCCGGCCCAACCGAAGGCCCATAAGATTTAGCAGACCATAATGGGCCGGCCCAGCTAAAGGCCCACAAAATTTTGCGGACCATAATGGGCCGGCCCAGCTAAATGCCCACACGATTTTGCACACAATAATGGGCTGGCCCAGCTAAAGGCCCACAAGATTTTGCAGACCATAATGGGCCGGGCCAGCTAAAGGCCCACAAGATTCTGCCGACCATAATGGGCCGGCCTAGCTAAAGGCCCAACATTCTCTGTCAAATCGGCCCATCAATGGCCTGTCCTAAACTTGTCATCAACGCGGCCCATGGTCACTTCTGGCCCGTTAACAGTCCGCTAAGTAAATGGGCCGAATTACGGCCCGGTGTATATCCGGCCCGTTAAAGGTCTGGCTTCATTTGGGCCCATTTACAGGCCATCAAAACTTTCGGCCCATAAACGACCGTGAAGGATTTCGGTCATATTCGGCCATGTCTGACATTCGGCCTGTTAGAGGCCCACTATAGCTTTGGGCCACTTTCGGCCTGTTGTCATTTTTGGCCTGTTAAAGCCGGACGTAAACCATGGGCCATATGTGGCACAACGTCATATCGGGCCCATTAACGGCCCATATAGAAATGACGATAATCTAGCCCGACCGAAGTTCCACCTGTTAAAGGCCCGTGTATTAGGTCGGCGCATTTACTGCCCGTCCGAATTTCGGCCTGTTAAAGTCCAGTGTGTTATTTGGCACAATCAGGGCCCAATATCACTTTCGGTCTATTAAAGGCCCATGTATTTTATGGGCACGAGATATTTGCACATGTAAACGGCCTATTTTTACTTGAGGGCCCATATTATGTTTAGGCCTGTTAAAGGCCCACTATGGGCACAGGCCTACCAGAAAAATATGAAAGCTTATGTTGATTTAGGCCCAGATATTTTTCGTGGGCTACATGCCAATTTCGGCCCGTAATCGTTTTTAGCCCAATTGGAATGGGCCCGACGAATGTTGGCTTGTTGGGCTCCTACGAAGCTTTCGGCCGATTACATTACTAAGATAAACCTACACTATACAAAAATAGTGTCGTCATTACTGCAGCCTGAGGCAGCATCATAAATGTTGTATCACAACAAAATAAATTCCAACCATACAACAAAAGGCCTGTTGGCATAAAGTTTACAGTCCTTCCAGATAAAAGCACCACCAGATGTATAGAAGCACAGATCATTTGACCTGAGTGCTAATGTTTCAGGCTGTAGAATCTGATGGAGCAGCACGAACTCCACCTTTTTTCCGCCATTGCTCTTGAACAACGAAGCGAATGTCTGATAGTCTGGTTTCAAAACCATTCATATCTTGACGACATTTCTCAACCACTATTCTTGTTTCCGAAACAACGTCCATTAGTGATTGGACTTGTGTCTGGAGCACAGATATATCACTTTGTCTAGCAGGAAGATTTTGTTCAGTAGGCGATTTGGACGAGGTTACCTTGACAACCAACCCAGAATTACGCAGGAAGGTGCTTTTTGCACTGTTAGCGGAGAGATACTGACACACTGCAGCAAGAGGTGACATTGTGCCTGTAGTAGCCTCGTCACCTTCAGGTGGTTGTGGTTGTTCAATCATTTGTTCCATAGCTTCCTGAAAGTTTGAACTTGTAGATTAGTGTACCAGATAAGTTACTAATGAGACAAAACAAACAAAGTAGGTTAAACGTTTATACATAACTTATTTTGGTGAACTACTGTAATACATTAGCATGTATTGTAGTGCCAACTACATAATAAAATCACTTTCGGAACATATGTCCTGTAGCATGCCTACTGTATTGTCGATTTCCTCACATTCGTTGACATCTAAGGATAAAGAGACATGGTTTGAAGTAGGATGAACATAGTATGACATCATTCATATCATGGGCAAACAGATATAAAACAAACATGCTATTTTATCATTGTGTGCGCACGTGAACATAACAACTAGATTACAGATCAAGACCAAAAGAATATCCTTCATCTCTTTTAAACCATGTAAGGTGAAATGATACGTTAAGACAACTATGAATAAAAGTGAACAGAGTAACTGACATTGGCTGCAAACCAAGTAGTTAAATGAACACATCACAGTACCAATCTGTTCAAGGCAGCAGGAGTAAGGACTTACAATAGCAGTTTGAACTGGTGTGCTCATGCCCTTCATCTTGCTGGTGTGGCAATCCTTGAAGATTTGCACTGCATTCGGTTCAGGTTCTTTTTGGTCCGCACGGGATTTCCTCTGTATTTGGAACAAGTCAATATAGATACGATAATATGGCACAAAAAAAGAAGGAAGTAGCAGCTATTTACAAGAGCCTCGCAGTGTGCAATATAGCTACGAGATCCTGTGGTCTGTTGGAATTTCACTTTAGAATGGTTGGTTTTGTTCTTCAAACAGTTAGCCTAGAAGAAGATACACTTGTAAGGCACATACATAAATACAAGTTCAATATGTGGTCTGATCAAATACATATAGCCTACCTGATACTTTGGATCAGACCAGTGTTTAACGAGGGCTGTCCAGTCTTCATCTGTAATATATTCGACTGGAGATGTTTGGGCGATTTCATTGTTAGCCTTGCCTTCAAAGTGAGATTTTCTAAGGTGGTACCAATACTGTCACAGAGCAGACTGAAAAACATGAGCACATGCTTGTCTAGTTGCATCATCTTTCGGATCCAACTTGAACCTCATCTGTTGAAAAAATAATGTGAGTCTTATTAGGAGGAAGTTAGAAAGTATGGGACAGAGCAAGACAATATTACTAATTGCGATGAATAACATTACTTACGGATAAATGGTCAAGGAAGGTGTTAAACTGGGTATTGTCTTTCTCATTCCTGTACTGGATCCACGTTGGGAGGATACGTGCATGACACCTAATGGCAACGGCTGCCTCTGATACTAACTTGGCTGACTCTGTAGCATCACGTGGCCTTTTTAAACCTGCCTCAAAATGGATCTCCATTCTTCCTCCTTTAGATTTTGTTAATCTGTCAAGCATTATCCCTCATGTCTGTTTCCGCTTGCGCCGTGGTGCTAGTTCAACAACGAATATGGAAAGTGTTAGTGTACATCAAATTGTGAGAGTACATATAAAGGAGCATGCAACTGCAACTTGACTCGGTCAGGTACCGTCTTGGTGTTGATGCTCATGAGGTTCATCTGATCTTGCCAAGTCTTGTTGTGTCAGCAGTGCCTCAGAAGTAGTGTTAGGTGTGAAGGAAGCTTGGAAACTGGCAGTTCCAGAGCAAACGAACGAGTAACTGGTTGAGATGCTGGTACAGTTGAAGCGGATGCTGCAGCTGGTGGAGCAGGTGATACTGTGTTTGTAGATTTAGCCGGTGGACTTGGACCTTCTACTGCACTATAAGTACCAGCAGAATCTCGACGGTAGAACCTTTTCCGTTTCACCCGACGAGTAACAACACTCCCTACTATATTATTTTCCTTGCTCTTTTTTGACTTTGCCATGTCAAGCTGTACCCACAACACAAAAGAATAAAATCACTCTTCAGAACTCATTGATGCATGATACAGACAAGCAATACTTTGATGTAAGACAATCGTATGAGGATGGAATATGTAATAAAAATAGGACGGCATGACATATTCACAGCTATGATGTGCAAACTAAGCTGAAGGATTTTCAAGAAGATAGAAGTAATGCAAGCTAGACACCATATGAAAGATGCAACCAATATTACTCTGCCAAGTTAAAAGTGTCTTGTCATAAGTGGCAATTCGAAAAATTAGAAGCAGTACAACGTAGAAATCAATGCAAGATGCAACCACTATCAAACTGCCATGTTAAAAGCGTCCAATCATGAGTGACTGATGCGGGATACACAACAGCAGTACTTTGATGTAAGAACATGGTATTATAGATAGATGCAGTGTATTCTAGACACAAAAAGCCATGTCATATGCACATGTATAACGTATAAACTCAGCAGGTGCAATTTAATCAAAATAGAAGAAATACAGGCTAGACAACATATGCAACATGAAACCAATTATCACACTGTCAACTTAGAGCAAGCACCTGCGATGGTGGAGTATGGGAGATGAACTCATCATGTAGACTTGGGACTTCAACTTCATTAGCAGTAGCAGTGGCAAATCTAGAGAGTCTCTGTTCGCGTCAGTGCGGAGGACCACCAACATCCCCTAACTTACTCTTTTCCTTCCTATTTTCTGATATTGCCTTATGAAGTCAAAACCACAAGAAGATGAATAAAATTAGCTCTGCATAACTGGTTGATGCATGATACAAACGAACACGACTTTGATGTAAGGCAAGCGCAGGATAGGAGGATAGAATATATACAAAAAAAGACAGCAGATGCAATATTCACACGTACGATAGCGTGTCTTATGGGTAAGTAATCGTTGCAGGTATAAGTTGTAAGCTACGCAGATGCAATTCAACATAATCAGAAGCAATACAAACTAGACATCATATGGAAAACGCAACCACGTATAACAGTTCCAAGTAAGAGCAAGCACCTGTGATGGTGGAGTAGGGGAGATGTGCTCATCATGTACATGTATGTTCTAGAAACAGGAACACATGTCATATTCACAAGCATTATGTGTAAAGTAAGCAGATGCAATTCAAGTTAGAAGCAATACAAGCTAGACATCATACGCAACATGCAGCCACATATAATAGTGTCAAGTTAGAGCAAGCACCTGTGATGGTGGAGTAGGGGAGTCATCATCTACACAACTACGTTGACTGTCCAGCCTTGTGTTGTCTTGTGAATCCTGTTTGAGTTGCTCCGAAGGACCACCATCATCCACTGCCGGACTAATTTCCTTCAGCTGTAATGATTTTGCATTGTGAAGTCAAACCGATAAGAAAAAGGGATTAGAAACATTGCAAGACACCATATGGAAGGTGCAATCAATATCACTCTGCCTAGTTATAACTGTCTCGTCATAGGTGGCGTTCATCAAACTAGAAGCAATACATGCTAGAAATCAAATTCAAGACGCAAACTAATATCACACTGCCAACTTAAAGGTGTCCCATCATAAGTGACTGATGCAGGATACACAAGAAGAGTAGTTTCATGTAAGAACATGGTGTGATATACAGATATAGTATGTACCAAAAACAGGAAAGCGTGTCATATTCACATGTATCATGTGTAAGCTAAGAAGATGCAGTTTACACTAATTAGGAGCAATACGAGCTAGACACCATATGCAACATGCAACCAGATATCACACTGCCAAGTTAGAGCAAGCACCTTGGATGGTGGAGTAGGGGAGCGGAGACTTGGACCTTGTAATGCACTATCAGTACAAGGAGAATCGGTATAGATGCTCCGTTTACGTTGCTGCAGAGGACAACCATCATCGCCTTCCTTACTCTTTTCCTTCCTCTTTCTTGATTTTGCCTTGTCAAGTCAAACCCACAAGAAAAAGGAATTAAATTTGCTCTTCAGAACTCATTGATGCATGATACTGACAAAAACTACTTTCATGTAAGGCAGCCGCATGATAGGAGGATGGAATATATATGAAAAATAGGACGGCGTGACATATTGACATGTATGATGTATAAAGTGTAAACTAAGCACAAGGTGCTTGAACTTGTTAGAATCGATGCAAGCTAGAAACCATATGAAAGATGAAACCAATATCACTCTGCCAAATTAAAAGGGTGCCCTAACAAATGTATTTGACCAAATTAGAAGCAATACATGGCAACAGGCTAGAAATAATATGCAATATGCAACGAATAAAGGTGACTCATCATAAGTGATTGATGCAGGATACAGAAGAGAAGTAGTTTCATGTAAGAACAAGGTTAACACATAGATGTGGTGTGTACCAAAAATAGGAAGGCATGTCATATTCACAGGTATAGTGTGTAAACTAAGCATATGCAATTTACCCTAATTAGAAGCATTACAAGCTAGACACCGTATGCAACATGCAACCACATATCACACTGCCAAGTAAGAGCAAGCACCTGCGATGGTGGTGTGCGGGAATTGCGGTGATCAACTAGAGAGCTACGTTGACTATCTTCATTTAGCCTTGCTGTTTCTTGAGAATCATGTGGGGAGGATAACACTGCACTCTTTAAACGAGTATGGGGTCTCACAGTAACCCACCCGGGTGACTGTCTCATCATAAGTGATTGACGAGGGATACAAAAGAGCATTAGTTTGATGTACGAACATGGTTAATAGACATATGTAGTATGTATCGAAAACAGGAAGGCATGTCATTATCAAAGGTATAATGTGTAAAGTAAGCAGATGCAATTTAACCAAATTGGAAGCAATACAAGCTAGACACCATATGCAACATGCAACCACATTTGACAGTGCGAAGTTAAAGCAAGCACCTGGGATGGTTGTGTGTGGCAATTGAGATCATCAACTGCAGAGCTACGTTTACTGTCTCCAACTGCTGACACTGCACCCGTTAGAGCGCTGGAACGCTTAGTGCTTATCTTCGAATTACACTGGAGCGACTTCTGTCTTTTCTTTTCTGCATTCATCAACACTGCGTCAGAGTCTGAAATACCCATGCATAAAAAAACAATAGTGTGAGTATGGGTGTGCACAATTAGTACAGTGTAAAGGTAGCAGATAGCAGGTCGGTGAGAAATAAATGACGGGAGACATATGATAGCTCGACAACATTCATGGCACACTAAATTACTACAGGATTTTATGAAAATAACAGTCGACTGAAAGCAAATAGGTCAGTCCATTTTTTCTGCACCGTTCGATGTACAAAGAACGGGCAGATCGCCTTCATCTACCTCCAGCCAGTCAGTGTTGACGATCTTCCTCGAAACGCCAGCGACCACCGGCCCAGTATTCCTCCCCTGCCTGCGCCCTCCCCTCGACCTCACCACACCGCCGTGCTTGGCACCGCCCCCCGGCCATCCATTCAAGCCCCGCCGACCTCCAGATCGGGCGCAAGCAGCTCCTGCGCCCCACACCCCGCTTCCTCGGGGAGCAGGCGGACTAGGTGCTCCGCGCGCCTAAGCGGGTGCTGCTTCTTTTAATTGCGGTTCGACTGACCCTGAATTGAAATCCAGGCGGGCTACTGACCTCTAGCAAAGGTGAAATAGTAAAAGGGAGGAAACCTTGTGCATTTAGTATCACGAAGAAGATGTAGTAAGAAGCGCTCAACTAGTTTCTTTCGTGGGATGAATACGGTGTGAGCGGAGACGTAAAATTTGCACGAATATGGGAAGAGGAGTACCTCTTTCTGCTGGCAATGCTGTGTCCTCCTTCTGTTTTTTTGACGATCTTCTTGTTGTTCGCCGGAAACCAGAAGTTGTGGAGGACGGTGCAGCCTTGGACGAACCCATGGCCAAGTTGTTGAGTGTGGTGCGGTGGCCGTCTCTCAGCGGCTGGGAAGCATATTCGAGGCGGCAAACGACGGCGTAGCGGGAACAACTCCAGTGCGGTGGACGGTTGCGACAGTGGAGCCGCAGCAGTGAGGCGCAGGACGGCGTGGTCGGAGTGGTTCTGGTACGGTGCACGTCGGTGTCGGCGTCGTGGAGGCAGCTCTGCCTCGGCTTCAGCTGCTAAGTCCTTGAGGGCGTTGCGGTTGCGGTTGCGTTGGACGACGACGTCGGGGTACCGGCTCCGGTGTGATGGAGGAGGGCAGCGGTGGATTGGCCGCTATGGGGTGGAGGACGGAGGAGACTGGGGTTTCGCGGCTGGTGGAGAGGGCGTTTTTGCGCCCACGGAGTATGAATGGGGAAACAGAGGGAGGCGGGGAACTAAGGGGGAACAATGTTTCGGTTTGAGACGCGCTTGTTTGAAATTTGGGGAAAGTTACAAACTTTCCCCCATATAAAATTTCGGACATATTGCGGGTTGGGGGTAGGACAGTCATGTCAGGTGTCCCAAATGTGGGCGGGATAGATTTCGTCCAAGCGCATGGGTAGGCGCCCAGGGCGTATGAATGCTTCTCTGGCGTCTTGGTGAAGTTACAAACCTACCCCGTTTTAGACCTTTGGACATCGGGCCAATAGGCTACACGGGCCAGAGTCAGGACAGTAATTTCCTACCACCAAAACATTAGTCTCGCGCGGTTTCGGGTGACCAGAGGCCTATTTGGCGCTTTGTTCAATATTTGGGAGTAGAAGCATTAACGTTTTTCGTTCTCTTGAATTGTACTTTCAGGATTTGTCAAACTTCACAAATCTTTACTCTTGAAAATCCTAAAGCTACGATTATTTTGGAATGGAGGGGGTACATTTGAATATACATTGTACACGAGTATATATTAAAAAATATGCAACTTACCTCAGTTCATGCATGGTTCCAGATATAATCTCCTTGGTTGCAAAAAAAAGTTAGATATGCGTATGAATATATATATATATATATATAGCATGTTCAAACTCACAACAAAGATTGATGCCCCCCTTTTACATCTGATTTATAAATGCCATTATCTCGGGTTCAAATAGATGAATGCACTTCCTATGAATTTGAATCTTCGAAACCCCCTTTATGTTGAATTCGACATGTATTCTATTTCATAGCTAGCAATTTGGAATGTATCCATGCAAGTGACAAATGTATAAAGTTCTTCACACTAACAACATGGAGTGCACTAATTAATGTTTATATATGAATTGCAAAAGCATCCATTGCCTGTATTTCAAACCGCTCTCACTCTATGGATCGATAATATGAAATAAACACATGCACATGCTAGAATTCAATTGTAGTTGAAGAAAGAGCCTACTCCTGGTACTGTATATTAGTGATAGGGGTGTGTACAAAGTACACGTGAATACCAGGCATTGTGCATGTGTGGATACTATCAACGAACTAGCCCCCAAGCTTGTATAACATACTAAGGGCCTAGGGTTACAAATCATATATAGTCGGCTTATCACCAGTGGGGATAGAGTCCTCCGCGACTCTGGTAGCTTCGTGTTGTACACCGAGTCCTCCACATGGGTCTTCGTATAACACGTCTCGTTCCAACCTATATGTGGCGCAGGATGGAACCGACCCATGAGTCTTCATGTTGACCCACCACAACTAGAAATGATGTGCCCACCACACCACACACGCAATAGGCCACTAAGAGAATAAGCATATACAATAATACAACGGTATCTAGCTCACGACACGTCTCCATATTTTGTTGATGACACTGACGGACTTTGCATTTGATGCGTGCTCCGTATTTTGTTGACGACACTTACGGTCATTGTTTTTGAAGCGAAAGCACGATATGGTCACTGGACTTCAAAATAAGCTCATCACAGTCACTGCATACATTTTTTCGTGCTAACCAACATGTGGTTCGATGGTTAGAGGACAATGGTTTCTCGAGCCCACCAAGGTTAAAGTCCCGGTGCTCGCATTTATCTTGTGTTAATTTCAGTATTTTCCGGCGACGTACGTTTAGTGGGAGGAGACGTTCCACTCGACTACGAGGCACCTATGGTGACTTCATAAAATCTCAAGATCATATATGTTGGCCCACTCTCTCGAAGGTGCTCATAGGGGTCGGGTTCGCGTGTGTGCGCTTATAGCGGTGAGTGCTTGCATGTATATATGAGCCCTTGCGTCTGTACCATGTTAAACAAATACATATCATGATTATACGATCACTGGCTCACCCGTACAACTCCGTATTTTGTCGATGACACAATCAATTGACCAGTCAAACGTTCCACGCGGCGCAACTAGTGTTGCACCATCGGGGCGCGTAACCGTGGGGCCCACCTGTCAGCCCGTATATGAAAGAAAGAAATGGTAGTTTGAGTCTGTACTGTGTTAATAAAATAGGAGTACATTTTAGGGTGATCGTACGGTCACTGGCTCACAATACAGCTCCGTAATTTGTTGATAACATGATCAATTGACCAGTCAAACGGTCCACACTCAGCAGCGCACATTACCATAGGGCCCACCCGTCAGCGCATATATGAAGGACAGAAATGGTAATAAATTAGTGGTCGGCGGGTATTCGAAGTCGTGAGACCTCTGGTTGGCAGTCACCGGCGGTTGGGAGCGTTCATTGGGCGGTGGGGTGGGGATCCCTGGAGAAAAAGCTCGGCGGGGGGGGGGGGCTAGAGGGATGGCCGGTGCGGCGGCAGACCGGCGGGGGGGGGAGTGGTTTTGAGGAGGGCGGGCCGGCCGTGGGCGGCGGGGGCTGGCGGTTCGGCCGGTGGTGGCTGGCGGCTCCGCGGGGGGGGGGGGGTGGAGTTTGATGATAAACTGGAGGCCCTTGATTTCGTATCCAACGGCTAGAAAATCTAATGACCAGAGATGAAAAAGTCAGTCGACTGACGTGTAGCCTCACCCCGCACGTACACATGCACGCACGCAAGACACGCACGCATGTAGGCGTGCAACACTGACACGTACACACGCACGCATGCTGGCGTGCAACACTGACACGTACACATGCACTCACGAACACACGCACGTACGCACCCATGCATGCAACACTGAAACGTACCCTTGCACGCACGCAATACTCGCACGCCTGCATGCACACAACACACGACGCAAGACACACGTTCAACCTATATGTGCATGCACCCTTTGTTAAGGACATGGATTGTTACGGGTATTAATCAATCTTATCTGTGATAAGCAGAACATTGATGTTTGCAGCGGTCTTTATGAATCACAACGTATCGAACGGGCTATCAACATAGTAGGCTTATCTACATGAAAAAGATGACGCCACACTCAATGAACAATCATCGGTTTATGAAATGCCCGCTTCTGACCGCCCTGGCCCACCAAAGGTTCCTCTGCTATGCGCTGCCTGTGTTGGGTCACTGACATCCAGGCCATGCACCCAAAGAGCCCACACGTCAGTGGAAGAACGACGCGGTGTCCTAGGTCAGAGTCGAGGGCGCCACTCGCGGCACGTCCGGCTGAACACGCCTCCGTGCCGCATACAAATGCCTCCATGAAACCCGCCCGTGTGGAAGCCGAGAAACCCACTCTGGACACACGTCCATTCATGACCGGGCCGGCGTTAAACGCAACGCCGGCCTAGCTCCTCCCGTCCGCCGTCTATTTAATCTCCTATTTAAACGAGGCCAAACGCCGGCTAAGAATCGCACACCTCCGCCGCTCCCCTATCTCCTCCACCATTTTGTCCACTCTTACAATGGCTTACAAAGAGTAGTTATTCCGCATCCAAGCCGGCTGGGTAGCCCGCCGGATACGAGCTATGCAGCTCGCTGATCCACCTCCCTCCCCTCGCCCGACGGAGCCAGTTGCCGCCCCAAGCCGGCGCGCGGTCAGCAACTCGCCGCTCCAGGCCAGCTCGACGAGGAACGGCGCACGGGCGTCGTTGCTGCCGTCCACGCTGCCGCCTCGTACCGCGTCTCCCGTTTCTGTGGCCGAGACTCCCATGCCGGCGGCCGCGCCATGTAAGGAATGACAGAAGCCGGGTGCGCGGAGAGCGGCGAGTCGGTGGCCAGCGCCTCCGCGTCCGCCGCCATCATCGAGGAGAAGTAGAACACGGGAGGCCGCCGCCGCTTGGGTCCCATGAAGGCCACCGCAGAGGTGACGCCGGCGTACACAGTAGGTGTCTTGCCGGATCCTTTTGTTGCGAGGACCTTCGTCGACCCTGCATGGGCTCCACAGAAGAGGGCAATGTTAGGATGAACTCGAGCCGGTGCCGGCCATGGCGAAGTAGTCACCAATATTTTGGCTACCCCGGGCAAGATCCAAACAGCCCCTCCCAACAGATTCAAATCCCTTGTTCGCCGTGGAATTTGGCCATGTGTTGTTTTCATGGACTAGCAAGATGCCCGTGCATTGCACGGAACATCAAGATGCATTTTTTTACAAACTCCCGCATGCATGCAAGGGATAATTAATGTCCTCCTTTGCTAGTACCACAAGGCAAACACCATTAATATTGCATTGATTAGTGTTAGTGGCCATGTATATCTGCAAATTGTAATTTTGATAGTGGCCCCTTGTATATAAAAATGGAGGGAGAAAGATGAGAGATAAGGCGAGGAGGAGTGGGGCGTGGTGGTGACTGGTGGTCGGACTGGGCGGAGGCATGGGGATGGACGGCGCATTATGTCTAGGTTTATATCTCTCTCACACACACCCACGTAGGTGGGGTACGTGCACGAAGAGAAGAGGTGCACGCACAGCGCACGAACTCCCGTCTCTTTCCCAACCACACCCGCGCGGGTACACGGTAGAGCTCATTTCTGTACGAAAAAGGCAGCCCACGTGGTAATTTGGCACATGTACTGGTTGTCCACTTGGTGGAGGGAGGATCGTCTACCACGGGTGAACAAACAAATTGCGACTTGACGCGTTATGTAAAATTAAAAAAAGAGGCAAACCATGTGGGGCCTACCTTAGAGGGAAGGCTCTATACACTGGAGTACTTTTGATGTGTCCCGTCAACTTGCAGAACGAGGAGAAGCTTGCTTAGTACGCCGTCTCCCCCGCCCACGGGCGCGGTGGCTCGCAGGATGAGGTGAAGCTTGCTTACCACGCCTTACGCCTGCTCCCTCGCCCACGCGCGCGGTGGCTCGCAGCCCGAGGAGAAAATTTTACTACTCCCTCCGTTTACTCCTCGTCCCTACTATGTACTTTGGCTAGTACTCCCTCCATTTACTTATACAAGGCCACTATAAAAAAATACATTTTGCATCTATACAAGGCCACAAATAGTAATCGAGACAAAAGTTAGTACTCCCTCCTTTCTAGTTTATGGCTCAATTTCAAAATCTCTCCAACCAAGGTAGACGGTGAGTGGTCGAATTAATTTCATAGTTTGCACAAGTAATTAGTACGCTCGTTTTTCTCAAGAAGTTGTGTTTACCGAGGAATTAATTAGAACGAATGCATGAATGACCACTAAATTTCCATGAACTTGTACATGCATTGGTTAGTTTCCTCTTGACACTGCTTGCGTCGGGTGATCTAACACACCTCGAAATCCAATATGTAATGGTACTACTACTAGTATAGTAGAACTGAGACTTATCAAACGGTAAAACGAATGTTTTTTAGATGAGCCCTATAAACCCTAGTGGGTACGTACTCCGTAAAAACAGATTTTTCCAAAACTAAGTCGCTCCTTTTCATGAATTCTATAGTAGTATACTCCTCCGTCGACGCTCCCTTTCATGAATTCTGTACTTCCTGTCGCCGACATGTGGGACATATATCAACCGGGTTGACGTGTCAAGCACCAAATAACAGTGCAGAACAGCAGGGGGGACGCACCCCACTCATACCGGCCTAGTAGTAGTAATGAGCAATGAGACGTCAAATCACAATGCCGCACTTTCCCAGACGGACGAAGCAACCCTTATTTCACACTTCGGTTCGCCATCATCTCAAACCACGTACTAGTATCGCTACTGCCTCCAGAGGGACACGCGCATCGCCTTGGTACATCATGACACGTGGGACCGCATGACAGGCCATGCTCCCCCGCCGACCGCTCGGTGAAATCACGTCATTTTTACTATACTTCCTCCGTATCGGTTTACTACATGGCATGCACGTTGTTCTAGGTTGAGAATTTAACTAGCTATATATGTGATGAACAGTACTCTAGCCTTTTAAAAAATGTATACTTTTGTACAGTAGTACTATCGATGGATTGCGCCATGGAGCAAAACTTGAAATTAAAAAAAAAGGTGGTACATATAGAGAGCGCTCGTCGCCAAATTATGCATATAGTACTATTGAAAAAGCTAGTACGTGCTTAATTGGGGTGCTAAATTCAATTAAAGAAATACTAGTAGTATTTACATACTGAAGAGTTAAAGTAACGAGAAGAAACATAACATAGTTCTGCTGGGGGCTCAGCACAACACACCTCTCAAATTAAACTAAGCACACATGGAATTAAACTATGCAACTAATCTGGTAGACACTGCATTAGAAGTTTAGAACCACCATGAGCAACAACACTGCCACCTTCCTCGGAGTCCTCGTCCACGTCCTCGACTTCGTCCTTGTCCCTATTCCTCTTGGCCGATACTTCTTTGCTTGAACCGCACACTTGGCTGTTGCTCTTCGTCCAACCCTTGTAGATATTGAAGCAAAGGTAGCCAACCATTGCAGCATAGTGGATGTGGTCTATATCTAGTACATTCCGCTGCCATGCATGACGATGAAACGTGTATGGAGGTTTCACCAGTTTACCGTACGAAGGATGAACCATGGCTCCTGCGAGGGTCAGCATTGAAGGCTGACGAGAGGGCACCAGCCGATTCTTCTGGAGGTCGAAGGGGTTGCCTACAATGAGGCCTATCCGACCCAGGATTTCTTTGTCGTTACCAAAGTCTACAGTAACGAATTTGACTAGGTTGCTCCTGAGGAAGTCCTTAAAATCCTGGCACTCAATGTCGGCATGGCATATGTGGTAGACCAAGCATAAGTCAAGCACGCAAACCTGGATCACGGCGGGCTTCTTCTTCTCTTCGTCCTTTAGATCCTTCTCTCGTCCCACGACTGTGGTGTACTCAACATCTAGCCTAGCGACCCACTCATCATTTGAGTTTTCGAACATGCGTCTGAAGCGAGAAAGGCATCCTTTCACCGTCGCGGAAGAACGGGTGTAGATGACGTCGAACTCATCGCCGGTGATGGTTCTAACCTTGTACTCACCGCCGATCATGGAGATTTGGGACCCCATGGATTTGGGAGGAGGGTTAGGATTAGTGGAACTGCCATAATGAGAATGGACGGGACGACTAGGAGCGAACCGCCGTAGTATTGAAGGACGTGCGGGGACGACTAGGAGCGAACTGCCAGCGTGCGAACGACACGGTAGTGGCTTTCCATTCTCCCATGATACGGGCTTCCGAGAGCCCTTGGATCTGAGATCGAATGGTTGCATGGCGTGATTCTGGACCTATGGGTGAATGTCCTATCCTGGAGGGTTATTCTGCAAATTTTCAGCAAGTTAGCATGCGATCGTTTGATCTCAGATCCAAGGGCTGCCGGCAGCCCGTATGATGGTCGCGCCTACCACGACCGTCGCGTCGCTCGCGCCCTTGGAGATTTAACACGGTGCGTTAGGCTATCTAATGTTGGCATGTCATACATAGTCATCACTTAGTCACTCATACTACAACAAGGTTGGCTATAAGTGTATTTTTTGTTACTCCTCTCTATCTTTTTCTTCGTACTCAAGGAAGAAACGGTGCTAGTAAGCGCACGTATTTATTGCATTTGCCAAGGAGTGACCTCTTCCAATGAAATGGTGTTGCTAAGTTTGCTTCATTTAATTAGCTATAGACTCGAAATTGTGTTTTCACCTAGGTACACGCGCTTAGCACCGTTTCTTCCTTGGGTCACCAAACTAGTCTCTCTCTTCTTGATTAACTTGCCACATCAGACTTTATGCCTATGTGGCAATCTTAAGCACCTGTAGGAGCAAGTAAAAGTAAGTAAAATAGTGCGCTTTACATGGCATTTTTGCATATGTGGAGGAAATAGAGGCAAGGAAAAAGTGGAGAAGTGGGCTCTCATGCAAGAGCCAGCCTCTACTACATGGTGGAGCATTGGGAGAGGCACCTGTATGGAGGTGGTCAGGAATCTGGGAGACTCACGCCGGTCATAGCGCCGCAGTTAAAATGATAATGGCAAGTCAAATCACGGGGTCCCACCTGTCCAGCAGTAACTCGCTGTCAAATCACACAGCCCTACGTTTGCAGCAGCCTACTCCCTCGTCTTCTCGCGTCTCTGTCGAACCGAGTAGGCGGAACTGCCCCATCGCCTACCGCGCAGGAAAAGCCCCGCCCTCGACTTTTAAATACAACTACATTCGCTTAAGAATCCAATGATATACTTTTTGTGACATAGTAACTCCTATTTAGTTAGTCAAATGGATGACCTAGAACTACATGCAGGCCCTATAAACCGAGACACCTAAAAATAAAAAAACCGAGACGGAGAGGGTAGTTCAGCACGTTTCTTTTTAGATCAATATAGTCGGGATTCACCGTGATAGGCTGCTCCTGTCGTGTTGGCGTAGCAACTCAAGCAGGGTCAGTCCGCACACGAAATGGCTACACACTTAACAGGACCCCTTTGGCCGACATGTGGCTCATCCATCGTCTTGTTCCACGTGCGATGCACCAAATTACAGTTCGGAGCAGCGGTTGGAATTGGAGGCACCCCGGTCATAGCACCACAGTAGTAGAAAATGAGCGACGAGGGGTCAAATCACAAAGCCCCACCTTTCCCGCATTAAGCTAGACGGACGAAGCAACCATCATTTCACTCTAGGGCGCAAGAGCATAAAGAAAAGAGAAAACAATGATGCCTGCGGCAGTTACCTAGGGCACCCTAGGGTAGGGGTCTCCACTACAGATCCTTTTTTTAAAGCGCCTCCACTACAAATCGGCTTCTCCCTCGTCCTCTTGAAGAAAACCGATGATGAGTGCAGCGGTAGGGTTTGTAGGAGTACTATGGCGTGTGGGGCCACGTCGTAGTAAACGGGTTCGAGCCGACGCCTTAAATATGTGTGGGCCGCTTGGTTTTATGGGAACGAGGCAGCATTTTGGGTTCGGGGACCAGTGGAGATATAGTACGTACAAAAAATTGTGGACGTAGGTTCGACCGAAAGGCAATGATGCATGGGCCCTGCATTTTGATATATCGGGGCCGCGTGAAATTTGCTACTCTACTCAAAACTAGTAAGGTACACATGTATTGAACGCATGATATTTCGAAACCAAATTATGAATAAATACACACTATAGCATGTAAAGCTTTGAGTCATATATGCATGATGTACATGTTCGTTTAGTTCTTATAGTTCATCTCATTCAAAATCAATAAGTTTTATAAAAATGTTAAAATTCATGGGGTTGTGCATTGTACTCCCTCCGTTCCAAAATAGATGACCCAACTTTGCACTAACTTTTGAGTTAGTGCAAAGTTGGGTCATCTATTTTGGAACGGAGGGAGTAAATCATAAAGTAAAAAACAAATAATGGCAATTCATTTAGAAAAAAATCAATTATGATACAGAAGATTCTAGAACAAAGGAGAAGTGCTTGTGTATTGAGGTTTGTGCATTATGCTTAAGTTCAACAATGGAGTCTTCTAAATTGTACATGTGGCAGATCTGGTGGAATGTTGATGATATCCAACGGCCAGTAGTGCTCGGATTTGCCTATCTCTGCACTGTCGGGTTAGCTTCATCCAGCGACCATCTTTCAAAGTTATTGGCACACTATATAGTTCTTGTGCCATAGTTGCATGTTTTGGAAAAAAGCTACTAGTGGGTTGTACTATCTATTTAGGAATAGAAGATGTATACATGGAAGTCGTAGGGAAAGAGATGACATGGAGCATCTCAATTCCTATGAGTAGGGATTGGAAAAGATATGTCATTTGGTTCACATCATAGTAACTTTTCTATTGAATCTAGAGATGACATGTATCTCAATTCCTATGAGGAGGGATTAGAAAAGAGATGTAATTTGGTTCATATCATAGGAACTTTTCTATTGAATATACGCTAATGTTTATTTTCCTTTGAAATTAAGGGAGTATAGGAATCCATTCATATGAACCAAGTGGCTCTAAAGCTATAGAAATGATATCATGTTTATTTCCTTTGAAATGTGGAGTATATGAATCTATTCCTATGAACCAATTGGCTCTAAAGGAAAAAATCCTATAAAAATCATATCATATAGAGTTCCTATGATATTCCTCGACACTAAAGGATGCTTGAAATTGCTGCGGGTGATACGATGGTCTTTCTTTGTAGACTCCTCACCCAAATTTATAGTTACCTCTCGAAGATGACTGAAATGACATACACATGGTATTCTACATGTGCAATTTGGTACACGAAAACTCGGTAAAAGTTTGCGAGGTTCGAATTTTCAATAAAACTATATGCACTGCATTTCGGAACGGATGGAGCATATGACAGTTGCTAACACTCATGTGGAAGATTTGTGTGTAGGAGGAGTGGTTGTTCTGTTAAATGACATGGCAAAACTGACACTGTCGGATGCCGATCTAACGGTTCTTACGGCGTTCGTCAGGAAAAGGCTTGTCGCGAACGTTTGTCGGATAATGATTTACGGACACATGCATTGCATTGATACGTGCCCCCCTCTCTCTCACGCACACGCACCCTCACGAGTCACGACTCTCCCGAGTCCTCTCGCAGACTCGCACGTCGCACCCACCGTCTATCTGCAGGTAGACGTCACGCACATATGTGCTCTTCACACCCTACCATCAAAACTTCTAAAAAACAAAAGACGGCGCGCACATTTTATTTTAGCTCACACGTCACACACTTGTACTATTACTCTTGCAGCGAACGTTCTTTGGGCATAGTATATTGTACTCTCACGAAGAGAGCGGTGCACGCACGCACTAGTTCTCTCACACCCACTCGCGGGTACACGTAGGAGCACATTTTTTGAAGCTGGTACAACAAAATCACTCCACTATACATAAAAGCAGGAGCCTTAGCGCTTGCTTTACTAGGGTTCCTATCGTTCACTCTCTCGTGCTCTCCAGAACTAAGCAACACATAGGTGGCCACACTCTCTCTCAGCTCACGGCTGGTCACAAATCCGACCGGACAACCTCGACCGGGGTAGGGGTGTTGGTGCATCGTTCACGCTGTCGTCGGCGGCGAGGGAGGAGACCAACGGCTGCCTGCGCGTCCCGATCGGCGGCCGTGCCGTTCTCTCTGAGAGAGCGCCGGCTCGGGAGGGCCTCCGACCCCTTCTTCCTCCCTGCGGTATTGTGGCCAAGATGCGGCCTCCCGACGCCGTCTTTGCGACATGCCGACGACCCTCAGGTATATATTCCTTCGAAACCTGCCTTGCTCTACTGCCCCAGCTCCCTTCGTGTGGATCCTTTTCTACTTCCGTCCATTGTTCCGAAGCCACCTAGACTTCTACTATTATTAGAAGTAAAGCTATTTCATACAGTCGACTCAAAGCGTTGGTTCAAACAGGGAAGAAAGTGGGAAAGATGTAGCATGAATCTAGGACTTAGTTCTAAGAGGAAATGGGGGAAAGTAGTAGTATCTGTCACTGTTTAAATAACCGTAGTTCTTATTTGCGCAAACAGGGATGTCTATCTCCATATCGTTTCGGGATGTCTGTCTCCGTATCGTTTCTATCCGCGCAATCAAAAGCACACACCTCAGTTTTAGTACAACTGCGCAAAATGAGATGGCTATCCCTCGTTGCCGTCGTCTAACCTCCAGTCTTCAAGGTATCCCTACATTGGTAGTAACTAAGATAGAATGACCAACGCAATCTAAAAGAAGCTGATTCGTACATTTTACTTCCTGATTGCAGTGCAGGGACGAGCGAAAACAACTGCATCCTAGTCTGGAATGCACTTTCTACCAGTTCTTCCATGGACCGAGGACTAGCTGGCACGGCTGCACGGTGGTTTTTTGGACAGGTGCGCGGACAAGAGGCATTGTGGTCTGCTTATTTCTGCAAATAGTGGTGCTTAAATTTAGTGGAATGCACAAGAATTTCACCTGGTCAGTACACTGCATGGTTCAGTTCAGCATTCCAGCTGAGACCACAATTATAATTGGTTATTCTGGAATGAGAGAACCTAACCCTGAATGGTGGCAACAAGAAAAAACCAGAGTGAACTCCTGGAAATTTAAGCCTGTCGGGAGGCCCTTTGCTTAGAGAAAAGCCTTGCTTATTTTTTCCTAATTTGTAAACCTTCTCACAACTTTGTATTTTGCTGTGAACTAGTATATGTTTGATATGTTCTATGAATCATTGAGATGTATAAAATTGCTTAACTTATGCTTTTCAAGTTTTTTATGAAGACGAGTTTAATGTGAGTGTTCCACATGAGCGCTGGACTAGCGTGTGAACGTTTGGAATTTATTACATTGTGGCCTTAATTAACTGCATGAACCACTGTAACAAGATACATAGTTGCTTATATGTCAGATAGCAGATTGTTGATTGTTAGCTGGTCAATAGCCTAGTGTTGAAGCGAGCTGAGCCAATGTGCCGTGTTTTGCATAACTGCTTACAAGTGGGGTAGCACCAACAGTGTTTACAAGTACTTATGTATACGTCAGCGCACGGTTCTCGAACGAGTGCTCTATTTCATCAAAATACACACTGCTCGTATGATAAACCGTGACAACTTATGTCTTACCATGCCATATTCATGAAAAAACTAGTGAGGACGCATCTGTTTCGGCAACAATTACGATGGTTCTCACATGATTCACGGGCACACAAAAGTAGCAGCAGTTCCCATAGATAGATTCAAACAGAGTACTAGCCCCAGAGGGGTCGATAACAGGCAAGGTTCGGATAATTAGACACAATCCAAACTACTATTAAACACTAGCTGGGGCAACTATTTCATGCCTCGATCTAATTTGGGCTGGACACAAGACGGACCTTGCCATGAACATCATCGAGGACGTCCCGCAGCAGCTCAATCATGTGAACCTTCATGAAGACAACCTTGTGGCCTTGCCACTGATAAACTTGTTTGTGGAGGCATGCCACGTCATCTTCCTGCGTAAGCTTGACAAGAACAGTATTCCTCACAAACGAAGGAGTAGCTTTGAACTTCTTGTGCTTCAATACACCCTGGACAACACGCCTGACGATAGTGAGGCTGGAATACAACTCTTCATTGGTATAACCGCAAATGGCTTCCTGGATCCAACAGCCTAAGAAATCTGTTTTCCCAGTGCGTATATTCAGGTCCTCTGCCTCATAGCGAGTGACATGTACAACCACACAATCCTTGTATGTATCAGGGCTCTAATTGAAACAGAAACAAATTCTAAATTACTTTTCAGTATAAGAAACACAAGTTATTTAAACCACTACGTATACCATGGCATCGAAGCTAATAAATTTTTGCATTATTAATCACCACATACTTCCTTTTCTAAAAACAATCACCACATACTTAGATGAAAAACCACAATCGAGATCGGCAAAGAAGGAAATCACCTTGGGTAGCTTAGCGGGGGGGGGGGGGAGGGGCGGAGGACACATCCTCGAAGGGGGAAAACTGCTCCTGCAGTGCCACGGGGGCTGTAACCTCAAACGGGGCGTTGACCATCTCAGTATCTGGGGTCGCCTCGGTGGTTGCCTCCATCTTCTTGGAGCTCTCTGTCTCGTGGGGATCAGCCTCCCATGTCTGCTCCAATATCGGCAGATCTTTGCCTGGTTCTCCTTGGTCCATCATGAAACTGACGAATACTAGGAGAGCACTGAAAGGAAAACACAATCGCAATGACAATGAAACAAAAAAGAGAGTGAGGATCGTTTACTGCTTTGAAAAGTTCTTTTTTTCCTCTGAATGAAAATATACCAACATCATAGATCCGCTTACCTTCCCTTCGTTCGGAGAGAAGAACAGTGGCAGATGCAAGTGTTGCCTTTCTTGAAGGCGGTGACGGAGAAGGGGATTCAGCGAAGAGTGAAATGATGGTTGCTTCGTCCATCAAACTTAGACTGCGGGGAGGTGGGGTTTTGTGATACGATGGCTCGTTACTGCCGCGCTACGACCGGGGTGACTCTCCGCCTGCATACTGCCTTCTAATTTGGTGGATGGCATTTGGGCCCGCGCGCTGCATGGCCCGCATGTCGGTGAACAAAAGTATAACGGCATTCAGTAGAGGGAGACGTTTCAATGACCTAGGAGGAGCCAGAAGCGGTAGAGTGTCTCCACTGTACTAGTAGTAATTTTTTTTGGGTAGCTGTAGAGTGTCTCCACTGTACTAGTAGTAATTGTTTCTCGGGTCCCAAGACAAAACAGCCCATCCACACTAGTAAATAGTAAAATCAATTCAAAAGCCCATATATTTACTGAATGAGATGCGCTACCCACACCCAGCACACTGCCCCCCCCCCCAAAAAACCCTGGGTGCTCTTCTCCCTCCTCGCTCCTACAGAAAACCCCAGCTCCCCTTCTTCCTCACTCCTACAGAAAACCCCCAACTCCCCTTCTTCTTCGCTCGCACTACAACTAGGCTCGTCATTCGTTACTCTGCTCAAATCCGTGAGCGCGACGCGACGCCCTCGAGGAAAATGGAGTCGGCTGACCCCAGCGCCAAGAAGATGAGGCTCCCGCCAGCGGCGACGCCTGTTGTAGATCCCGCACCCGACAGCGCGGGGAGAAGCGGCAACCCCGCCGCCACCGGATCCCAGGAACCCGTAGAATCTCGGGTGGACCGCATCAGCGATCTCCCGGACGCCATCCTTGGGGAGATCATCTCGCTTCTCCCCACCAAGGATTGCTGCCGCACCCAAATCCTCTCAATTCGGTGGCGCCCTCTATGGTGCACCGTTCCCCTTAATCTCGACTATCATCAGCTATCTCTCTTCAATGATTTTGAAATCCCCAGAGCCATCATCTCCTCCCACCAGGGCTCCGTTCAAAGCCTCTGCATCCCGTCATGCTATCTGAGCAAGCATACCATGCCCTGGACGGTGGACGCCTGGCTGGAATCCCCTGAATTCACAGAACTACAGCTGCTTGGGTTCTACTATTCCCCTGGAAATCACATACCACATACCGAACGCCATGAACTTGTGCCCTCAGCACCGATGTCCATCTCGGGGTTTTCGTCCTCTCTCCACACCGCCATCTTTGCACAGTGCTACCTACCAGACAATCTGGTACTAAACCTTCGACTCCCATTTCTCAAGAAACTTTCACTTGTGCGGGTTCGTATATCGGAGGCCTCATTGCACAGCATCATCCACTCCAGTTGCCCTGCGCTGGAGTGCTTGGTGCTTGTTTTCATAGTTAGAATCGGTTGTCTCCAAATAAAGTGGCCTAACCTTGTAAGAATTGGAATTTCTTTTGACGGAAGGCAGCTCATCATCCAAGATGCCCCTTCACTTCAAAGGTTGATCCTTGATCCTAGTTATTCACCGTTGCAAATAACCGTCCTCTCTGTGCCTAAACTGGAGACCTTGGGTGTAATACATGATCTCTATGCTCATTTCAATATGGTGTTTGGCTCCACAGTTCTTCAGGTACTTTATATTATCATCTACACTTGTAGCCATAAGCTGCATTTTAAATTTCTGTGCATAATTTATATATCATCTTGGAGTACACATTTTGTACTAATATTATGTTCTATGCTCAATGAAGAGTTTCTCCATGGATGGCCTATCAATGGTGCTGGATTCTGTCAAGATCTTATATATCCAAATGAATAGTTTTGATCTGAACAAGATTATTGGCTTGCTGCAATGCTTTCCATGTCTGGAGAAGTTGTATATAAAGGTGATAATTTCACGCACATTGGAAGCCCGCATTTAGTGTACTAGAATTAACAGTTCAGCTCTTGCTCTTTCGACACTCTTCTTTTAGAACTTAACTGTTTTCAATCTTCATGTCTGTTTAGGCAACAGGATGGGGTAAGAAAGTTATGACCAATCGGTGGATTTGTAAGCATCGGGATTTTCTCACTTCTCATGAGATTCGATTGAAGATAATAACGCTAGAATGATATGTAGCCAACCGTGCAAACACAAGATTTGTCACATTCTTCCTGCTGAATGCGAGGTTACTATTGTCCATCAGGCTTCAGTTTATCAGCAGCATGGTTTTGACGGATGGGTATGTCGAAGAGCAAAAAAAGGAGTTTCAGGTGGGCAAAAGAGCTTCTGAACGTGCCGGGCTTCTATTTACAACATACTGTGGTCATAATCCCGTAAATTTTACGACCCAGGATGTTCATTCTATGGACCTGACCGATCCTTTTGACTGTTACTGCCGAAAACAGTGCTGGAGTTAGATGTTGTTGCCCTTTTCAATCCGGTTTTTTTGTAAACCTGATGAACAATTAACCCTCGTGCTTTTGTACAGTTTGTAAGCTGGATTTAGATGTTCCTACCCTTTTCAACTCGGCTGTGACTGTCATATTTTCTTTGAAACAAGGCAAATGGCTTGCCATTCGTTTAATTTAGAGTGAAATATTGTAACAAATCCAAACCAAGGGAAATAACATCACTCTCGATGGCTGCTTGAGCTCACTGTGCATTACAGAATCCAAGTAATTAGACCCCACCAGCACCCACAAACTTATTTCGAACTAGCACATCAAATGGGCTCTAAATTTTCATAGGAAAGGCTGGACATCTGGGGCTCACGCCATTGTCAACGTAGTCAATAAATGAGATAATTACACTACGAGCGGCTGACACCAGGGACCCAGCAAGTCGCGCAGTTTTTTAGGAACAAGCAGTTGTTATTTATACTAGTTTTAGCGACGGATCAGGGTAACAACGGGGCTGTGCGGGGGTCGTGGCCCGTCTAGCCAGGGTTTTATTTATGTTTACCACATCATGAGCACAGTTGTGTTTTTTTCTTGCTGAAAATGGCTAGCCCAGTTCTATTTTTTAAAAGAAATACCCAAACAAGGCCTACTTGCTTTATCGGCCCTGCTGGGCTGCAAATCTTTCAAGACGAGGAGAGTTTCATTCGGTTTGCCCAGAAATGGGTTGTACATTTTTAAAACACATCAAACTGGGAATTAGTTTCAATTTTTTTCATTACAAGATCTTAAACTCCATTGATTTTTATGCGTGGACAATTATTTGGATTTTATATTTATATAAATTATTTTTCAAAATAGTTTGAATGTGAATCGATATTTCTGGATTAAAAACAGTTGACCGCACCAAAATATGCAAAAATTCGTATAATTTTTAACCGTGGCCACAATATGGGGTGTGATGCTAACAAAAAGAAGATGGGGTCCAAAAAAATTATTAAGAAATAGCAAATGGGCTATACAATATTAGAAATAATGGCAGATGGGCTGTATGCTGTTTTCCACAGATTTGAGCCTAACTTGTGCGCCTACTATAGGTTGACGCGTATGCTTTCATAAAAAAACGGTTGACGCACATGCAACGCCCTGTCAACTTAGTCAACACACGAGAGCAGTGATTGTTGGATGTCCATCCAACGGCTGTCGTGCTTCTTCAATCTCTGCTCTTCATGCTCAAGCCACTCAAACAAGCGCCGGCGGGACTGCCTGCTCCCTCCTCCATGCGGCCGGCTATGCTGCCGCGCAGGTCTCACTGCCCGACCGTACTCCCATCGCTGGCCTAGCCATCCCTCTACTCACCCACACCTGCTGTTATTCTCCGGCGATGGCAGACGAACCAGTAAACCCTCATACAGTCGTACCCCCCTCCGCGTGGGAAACAACTGCCGAGTATTCCCTGGCTCCGTGTCGTTCCCTTCCTAAGCCTCGCCGTCGTCCACCGCCCTGGTGCTCTCGGGCGGCCTGGTCAGCGTGGTCAAGGAACGACATCCATCGGAAGTGGACTGTATTCCTCCACCTGACAGCTAGGACCCACAGGAAGGGCCTCTGTATTTCGCGAAAAAAACGTTCCCCCGCTGATAGGTCGGACCCACCAGCTATATCTTCGCACGCAAGGAAGTGCCTCCTTATTACGCCCAAAAAAATGAATACCCCCTGCTATCTGGGACCCACCATATTGTTGGGCTGACTTGTGGGCCTACTAAGTTGACAAGGACGGAGAGCTTTGTCAACTTAGTCAATACTCCAGTGACCGTATGATGTCCATCCAACGGCCATAGTGCTTCTTCAACCTCTGGTCTTCTTGCTCCAGCCACCCAAAGCAGCGCGGGTCGTGCCGCCTACTCCTGCCTCCCGTGGCCGGCTGTGCTACCGCGGAGGCCTCACCGCCCCCATACTACTCCCACCACTGGCCAGGCCGTCCCTCCACTCACCCACACACCCTGTTATTCTGCAGCGACGGCAGCCTCACACCGCAGCTGAACCAGTGAACGCTCGTACTCCTCTCCGCGTGGGCATCCACTCCCGCGTCTTGCACGGCTCCGCGTCGTCCCCTTCCTAGGCCTCGCCGCCGTCCACTGCCGTGGTGCTCTCGGCGCGGCGTGGTCAATGTGGTCAACGACCGACTTCCATCGGAAGAGTACTGTACGTGGAGAGGCTGACAGCCGGGTCCACGGCAGCCGCAAGGAAGTGCCTCCTTGTTACGCAGAAAATAATTATTCCTCCACCTAACAGTGGGGACCCACCGGACAGGCCACCATTATTTTGCGAAAAAATCGTTACCCCCTGATTGATAAGACCCACCGGACGGGCCACCGTATTTCGCGAAAAAAATGTTTCCCCCGCTGTCAGCTCGGACCCACCGGAAGTGCCTCCTTATTACGCACAAAAAAATGAATACTCCCCCGGCTAGCTGGACCCACCTTGCTGGGAGGCTGACATGTGGGCCTACTAAGTTGACGGGGACGAAGGGTTTGTCAACTTAGTCAATATGAACGATTCTAGCTCCAATGACCGTACGATGTCCATCCAACGGCCGTAGTGCTTCTTCAACCTCTGGTCTTCTTGCTCCAGCCGCCCAAAGCAGCCGGTCATGCCGCATGCTCCTGCCTCCCGTGGCCGGCTGTGCTGCCGCAGAGGCCTCACCGCCCCCTACTATTCCCACCGCCGGCCAGGCCCTGCGGCGACGACAGCCTCACACCGCAGCCGAACCAGTGAACCCTCGTAGTCCTCTCCGCGCGGGCTTCCGCTGCCGCGTCGTCCCCTTCCTAGGCCTCGCCGTCGTCCACCGCCGTGGCGCTCTCCGCGCGACGTGGTCAAGGAATGACTTCCATCGGAAGAGTACTGTACGTGGAGAGGCTGACAGCTGGGTCCATGGCCACAACCCAGTTTTTTTGTGATTTGACAAGTAAGTCGCTTTGTCAGGCCTGTTGGGCTGCAAATCTTTCAAGACGAGGAGAGCTTTAATTCGGCTGGCCGAGAAAATGGCCCATCAGTAATGAGAAATGGGTTGTACATTTTTAAAACACATCAACCGACAATTAGTTTCAAATATCTTTTTTTTTCATTTCAAGATTTTAAATGACATTAATTTTTATGCGTGGAGAATTTGTTGGATTTTATATTGATATACATTTATTTTTAAAATCAGTTTGAATGTGAGTCGAAATTTTGGGATTAAAAACAGTTGGACCGCACCGAAATATGCAAAATTTCATATAATTTTTTAACCGCTGCCACAATATGGGCTGTAATGCTAACAAAAAGAATATGGGCTCCAAAGAAACCTTAAGAATTAGCAAATGGGCTGTAAATTATTAGAAATAATGGCAGATGGGTTGTACTGCTGTTTTCCACAGATTTGAGGCTTTCCTAAAAAAAGGCTGACGCACAAGCACTGACTGTTGGATGTCCATCCAACGGCCGTTGTGCTTCTTCAATCTCTGCTCTTTCTGCTCCAGCTGCTCAAACAAGCGTCGGCGGGACTGCCTGCTCCCTCCTCCGCGCGGCCGGCTGTGCTGCCGCGCAGGCCTCACCGCCCAACCGTACTCCCATCGCTGGCCTAGCCATCCCTCTACTCACCCACACCTGCTGTTATTCTCCGGCGACGGCAGACAAACCAGTAAACCCTCGTACAGTCGTACTCCCCTCCGGGTGGGAAACAACTGCCGAGTCTTCCCTGCATCCGTGTCGTCCCCTTCCTAGGCCTCGCCGTCGTCCACCGCCCTGGTGCTCTCGTCACGGCGTGGTCAACATGGTCAAGGAACGACTTCCATCGGACGTGGACTGTATGTGGAGAGGCTGACAGCTGGGTCCACGGCGGCAGCAAGGAAGTGCCTCCTTATTATGCGGAAAATAATGATTCCTCCACCTGACAGCAGGGACCCACCGGACAGGCCACCGTATTTCGGGAAAAAAATGTTTCCCCCCTGAGTGCTGGGACCCACCAGCTACACCTTCGCACGCAAGGAAGTGCGTCCGGGCAAAAAAAACGATTCGCCCCCTGACTGCTGGGACCCACCAGCTACATCTTCGCAAGCAAGGAAGTGCCTGACAGTCGGGACCCACCTGGTCGAAGCGTACGTAGCATTGTCATTCCGGTAGCGAACGTGTACGTATATATATACTGGTGGATGTAGAGGCGCGCACGTGTCGTAGTAGAGGCGGCCAAGGTGCAAGAAAGAAAATACGGCCACGTATGTGTACATACGGGCGGGGTCTCGAACGCCTACTCGCGCATACGTACGGCGAGGGCTCGTGTACATGGCTGGGTGGGAACGGAGAAACAGCGTCGTCGTCGTGTTCATGGGTCGGAACGAAATGCATGGTCGTGTTCATCGGGAGGGCTTGGATGGAAGAGGCAATGGAAACGAGGCCTGGCATACCGCACAACGGAGGAAACGGCCTTGTGTTGGACCGGCCACGGTCGAAACGGGGGCCCTGTTGATCGGGAGGGGTGTGGCGTACCGCACAACGGAGGAAACGGACCTCCTACGGCCGAAACGGGGGTCCTGTTGATCGGGAGGGGTGTGGCGTACCGCAAAACGGAGGAAGCGGACCTCCTACGGTCGAAACGGGGGTCCTATTGATCGGGAGGGGTGTGGCGTACCGCAAAACGGAGGAAACGGACTTGTGTTGGAGCCCTACGGTCGAAACGGGGGTCCTGTTCATCGGGAGGGGTGTGGCTTACCGCAAAACAGGACTCCACGGGGTACTGTTCATCTCCACTGTCGACCCCCTCCAGCCTCCACGAGCTACTGTTCATCCACCGTCGACCTCCTCCAGCCTCCACGGGCTCCTGTTCATCCAGCCTCCACCGCGCGCTACTCCACCAGCTACTGTTCAACCACCCCTCCACCGTCTACTGTTCATCCAGCCATCCACACCACGGGGTCCTGTTCAACCACCCCTCCACGGGCACCCATCGACCATCTACTGTTCATCCTACCCTCCACGAGGTGGTCCTGTTCATCTAGCCCCAACCGGCTCGATCGATCGGGGTCCTGTTCATCCAGAGGCAACACCACGGGGTCCTGTTCATCCACCCCCACCGGGAACTGTTCATCCAACCCCCCCCGCAACGCTCACTGTTCATCCAGAGGCAGCATCGATCGGCTTCAGTTAGCAGCAGTAGCCAAGGAATCGCTCAATCGGGTTCAGTTAACAGCCATCGATCAATCGCTCGGGTTCAGTAACGCGTAGCCTGCAGTGCAATCGCTCGGGTTCAGTTAGAGCCAACGCCTCGCACACATGCGCGTACGTGTATGAGAGAAACGCGCATCGCTCGGCCCCCGACCTCCCACCGTAACCGGGAACTCCCCAAAATTTTCCTCCCCCTCGCTTCTACCATGGTTTTTTCCATCATGGACGGCCCAAAGAATGTCATGCAACTACGTCTCCGGCCCGCCTAGGACGAAAAGCCCATTTTCTGTCAGGATTTTTTGTCATAGAAGTAGGAGCCCACCACATCTATGATGATACCGGGTTTTGTCACAATTATCGTCATAGAAGTGTCATATGTATGACAGAAAAAAATTCGTTCGGCCCAAAATGTCACGGATGTGTCTTTTTTTTGTAGTGTAGGGGGGTCCTTCCCACACGACACAGAAACCATCGGGGATAGGCCCTCCTGGCAAACATGCTAGGGCAAAATGATCTCGTGTGTGATCTGGTGAGGCATCGAAACCCAATCGTTTCCGTTCGCATGTATATCGCACACAGCTTTTTGTGTGTAAACATTTGTGCAAGGTGGCCTAAAGCAAACAGTTCTCTGCTGGAAGCCGTGTGTGATTGTTAGTTGATCGAACACGCCTACTTTCTAGAAACCGTGTGGTTGTTTGAGTTCATCGCCCACGGTGTTGTCTGAGTAACCGTCTGCAAGAAAACCCCAATAAGCAGGGTAATTAGCCTATTATTGATAATACATGTACTAATCAATATAAAACACACCAGATATTTCATATCCATATAACGGCAACCAGGATTTCATAATCGAATTACATCAGATAGCTTCGGCACTCAGTAACGCCATTACACAACAGCACCAAGTTTCACATGCAACATCAAAAACCTTTGGAAAATAGCATCATACATGGTAAATAGACAAATGAATCTCATCTAGGAAACTGCAGAAGCGGAATGCAAATATTGAGCCTTTAGTGATGTTGAATGTCCTTGCAACTTTAGGCCAGTGGCTATGGATAATTGCCCGCCCATCCTTCGTCTTCTTCAGGAAGACTTCTATATTGTACCGTGGGTGTTGAATTTTGTCATGATCTTCATGGTAGAGAGTCTCTTATTTTGTCACTTTCATATACTAGTGGGAATTTTTCATTATAGAACTTGGCTTGTATATTCCAACAATGGGCTTCCTAAAATGCCCTAGGTCTTCGTGAGCAAGCAAGTTGGATGCACACCCACTTAGTTTCTTTTGTTGAGATTTCATACATTTATAGCTCTAGTGCGTCCATTGCATGGCAATCCCTACTCCTCGCATTGACATTAATTGATGGGCATCTCCATAGCCCGTTGATTAGCCGCGTCAATGTGAGACTTTCTCCCTTTTTGTCTTCTCCACACAACCTCCATCATCATATTCTATTCCACCCATAGTGTTGTGTCCATGGCTCGCGCTCATGTATTGCATGAAAGTTGAAAAAGTTTGAGAAATACTAAAGTATGAAACAATTGCTTGGCTTTTCATCGAGGTAGTGCATGATGAGAGCATTTTGTGTGACGAAAATGAAGCATGTACAAACTATATGATTTAGTAGGGATGAGCGTTCTAGCCATGTTATTTTGATAAGACATAATTGCTTGGTTAGTATGCTTGAAGTATTATTATTCTTATGTCAATATTAAACTTTTGTCTTGAATCTTATGGATCTGAATATTCTTGCCACAAAAAATAAGATTACATTGATAATTATGTTAGGTAGCATTCTACATCAAAAATTCTGTTTTTATCATTTACCTACTCGAGGGCGAGCAGGAATTAAGCTTGGGGATGCTTGATACGTCTTCAACGTATCTATAATTTTTTATTGTTCCATGCTATTATATTATCCATCTAGGATGTTTTATATGCATCTATATACTATTTTATATGATTTTTGGGACTAACCTATTAACCTAGAGCCCAGTGCCAGTTTCTGTTTTTTCCTTGTTTTTGAGTATCGCAGAAAAGGAAAACCAAACGAAGTCCATTGACCTGAAATTTAAAGGAGATTGTTTTTGGACCAGAAGAAGCCCACGGAGCACCGGAGATGGGCCAGAAGAGTCCCGAGGCACCCACGAGGGTGGGGGCGCGCCCTACCCCCTGGGCGCGCCCCCTTACCTCGTGGCCGCCTTGGAGACCCCCTGACTTGTTCCCGATGCCAAAACCTCTTATATATACCCAAACTCCAGAACATAACCTAGATCGGGAGTTCCACCGCCGCAAGCCTCCGTAGCCACTGAAAACCAATCTAGACCTGTTTCGGCACCCTGCCGGAGGGGGGAATCCCTCTCCGGTGGCCATCTTCATCATCCCGGCACTCTCCATGATGAGGAGGGAGTAGTTCACCCTCGGGGCTGAGGGTATTTACCAGTAGTTATGTGTTTGATCTCTCTCTCTCTCTCTCTCTCTCTCTCTCGTGTTCTTGAGGTGGTACGATCTTGATGTATCGCGAGCTTTGCTATTATAGTTGGATCTTATGATGTTTCCCCCCTCTACTCACCTGTAATGGATTGAGTTTTCCCTTTGAAGTTATGTTATCGGATTGAGTCTTTAAGGATTTGAGAACACTTGATGTATGTCTTGCGTGGGATACCCGTGGTGACAATGGGGTATTCTATTGGTTCACTTGATGTATGTTTTGGTGATCAACTTGCGGGTTCTTGTAACATCCCAAATTTTCAATTTGGAATGTTATACATAGATCATTCTTGCATATCATATTTTATTGCATTTTCGTTTCGCAATCCTCGTAATCCTAAGCAACTCAAGGACCCTCAGAGAGAGTTGGGGATTTCCCGATTTTAATATTTGTTTTTTATCAACTATTGAAACGAGGATTTTGGTTTTAATTGTTTTTCTATCTGAAAATATTTCATATTAAAATATATGAGAGGAGATAATATGATTTCTCAAAAATAATTGACATATTGGAGAAAAAATATAAAATCAAATATTTGATTTTATTTGCATTAGAAAAATTGCACGTTTTCAAAATTGCGTTTTAGGGCCAAGAAAATGTTCATCTCGTTCTAAATACTTTATTTAGATGGTGAAAATTTGTTTTGTCATTTTTATATTTTTATTTATTTTCTATTCGGCGGAATTGTTTAAAAAAACTTCCAGCGCCCGACTAGGTCGAAGCCCAGCCGAGCCGGCCCACCTTCCCCGCGCGCCGTCTCCCACCCGGAGATCGAGCCGCCGTCGCCTCGGACGAGGAGTCCGGCCGGGACTCCTCCTCGCCGCCGCCTTGGCCCCTTCTCCAAGCCACTGCCCCCCCTCCTAAATACTCCCGAGCCCCCTCCCCCCCCCACCACCACCCAACCCCGCCGCCCCGCAGCCCCGCCTCCCGAGCCGCGCCGCTGCCTCCCGCGCCTCGCCGCCGCCGCCCCTCGCCGCGCCACGCCGCCTCGCCCCGCCGCCCAAGCCCCGCCTCGCCGGAGAGGTAACGCGCCATTTGCCGCCGCCGGTTTTTTAGAAAACCGTTTCGTTTTTTTAGAAAAAACCTAGTTCGTTTTTTTAGATCGGTTCGCCGGTATTTCCCGGTTCATCTATTTAGCGGACGTTCGTCCATACGTTCGTTTTAACGAACGGTTTTCGCTCGATAGTTACAGACAACGAATGCTCGTTCGTTAGCTTGTTAGTCAGTTTTCTTTTTATCGATTTTTTCCGCGATTATTTTCAATCGTGATTTCTGATCCGATTTTCGTTTCAGTTTATTTTTTCGCTCGTTTATCGGAATCAGGCGATTCAAGCGCCTAGATCTTCGTCTCGAGACCCTCTTTCTGTTTAATCAACTTAAACAAGATTTTGGTACTGTAAAATTTGACTTTAGTTCAGATTAGTAAACGGGTCTTGTTTCTTTCGCCGTTTGAGTTTCGTTGCTCCGTTTGATTTGATTCTTTTTGCAAACCGGAGTTCTTAAGTTGAACTTTCTGGTCAATTCTTCTTATTTGAGTTTTTCCCGTGCATGTTTGCTTGATTGCTTATGTATGCTATTGTTTGTTTGCCATAGAATTCCCAGAGTGCGAAGCGTGCTACTATGAATCTCTAGGTTTCGCGGATCGTCAGCAAGGCAAGTAACACATTGATCATACTCTTTCCATACCCAGTTTTTATGCATTAGTTTCCATCCTCAAACATTGCATGATTAGGATGTCATTAACATGTGGGTTGGGAAGTAGTTGATGAGGTAGAACCTATTGCCCTGTATTCAAACCCTTGGGAGTTACTTCTACGTATTGCTTATATTGCTATGCTATGCTCGTAGACGTGGTTTGGCTGAGTGAAATCCATGACAGATGTGAGATTGTTAATTAATGGTTTAACTTAAGGTGGCAACTTAAATACACATCTGGGTGGATTGAGGCACCTGGAGAATCCAGCGTTGCCTGTATTTTTGGAAATCTGGGGGTTCCGTGTGATCTTCCTATGGACCGCCACCCAGGCTCAAAGGGAACTGAGATAATTTCATGCTAGAAACTTCCGTGTGCAGCCACAAGCTATTATCGGCTCTAGCATAGTTGAGTAAGTTACGTGAAGCTCTCGAAGAGGTGGATCGGCAGGTAGAGGGTTGTAGGTTTGGTATGGTCTGCCCGGAGTAGAGAGTTGATGTTTCTAAAAGACTGTGTCTCGGTCATCTATTTCTCAAACACCATGTAGTGCGAGAAATCCATCGGAGGCGATCGAGTCTTGTGGGTAAAAGTGCGCAAACCTCTGCAGAGTGTACAATCTAATCATGGTTAGCCGTGTCCCCGGTTATGGACAATCTTGAGTATCTAGTACTTGGAGTGTCTTGAGTATCTCATCACTCTTTAAATTAATATTGTTGGGTTGATAATTACTTTAATTGGTATTGAGTTGGAGGAACCTTCTCAATGATGTTTCAACTACCATGATAGTTAAATTAAAATCTATTTCCTTTGTTGTAGGAAAAAATTGGCTTTTCGCAAAAACTATAACCATAGAGCTTTCCACCAGCCAAATATGCATGTAGTGATAGCATTATTCTGTTCTTGCTCTATTGTGTTATATTGCCAGCATATTCCATGTGCTGACCCGTTTTCGGGCTGCAACGTATAACGTTGCAGACTTTTCAGATGAGGAGTAAGGTTCGTTAGGTCGTTGCCGTGCAGCTCAGCTGTGCCGTTGGAGTTGATGGACTCACTTTATCTTCCAAGCCTTCCGCTGTTATCGTATTAGATGGCCTTAAGCCATATTTATTGTAATAAGTTCTCTTTTGATACATTTGATATAATAAGTGTGTGATTGCTACTCTGTTATAAATCCTTCGAGTACTGTGTGTGTCAGCATTACCGATCCAGGGATGACACTGAAGCACAGATACTTGACCGTTTGAGGTCGGGTCGCTACAAGATGGTATCAGAGCACATGCTGAGTGTAGGACACGACCACTAAGATAAACCATAGGTCACTCTTCTCTACTCATTTCTGACTCCTCTCCATTTTCTACTCTTTAGGATGGCGGAGTTGAAGAACAAGTTTGCACAGCCGGATGAAGACACGCCCTTTGGACGCCACTTGAAGGAAGCCACTAGGTACTTGAACATTGGAATACCAAGTTTCACCGGGACGTACAACGCCACCTTACCAGAAGAGGAGCGCTGGATGATTCAAGAACAAGTTCCAGGAAGGACGTTCTTGCCGACCTCTAAGCCCATAGAGTTTTCTTTTGAAGCACTGATAACCCACAAGTATAGGGTATCGCAACAGCTTTCGAGGGTAGAGTATTCAACCCAAATTTATTGATTCGACACAAGGGGAGCCAAATAATATTCTCAAGTATTAGCAGCTGAGTTGTCAATTCAACCACACCTGGAGACTTAGTATCTGCAGCAAAGTGTTTAGTAGCAAAGTAATATGATAGTGGTGGTAACAGTAACAAAAGAGTAATGAAAGCAAAGTAATATTTTTGGTATTTTGTAGTGATTGTAACAGTAGCAACGGGAAAGTAAATAAGCGTAAACCAGTATATGGAAAGCTCGTAGGCATTGGACCGGTGATGGAAAATTATGCCAGATGCGGTTCATCATGTAACAGTCATAACATACGATGACACAGAACTAGCTCCAATTCATCAATGTAATGTAGGCATGTATTCCGAATATAGTCATACGTGCTTATGGAAAAGAACTTGCATGACATCTTTTGTTCTACCCTCCCGTGGCAGCGGGGTCCTATTGGAAACTAAGGGATATTAAGGCCTCCTTTTAATAGAGAACCTGAACAAAGCATTAGCACATAGTGAATACATTAACTCCTCAAACTATGGTCATCACCAGGAGTGGTCCCGATTATTGTCACTTCGGGGTTGCCGGATCATAACACATAGTAGGTGACTATAGACTTGCAAGATAGGATCAAGAACACACATATATTCATGAAAACATAATAGGTTCAGATCTGAAATCATGGCATTTGGGCCCTAGTGACAAGCATTAAGCATAGCAAAGTCATAGCAACATCAATCTTGGAACATAGTGGATACTAGGGATCAAACCCTAACAAAACTAACTCGATTACATGATAGATCTCATCCAACCCATCTTCGTCCAGCATGCCTACGATGGAATTACTCACGCACGGTGGTGAGCATCATGAAATTGGTGATGGAGGATGGTTGATGATGACGACGACGACAAATCCCCCTCTCCGGAGCCCCGAACGGACTCCAGATCAGCCCTCCCGAGAGGTTTTAGGGCTAGGTGGCGGCTTCGTATCGTAAAACACGATGATTTATTCTCCTTTATTTTTTTCCTCCCCGAAAGCAAATATATAGAGTTGGAGTTGGCGTCGGAAGGTCTCCAGGGGGACCACGAGGTAGGGGGCGCGCCCTAGGGGGGGCGCCCCCACCCTCGTGGACAGGGTGTGGCCCCCCTGGTCTTCATCTTTGGCGAGGATTTTTTATTATTTTTATAAGATATTCCGTGGAGTTTCAGGTCATTCCGAGAACTTATGTTTTCTGCACATAAAACAACATCATGGCAATTCTGCTGAAAACA